>RJWJ010000612.1:0-201456 GCA_004363605.1 Indri indri | reverse complement strand
AATTTTTTTTTTTTTTTTTTTTTTTTTTTGAGACAGAGTCTCACTCTGTTGCCCAGGCTAGACTGCCTTAATGTCATCATAGCTCACTGCAACTTCAAAAACCTGGGCTCAAGCGATCCTCTTGCCTCAGCCTCCCGAGTAGCTGGGACTACAGGTGCACAAACACACCCAGCTAATTTTTCTATTTTTTTTTTTCTTTTTTATAGAGATGAGGTCTTGCTCTTGCTCAGGCTGGTCTCAAACTCCTGGCCTCAAGTGATCCTCCTGCCTCAGCCTCCCAGAGTGCTGGCATGAGTCACTTCGCTCAGCCCTAATTTCAATTTCACTTTTTAAAAAATTCTGTTAGCACCTGTAGTCCCAGCAAGTGAGACCTGTCTCAAAAAAAAAAAAAAATTCTCCTAGATTCCTGAGTTGCAGGAATGTGAGCGTTTATTCAGCTTGTCAAATGCCTCTCAGCTGGAAAGAACATCGGTTGTCAGAGACGGGCAGGGAGTAACAGCTGTCAGCTCATCTCCTCCGCTCCCCCTCCTACTTTATTTTTGCATTCAAGGCTGGGGGGGGATCTGTTCCTGATGGCTGCGAGGGTGGGGAGACGGCACCAGGCAGGGCGAGATGTTTGCCGCCCAAGCTCTGGCTCCGGGTTTGCCACGTGGCACCTGCGCTGCGACCTCAGATGCTGCCAGGCCGGGCAGGTGACCCAGACGGAGGCGCCCAGCAGGCAGGTTGGGGCTGGGGCCGAGGGTGCCGCCCGCCCAGCCCCAGCTGGCTGTGACCTCATGGAAGCGCGGGCCCAGTGTGGCCACATCCTCTGCATTTTTCTACAAGGACCCCAAATCCGGATTTTAACAGAAGCCCTCTGAATTTTCACCTGTTGGGAGGTCATTCAGAGTACACAGGGCAGCTGGATCCCGTGGGCCACTAACCCGGCCTCCCTGGCAGGCTGGTAGCAGAGGAGGGAGGGGGGCGTTGGCAACAGCAGATGTTCCTTCCCCACCCGCTCCCGGGGCGCAGCTGCGGAGAAGCGGAGCTGTTTCTTGCTGTTCCTGTTTGGCTGTGACACGTAGGAGGAACTCAGCTCTCCTTACAGAAAAGCAATGGAGCCACGTGAAACCTGCGTGTAATTTACACGGTTCTCACCACGTCTTTCAGAGAAAAGCAGCCAAAGTGAACGGCACCTTCCGTTGTATTTCTGTGCTGTTTTCCACCGTTTTCGTCTGTAGGTGATACGCGCAAACCCATTTCACTGCCCGATACTCTACTTAATGGGTGGCCCAAGATTTTTTTTTCTTTTTGGTAGAGATGGGGTCTCGCTCTTGCTCAGGCTGGTCTCAAGCTGCTGAGCTCAAGTGATCCTGTGGCCTCGGCCTCCCAGAGTGCTAGGATTGCAGGCGTGAGCCACCGCGCCTGGTGGGCCCAAGATGTGTTTGAGGATAATTGTGATTGGGGGATTTTGGCTTTTTGTGTTAACTCTGGTACCTGCCCCCGAGGGAGTTCCTTCTCCCCTTGGTACTGCTCTGCCTTCCTTTAATCCAGGTGGTGAAGTTATAGAATATTTGTGTGTCCGTTTGTTCGCCAGTGTTTACTAACAATAACAATAACAGACGTACCAAGTGCTTTTCTGTGTTGGGTAGTTTTTTTAAGCCCTGTACTGATACTATTGCATTTCGTCCTCCCTGGAGCCCTGGGAAGAGCTGTGTTGTAATCCCTGTTTTACAGAAGATGCACAGAAAGGCTAAGTAGCATGCGCCTGGGCGCACAGCTAGTAAGGGGCTGTGTCAGGGGCCCCCAAGCCCACGGCAGGCTCAATGGTTTGCTGGGAAGATTCTGAGGACTCAGCACGTGGTCATGCTCACAGCTATGATTTATTACAGCGAAAGGATTCACAGCAAAGTCAGCAAAGGGGAAGGAGACATGGCTGAGTCCAGAGGAAACGAGGCTCAAGCCTCCGGAGTCCCCTCCTGGGGGAGTCACGGGATGTGCTTAGTTCCTCCAGCAACAAGCCGTGACAACCCACGTGAAGTGTCATCTACCAGAGAAGCCAGTTAGAGACTCAGCGCCCAGGGTTTGTGTTGGGGCTGATTATGTAGCCACCTCTGCCTGGCGGGCACCCAAATTCCAGACTCTCAGAAGGAAGCTAGCGTTCAATGTAAACCTCGTTATTTGTACAAATAGTTTAGACACAGCGAGCCACTCTTATCAGTTAGGGAACAGTGGGAACCCTCCCGAAATCCAAGTTCCCAGATGCCAGCCAAGGGCTGCCCTTGCCCGCAGCCTGTCTAAGGAGACCTGTGCCTTGAGCTCTTCCCCTGGCAGTGGGACAGGGTGGGGGTGGAGCCCGGGCAGCTGGGCTGCAGAGTGTGCGCGGTTAACCTCCGCCCTACACGGCCTTCACTGCCGGGCACCTGCTGTGTGGGGGGTCCTGTTGGGGGTGGGAAGTTGTGACCAAGCCTGGTTACCCGTGAGTCCCCTGTGGAAGCCCAGACATGGGCGTTCTTGGGAGCAGTGGCAGGGTGCGGGTTTGGGGTGAGACAAGGAAGCCGGGTTCGGGCTAGATCTGCCCTGCCAGGGGCACGTGGGGACCAGCTCTGTGTATTTCAGTTTGGCTTGAGTGCCAAGCAGGCAGGGGGCAGGGAGGATTGTGGCTGGTGTGTGAGAAGCCAGATGTGAGAGGCTCTGGGTGCCGGAGCAGGGTCTCTGATTGTCACCAGCCGAGCCTGGAGGGCGTCTGAGAGGAGCGTGGCCTGGGCAGAGCCGGGTGTGGGTGGGCGAGCAGGCCGAGCACCACGCGTGGCAGGTGCCTCAGGGGGCCGGGGCCCTGCCCCATGCTGGGCGCAAGTTTCACATTGCTGCCCTAACGAATTCGCCACGCACTCAGTGGCATACTTGCAAAATTGTCTTGCAGTTCTGGAGGTCAGACATTCACAAGGAGTCTTACTGGGCTCAAATCGAAGTGTCAGCAGGACTGTGTTCCTTTGGGAGGCTATGGGGGAGAATCCGTTCCCTGCCTTCTCCAGCTCCAGAGCCCTGATTTAATCACACCTGCACGGTCCCCTCTGCCACGGAAGGGGACGTTTTCACAGATGTTACCTTTAGTTGTCACGTCTTCTCAGGCTCCTCTTGGCTGTGACCGTTTGTCATCTCCTTGTGTCTGACGGCCTTGACACTTGGGGAGGACTGGTAAGGTAGTCTGTGGGATGCCCCTCTACTGGGGTTTGTCTGACATTTTTCTCGTGATTAGACTGGGGTTGTGGGTTTTTGGGATGTAAATTTCCATTTTCAGTGCATCATATCGAGGGTACATTCTGTCAACATTACTGTATCACTGTTGATGTTGAACTCGATCACCTGGATGAGGTAGTGTTTTTCAGGCTTCTCCAGGTAACGTTAACTTCCCCCCTTGGATTATATTATCTTTTAAACTGGACATGTAAGTTTTAATTTCACAGGTAATATGAATATATATCCCTGATGGAAAAAATAAATAGAGCTTCCAATGACACCTGTCCCCTGTTCCCCAGTGGTGGCCGCCATCAGCAGTTTGGTGAACATTCCTTTAGGTGTTTTCCTACTTATTTACATTTACATATATACAAATATATATGTTGCCATAGAGAATATATATGCTTTCTTTTTGGTTTTTTCATTTGTTTTTGCTATTCTAAGCACCACTGAACATTTTTGTGCCTCTTCGAACACATGTGTGAGCTTCTCTTGGGCAGTTTCTGAAGAGCCTAATTGCTGGGTCATGAATGTATATTGGTGGAATTAGGTTTGGCTGCATAGAACAGAAAACACAACAGTTGTGGCTCGAATGGGACAAAGGTTTATTGTTATTTTTTAAATCTTCTTTTAGAAGATGTCTGGAGGCAGACAGTCCCAGTGTGGCAGCTCTGCAAAGACATCCGTGGTCCAAGTTCCACCCTTCTGTTCCGTTTTCATAGCACGTTGTTTCCATCCTTGAGATCACCTCTTACTCAAATGGTTGCTGGAGCTCCAGCCATTGCATCTGCATTCCAGGCATCTGAAAGAGAGAAGGGAAAAAGGGTTCACTTCCCAGCTGTGAAAATTCCTTTTAAAGCAGCCTCACCTTCCCAGCTCTCCCACATAATGCTTCTAACATTTCTTTCACCAGAATGTTGTGACACAGTCCACACTCTGCATGAGAGGCTGAGATAGAGTCTTTTAACTGGGTACACTGCCATCCCAGATAAAATTGGGGTTTGTTTCTAAAAGGAACGAATGGATCTTGGCTAGGTTACTGGTCTCTGCCATATAGGAGATGTGAGTTTTTAATTTTAAAAGATTATCGTCAAATTGTCAAGTTGCTCTTTGCCAGGGGAGATTCCTTCCAGCAGCGTCAAAACACCCATGCCCTAAGCCCACACCAATCAAGTACAGTGGACCCCCTTACCTGCAAGGGGTACGTTCCAAGACCCTCAGTAGACGCCTGAAACCGGGGATAGTACCGAAACCTACACAGTATGTGTTATTTTATCCTATACACCCATATCCATGATAGTTTAATTTATAAATTAGGCACAGTAAGCAATTAAAAATAATAACAAGTAACAGAACAATTCTAATAATGTACTGTCATGAAGGTTGTGAATGTGGTCTCTGTCCCTGTCAGTATCTTACCGGACTGTGCAGGGGTAACTGAAACCGTGGAAAGGGGGGTGATACCTTCATTGCAACATCAAACCCCTCCTGACCCCCGAGTGTCCAAAGCCGCGCCATGTAAACACTGGCAGATCCTCTCACCTGCCACGCCTTGCTTTTTCCAGACAAACGGGGAGCATCGAGCCGGTGGTCCTGCCGCTGCTGTGGTTTGGAGAGGTAGGGCCGCGTTCGGTCGCGGTGGCGTCGGGTCCCCTCGTGGGGGCCCAGCTGGGCATCTGAGGCGGGGGTCCGGGCCCGGGGGATGGTGAACGACGTACGGGAAACTTCACTCTGCCCAGGCACCTGTGTCAGTTGTGCCAGTGAGTCAGACGGAGCCCTTGAGACGGGAAGACAGCAGCAGTGTGAAGTGGCTCCGGAGTGAACCGTTTTGTGCGTGGGTGTGACCTCTCCCGGGAGAGGGGGAGTTGGTCTCAAGGTGTCCGCTTTCCCTTCAACTTTCTCCTCTCCCAGCTTTTCAGAATTTCTTCTGGCATAGCTCGTTTTATTTTATTGACTGCATTTATTTCTTGTGGGCTACCTCAGTTCGAATCAGAGTGAGCTAACGGCCAGGACAGCCTGGGCGCCCCAAGCTCCCAGCCATCCCAGCCCGGTCCGCAGCGGGCCGGCGGGAGGCGGAGCTCCGCTCCACGCGGTCACTCGGGGCGCCAGCGCGCTTCCTGTCTGGGGGCCCCGCCCTCCCGGAGATGCTCAGGCTTCGGCTCCATTCGTTGGTGGGGAAAGGGATGGAGCATCACATGGGAGGGGCTTATGGGCCAGGCTTGCCTCCCATTGGCCAGGACGCGATCACACGGCCCTGCCCACCTGCAAGGGAGTCTGGGAAATGTAGTCTCGCCATGTGTCCCGGGATGGGAGCGGAAGGGGTGAGAGGGTTCCGGAGGACGGTGTCGTGGGGGGCAGCTGTCCTCTGGGCCCGCGGCCCCGGCTCACGTGCGTGTCGTTCTGCCTCCCCAGAGCGGGGCCATGGAGGGCGAGCCGCTGAACACCTTCTACAGGCAGCTGGTGCTGATGCCCAAGGTGCTTCACTATGCGCAGTACGTGCTCCTCGGCCTGGGCTGCGCGCTGCTGCTCATCCCCGTCGTCTACCAGGTCCGGAGCCAGGTAGGTGGTGGCCAGGCGGGCCCGGGTGGCTGGGGGCGGGGGCCTCGGGTCCGACCCCCCGCGCCGTCCGCCCGGAGCCCGCGTCTCTGCGGGCGCCGGCCCTGCACCCTCGCATCTCTGCACCCCGCGTTGCCGCTGCTCTGCCTGTTCTGGAAGGCCTGGGGCCCTCCCTCGGAGGGGCGCAGGTGGGTTTTGAGTCGTGAAGCCTGGCACTCGGATCCTTTGTGCGGCGATGCCGGAGATGCCAGGCTCCGTCAGGTGCCAGCATACAGCAGGCGAGAGCCTGCTCGGGGGAGCGAGGGGGCTGGCTTTCCAGTCTGGGAGACAGACGAAAACCAAGTAAACAAGCAGAAAAGATAATTTCCCTGATGATAAACACGATAGAAACGTGATGGGCTAGAGCCCCGGTGTCAAATGGAAACACAATGTGAACCACCTGAGATTTCAAGTTTGAATTTTCTAATGGCCACAGTCAAAAGAAACAGGTGACGTTAATTTTGATCCTAAATTTTATTTAACCCAAATATATCCAAAATATTATCATTTTGACATGTAGTCAATATAAAAGATGTAAGTATTTTTGCATTCTCTTTTTTGCAAATTAAGTCTTGGAGAGCCAGCGTGTGTTGTACACTTACAGCAGGTCTCGATGTGGACCGGCCCTATTTCAGGGGCTCAGCAGCTGTGTGTGTCTCTCAGACTGGACATGCATGTGTGGGGGCGGGGGCTGGAGACAGGTGTAGGTAGAGTGTAGGAAAGGCCTCTCTGAAGAGGTAGAGTGTGAGCTGGAATGGGAATGCCAGGGGGACACTCAGCACAGAGCCACAAAAGGAATGTCCCACAGAACAGCCAGTGCAAAGGCCCCATGGCAGGGACAGGTGAGGCCCATTGGAGAGTCAGGCAGGGCCAGGGTGGCTGGAGAGGAGTAGGAGGAGAGAGAGGTAGGAGGTGGCATCTAAGAGGGGTCAGGTCAGGTCACACCAGGCCCTGTGACACAGGATGAGCAGCTTGGAACTGATTCTGGGAAGCTGTTGGAGGCCTTTAAAGAGAGGAGCTGCCGCGTGGCGAATAGGCCCTCGGTTGGGAGGGGGGAGCAGGTGAGCTCAAAGTGGGCAGCTGATAGCAGGAGGGGAACTAAAATGGGCAGCGCCAGCCCTGGGCGTCCAACCTTCAGGAGCAGGAAGAAAAGGGCCAACAACATAGACCCCTTCTTGGTCTGGGGCCGTTCATTCATTCATGGCATTCACTGGCATGCCTTTGCCAAGCAACTTGCGTTTTGTGAGGCTCTGTGCACAGGTCAGGGGATACGGAAATGACCAGAACATGAACTCTGAGACCGGGGCAAGACAGCCCTTTAAGACCTTTAAGTGAATTATTAATACTATAGTCGCAGGATGACAAGGGAGCTGTGACCACAGAGCTTGAGGGGCGGGGGAGATGGGTCAGCAGCTGCTGGGGCAGGGGAGGGGACGCCACTCACTGGCAGGAAGGCAGGAAAGGCCGTTTGGAATGCATGAACCAGAAAGCCACCCGCTCAGGAGGTGGCCCCCACCTGAGTCGTCCTAGGGCCACAGGCCGAGGCCTTCCACGGGACCTTAGGGTGCTCAGCTACGCTGCTGGCCTTTGGGTCATCTTCGGCCCCTGATCTCTTGCTTTGTCGCCTCCTTGGAGGAAGCTGCGTGCTTGCTTGCTTGCTGGGTGGTAATTCTAGGCTCTGCACCTGGGCTTTCAGACCTGGAACCCAACTTCCAAGTTCCCTGTCCTCTGGGGAAGGATGTTGCCACTGTGCAAGGTGGCCAGGGGCTGCCAGCGCTTGTCACATCACTGCCTTTTGTGTTTGCGCCCCAGATGAACACTGGGTCTGACCAGCCCTCGGGGCACCCTCTTCTCTGTTGCTGTGATTCCAGCTAAAGGGAACTTGCTGCAGTTTCTTGACTGGGTTATGCAGCCTGAAGTCATGCTCCCAGCCCGCAACTGTCTCCCCAGGACAGAGCCTCACCAAGGGCGGCTGCTAGTGAGGTGCACACAGCCACATGAGGGGGTCCCTGGGGACCGGCCGTGAGGGGCTGGGCCGTAGGAGGCCAAGACTGCCTGGGCCCTCGTCCCCTTCTGTCTCTCTCCTAGTCGTCCGTCAGAAGGGGACGGGGGAGGGGATCCGGAAGCGCAGAATGTGAAGGTGGCGAGGGTCCCCTTCCCTGTGTCAGCGCCAGTCAGTGTTACCCGAATCCAGTAAGAACACTGTTGTTCCTGCGGAGGGTGCAGTGGAAGCTCCTCCCTGCAGGTGTCCTCGGAAACCAAGTGGTTAAAATTTATGCCACTATGTCTTTTTTGACTTCGCAAGGTTAGGCCTTCCCTGTTTTTAGACATTTGTCCTGATTTTTTAAAAAAAACTCTCCTGCTGGCAAACTCAGCGTATTTTAACTTCTCTTCAGAGAAATTTTTCTTCTGAAGTCATTCTTTAAAGAAAAAAAATCACACGTGTTTTAATAGAAAAATCTGTTTGTTCCTGGTTGATTTACAACGCTCCGTCCACTGACTCTGGCCGCTGGGGCCCGTCCGCCCCGCTCACTTCTCTGTGGCCTGAAGTTTCACGTGGGTGACCCCTGTAAGCGTGGCCTGCCTGTCCTTCCGAGCGTGCTTCCTGCAGATGCTGTGTTTCTGTCCAGGGGCGCCAGCTCCCCCAGATCTCAGCCCACTGCTCTCCTTAAGGGTTGCCAGACTCTCCGATTCTGCACCTTGCCAGTTTCCTCTTTGCTTTTTGAAAATCGAAGACGCGTGTAAAAGCTTTGCCGTGTGGCTTCAACGCCAACTATAAATTAGCTTGGTTATCTTCCAGGAGAAGTGCTATTTATTTTGGAGTAGTAGTAAAAAGGGCTCAAAGGATAAAGAGGCCATTCAGGCCTATTCTGAATCCCTGATGACGCCAGCTCCCAAGGGCGCCGTGCTGCAGGAAGCAAGGCTGTAGGTGGGTACCAGGTAACGCCGCGCCTCCCTGCCCCGCCCACCTCCCGTGGCAAGTAGAACGCTGGTGGCCTCGAGCACGTGGGTCCCACACGTTCTTTCGGCGTCACTTCGCCTGGCGTGTCTACAGACTGAGAACGCACATTTGTGGATCTTGCTTTTGGAAAAACCACCTTCCTACGTCCCCAGTGAAGAGCACCGTCTTTGATCCTGGAGGGCGACTCGTGTGCCGTGGGCTGGTGTCCTGTTTGCAAGATCACGTTAGAAAGGCGGGATCTAGGTTTAGGCCATCTGCTTCTGAAACCCCCTGTGCGGTGGACCCTCCCCCCGCCCCCCCCCCCGGGAGGTGTGCAGGGATGCGGGTTCCTGGGCAGCCTCTGGCCCCCTGGCACAGACGGTGGTGGGGCCCAGGGATTCATGTTTTAATGACCCCTAAGGGGATTCTGGTGTAGAAACATGTTTGAGAAATGTCGGTCCAAATCTGGGGGGACGGACCAAGAACAAAGAATTTAGGCATCAGTTGAGCACCAACTGTATATCCAGGACTGGACCCGAGGGTAGGGTTGCTGGATTGAACACAAACAAGAAACAACAGGAAGATGCCCAGTTAATTAAGGATTTCAGGTAAGCAATGAATAATTTTTAGTGTAAATGTTTCCCATGCAATTTTGGGGCATGCTTATACTGAGAGCCTATTCGTTGTTTACCTGAAACTCACGTTTAGCTAGGCGCCCTGATTTTATCTGGCGCCCTACCTGTGGGAGAAGGAGGCTAGTGCCTTTGGCGGTTCTCCGTTTCCTTGGCCAGGTTCCTGGAGGGCTACGGTCTTGTGAGAACTGTGGCCGGGGGTGGTGTCCCTCTGCCAGGGGAGGTGCCAGGCCGGGCTGCAGACCCTACAGTTTGGGGTTGGGCAGGGGTGAGTCACTCTGTAGTTGTGCCTGTGAAAATAGCTGTTATTTTAGTTTCTGCCCTCGAGAGCTTCAGGGGCTGGGCCTGCTGGGGTTTAACTAGCTTTCTTGGGTGCCACATTGCAAGGCCGTGACACAGCAGCCCCGCTTTTTGGGGCCAGTGGCTGTCTCCGGTCCGCTTCAGCTGCCGGGGCCGGGAGAGGAAGTAAGGCTTAAGATGGGAAGTGGTGTGTGGGCGGGTTTGCCGCCGGCCCTGCAGGTGGGTGGGGGGGACGGCTACACCCCAGCCAGGCTCCGGGGCAGTCGGGGGCAGGGTCTGGCCACGCTGGGGCAGAGCCTTAAGAGAGTGTCCTCCTGAGGACAGGGTCCCCAGGTTGGGGGCTGGGGGTCCTAGCTGGGCCCCCTTCCCTCCCTCTGCCAGGGGTCCCCCGGGTCACGTGTCTGTTGTGCACATTCGGCCCCATCGGCGTCCCGGCCTCCTTCCAGCCGGGACTCCCCTCTGCACAAACTTGCTTGGTCGCAGGGCGGGGTCCTCAGTTGTGCAGAAGGGGGCTGTTCACGTTTAGCACAGACGGAACTGTGGCCGGAGCCCCGCGGCTGCGCCTCCCTGATGTCACCAGGGTGTTCTCCTGTCCCCCCAGACAAAACGGGGGTCTCCTCTTTACTTTGCCGTTAGAATCCAATTTTCAGGTTATTACACAAGTGCTTGGCTTGAAGAGATTCTGCTGCCCTGCTTTCTGGAAGGCAGCCTGAGCCCCGGCCCGGGTGACACCCCCACGCCCCTAGTCACGTGTGTTTGGAAAATGCAGTGTCCTCTAATGGCGCTGGCTTCGGCTTGGGGACCTGCACCTGGAAAGTGGCCGGCGGCAGCCTCTGCCCCAGGCTGAGTCCTGTCCTGAGTCTCAGGCCTGGGTCCCTGGGGGAGGCCCCACACTTGCCCTGTACCTGGGTTTGGGGGTGGCCCTAAGGAGGTGCTAGCATGCAAGGGTACTTTTATATGGATAAGGAGAAGAGCTCCTCTGGCAGATGAGGCCTGCCTAGGGCAGAGGACTTGGAAAACAGTATGTGGACTCATTTGCAGCCCCTCAGCTAGGTGCCCTTGTGCAGTGAACAGCCTGGATGACTGCGCAGGGCAGCCCTTCAGGGAAATATTCCTAGACCTTTGTTAGCTTCTTATTGATCTTTTTCCCACTCCAAGTCCTTTGTCCACAATCAAACAAAAATGGATTGGAGGAGGAGGAAGAATCTGCTTCCTGTTCTTGCTCCTTGGGGGGTTGTTACATGTGTCTTTCTTGGGAAAGACTGGGGGGTCCTTTTACAGCCTGGGGGTCGTTTCCCTTTTTGACTTTTGAGTGAGACGTTCTCAAGTCATGGCTCTTAGGCCCACATTGCTGCGTTTCTGGCTGCCCCGGGTGTCCCATGCTGCCTCTGTGTGGGGGCTGCTCTCCCTCAGCCTGGCTGGATGCCGAAGCCTTAGATCCGTCCCAGAGCGAGAGGAGCCGGGCGCCCCCCCCCCCCACCTGCTGTCTGCGCAGAGCTGGGGCTCCATCCCACCACCCCGTGGTGAAGCCGGCCCTGGGGTTTGGGTTTCCACCGCAGCTGCTGGGGCAAGGAGGCCTCTCTGTTCTTCAGAGGGAGGCGGGGAGCTGGGCACGGAGAGGTGCCCCCCACTCTCGCCATCATCACTGTCTTTTTCAATTGTTTTGACTTGAGAAAGTTTTAAAAACGTAAAACTAGATAAATTACAGTATCGCGTGGGTTCTCTCCCACCCAGACTCAGCAAATGTTAACGATTGTTAATGTCATAAATTGTCAACGTCTCGCGCCAGCTTCCCCCGTGTGTCCCCGTCCCTGCCCCCAACACTCCGGCCCGGGCAGCCATCGCCGGGAGTTCGGTATGTGGGTTTTCCCGGCGAACCTGTGCTCTGGTTGCTAGGTGGCGTCCTGCTGTCCCTGTACGCAGCGCGCTGTGGCCGCCTTCCCGCCGCTGTGTTCGTGGCACTGTCCGGGCTGAGAACCCTGCTGTGACTGTTGTCTAAAAACGCGTCCCGCTGTCCCGACACTCAGGCCGTTTCCAGCTTCTCTGTGCTCGCAGTGCCTGCACACGGGCCCCTTCTCTCGCTGTGCCCCTCACTGTACTTGGGCCTCAGTTTCCCCATCTGTAAAGAGGGTGGGGCAGGGCCAGGTAGTCACTTCAGCGTCCTGTCACCTCTCTGTGCCTTGCTCGAGGGGAGGTTTCGCGGCGGGCGGTTGGGCGGGGGGCTGGGGGCGGGCCCGGGCCCGGGGCTTGGTAACCCAGCTTCGCCTTCCTCCGCAGGGTCCCAAGGATGGCGGGAGCCGGCCGAGCCTGGCCGCCGGGCCGGAGCAGCCCCCCAGCCCCTGCACCCCGCTCCTGCAGGACTCTCTCCACGGGCAGCCCGCCAGCCCCCGAGCCTGAGCCCCCGGCGGTGGCCGCACCTGCGCGCACACACGTGCACAGGCGTGTGCGGACACGCTCAGGGACGGAGCTGCTGCTGACGGGACTCGGGGAGAGGCTCATCAACAAGCACTGTACTGGAACCTTCCTTCCACGTGACCCCCAGCCTGACCACGGGTGCTGCGGGCGTTGCGTCCCCTCCCTTGGGTGAGCCTGGCCGTTAGCCACTGGGCCCGGGCTCTTGACGACTCCTGCCACCTCTCGGGGTCTCCCTTCCCATCAGGACAAAACCCTGCAGCCCCGGCCTGGCAGCTTGCCCTCCGGGACGCGCCTCTCACTGCGGAGCCAGGTGCTGTCCTGGAGGCCCAGGCTGGGCGGGCAGCCTCGCGGTGCCGAAGCCAGGCGGGCAGGGGCCTGGCACTGACCACGCTCTGGCCGCAGTTTTCCTGCCTGGCCCCGGGATGCCCGGGGCAGCTGCTCCCCGGGTCTCCACACCCTCTGGCGGGACCTGGGGTGCCCTGAGGTCCGCACAGGCACTGGGTTTGGATGTCAGAGGCCCTTTTCCTCCAGCCTGAGCTGACATGGTCCTGTACACTGAGCCGGCCACTCCCTGGCTGGGGCGGCAGCAAGCTGGGGCGGTCCCCCGCCCAGGGTCCCTCAGATTTTAGGTGCCAGCATGGAGGTGGGGAGGCCTTGGGGGCCCGTCAGCAGGGTGTCTGCCCTCGGGTGGGCGCCCCTCTGCCCAGCGCTCTTGGGTCCTGGGGCAAGTGCCTGTTGTCCCTTCTCTACTGGAAGAGAAATGAATTTTATCATCTTTTCAAAATGATTCACTATTGAAATAATAAACCTTTAAAAAAAAATCGAAGGTTGGAGTCTGTGACGGCCGGTTGGCTGGGTGGGGGTGAGGGGCTCTCCTCCGTGCGGTCGGGGCAGCTGTCTGGCAGCGGCCAAGAGCGTCCCCCGGGGGCCAAGCTGCCGACTCGCCTTCCTGTTGCCTTTTCACTTCGAACTTGTGCGATTTAAAATTTTGTATGAATGCTGCGTGGATGCGGTCCCTGTTTAGAAGGAGGATCCGAGTCCCTTTGCACCAGGGCCCCTTTGCTGCGTTAGGTGGGCCCTGGCCTCCCCCTGTGCCGTGACACACGGGTCCCGCCGCTGCCCCACGTGTGGTGTCCCGGCCTGAGCTTCCCTCATTCCGTAAACAGCAGAAAGAGACGGGGTTAAGGGCCTGGACCGGAGCCGCCTCAAGTCTTCATCTAAGTTTAGATAGTTGCGAAAGGTGAGGTTTCCCACTAATTACCATCATCGTGGATGCTCTAATACGAGACCATTTCATCATGGTTTAAATGTGCCCTCTGGGTCCCAAATATGACAGCAACGTGACATTCGCCACCAAACAGTTTCAAAAGTGCATGAACAAGCTCTTTTACTGTTGGAAATCGTACGCCCCTTTGCCTGGGGACTTGCGTTTCCTTTCTTTTTCCCTCCAGAATTTTATCTCAGTGTTATGTATTTGATGTTTTTAAGCCTTTTATTAACCACTCTGTTGTACTCGTCTGCAACAGAAATATCTACATAAGTTGAAGTGAACTTTTTTTATTTCTTGCGACGATAAAGGTTACATTTTTTTTTTGATCTGCGGTATCCGTCTGCTTGGGCTGATGTAACAAAATACCAGGATGGACGGGTTAAACAGCAGGCATTGATTTCTCACAGTTCTGGGGGCAGGAAGTCTGAGATCAGGGCGCCAGGATGGTGGGTTCTGGGGAAGGCTCTCTTCCTGGCTTGCAGACGGCCGCCTTCTCCCCGTGTCCTGGCACGGCCTTTCTTCCGTATATGGCAAGCGGGGCGGGGGGAGAGAGCGCGAGCTCTCTAGTGTTTCTTCTTATAAGGACATTAATCCTATCGGATCAGGGCCCCACCCTTATGACCTCATTTCACCTTATTTATAATACCGCCTTAGAGGCCCCATCTCCAAGTACAACCACACTGGGGGTTAGGGCTTCAACATACGAATTTTGGAGTCAACACAAACATTTACCCATAACATCTGGATTTCCATTCAACTGTGGGTATACAGCAGATCAGGCCAATATCACTGTGCTTCATGTTGCATATCAAAGAAGTAAACTTTTATTGGAGTTCATGTCCTTTTTATATGAATTGCATATATTTTAAAATTTGCAGAGCGTAATGGATGTGCGTGTGTGTTTACAGTTCCCTGAGTTTTAACACACGTATGGATTTGAGTAACTACTGCTACGATCAAGATTCGGAACAATTTCATGGTTTCCCCAAATCTTGCTCATGCTCCCCCTTTGTGGTGAAGCCCTCCCCCCGTGCCCGGCCCCTGGCAAGCAGCCAGTTATGCCTTTTCCGACTGTCAGACGTGGAATCGCACAGTTGTGGCCTTCTGAGCCTGGCCTCGTCACTCAGCTGCTTGGAGGCCCGTGCACGCTGCTGCGTGTAGCAGCGGTTGGTTTCTTCTTGTTGCTGAGTAGAATCCGGTGTGTTTACGGACCACAGATTTTTAGCCATTCACTACTCGAAGGACATTCAGAGTGTTCGCAGTTTTCGGCAATTATAAATAAAGCCGCTTTGAACATTCAGGTTCAGATTTTTGTGTGAACACGCATTTCCGTTTCTCTCGGGCACACACATAGGTGTGGGGTTGCTGAGTCGCCACCTCTGGCCGTTCACGGTGGCTCCTCACTGCGGCTTTTGTTTGCTTGGAAATACGTCTTGCAATGAGACGAGCGGGACTCCTGCACCCAGCTCACTCCCGTATCACGAATGCCTGCTGCTGCTAGGACGAGACCAACTTTGTTGTCGGTTCTTTGTGGATGCATGTGCAGAGAAACCTTGTTTTCCTAAATGAGTAGCGGGGAGTGGACTTCTCGTACTCCCGGGTAATGTGCCAAAATCACACGGGAATCTGTCATCGGAAACCATTTTTACTCATCCGACAGCTGACAAGTCCGTTTGACCTTTCTTCAAATTTGTAGAAAGCAGCAAGGTGGAAACCACCAACTTGCAAAAGCATTTATTACTCAATTTTTAGATTTGTTCTTGAAACCAGTGCCTTGGGAGTGTCCCTCTGGTGGGGGCTGGAGGTCAGGAAGGGTTCTCCCTGCCTGTGGTGGGGTGGGCTGGGCACGGACTTTGGGGATGGGGCGTCCCTGTGGCCTGGACTTGGGGACCCACAGGTGACGGGCAAGCTCAGGGGAGAATCCAGGCCTAGAAGATGGTTCCCCTAAAATTCCCCTTGTTCGATCTTCTGGAAAGTGCGCCCGGCCTCCCCGGCTGCAGTTACTTGATAGTCACTGAGGCTGGGTGACATACTTGGGTACGAGCCACAGCACAGACACTTTGAACTTTCGCATTCAGCTCCACTTGCTCATGAAAAAGAAGCAAGAGACAGGCGTGTGTGGGAGTGTGTGTGTGTGCACGCGTGTGCGCCTGTTCCCCAAGGGAATTTGTCCTTCACACATCTCATTGTGTGAATATCTTACTTCCGTGCAGTTTCTAAGGTTTAGATGGATTTGTGTTTTGGTCCAACCCCAGTCCCTGCACTCAGCCAACTGCTCCATCCGGGGCTCAGTGAGGAAAGGCCATCTGCCCCAGAGGTGGAAGGACGGGCTTCGGGGATGCCTTTCGGGACCCCTGGCCACTCCGCACCGTAAGGTTCCCAGCGATGCTCAGGGGCGGGTCTGGTCGGGGACACTCCTCCTCACGCCCTCACCTCCGATCCCAACCCCGGCTTCGCTGCGACTCCACTGCTTAATATTTTTCTTTGATTTGACTCACTTTTTAAACCTTATTTTAAAAGAAAGGCAACTGTATCTGTGAAATTATGGGTCAATGGGGAAATTACGGGTCCTTTAAAATAAATTTATAGCAAAGTAAAGATGCCCCTCCAGATACCACGAAACTGCCTTAGTACCTGGAGTTCTCCGCACTGTCCTGTGATCGTGTCTGTCCTGACTGCCTCCTTCCCACCCTGCCTCTGGGACAAGTGTCACCCCTGCGCGGATGGTTTCCCTCCTCTCTGCCTTGCTCAGTCCTGGCCACCAGCAAAGGCGCAGTTCCTGCCACGCCTCCTCCTCCAGGAAGGCCCCCAGATCACTCCTCATTCAGGCTTTCCCTTGTCGTAAGGATTCCTGGGACCCCTTGTTTGTACCCTGGTCGATACTAACTAGAATGTTCTAGAATGTTGCAAGTCCTGGTTGCTCTATCCCAAAGCCCCGAGGACCTGGTAGCTGGGGTTGTGCTGGAAACTGGGATGTGGTGACTGACACTCCCTGGTGTTCCTTGGCTCGCCCAAATGTCCGTTGTTTCAGTAAATACTTATCCACTGCTGCCTGTGTGCTGGGCACCGGGACACAATGGTGGACCAGGTAGAGGTGGCCCCTCCTCCTGCCGCCGACTAGCTGTGGGACGCTGGACGAGTCGCACAACCTCTCTGGAGCCCCAGTTTTCTAATGTTTAGAACGGGGCGACCCCGACCTCCTTTGCCGCCTTTGCCTGGGGCTCAGCTGAGATGGGGGGTGCACGGTGGGTGGAGTCGGCAGGGTGGCGTCCCCGCCTGAGAAAGCGCGTGCTGGGCCCAGGGCTGTCCCCTGTCCTGGCTCCGCCTGGATGCTCTGCCGGTCTGGTCCACGGGTCCCCCGGCTCCCATGCGTGTCCCGTGCCGTCCATTCTCCATGCAGTGGCCTGAGGGGTCTTTCTGAAATGCAGACCTGTCACAGCGTTCTTCCCTGCTCAAATCGTGGGCGGCCTTTCCCCCCCTCCCCCCGGGGGTGGAGTCCTTGACCCCCAGCCTGGTCTGGCTGCGGCGCTGGCGCTGGGCTTCCGGGCGATCCCGGGCTCGGCCACTGGGGGGCGAGCTGCGCACACAGGTTGCTCCGAGGCTGTCGTCGAAGGGGTGCCGCGGGCCACCCTGGCTCCTCGAATTGAGTGAAGCGATTTTAAATTGGAGAGTCGTTGTCTGTGGTCCTCAGCCCGGCTCCGGGACCTGTGACCCCTGGAAGTTGTATTGTGTGTGTGTCTGGACTTTATTCTGGGAGGCATTTCCTCAACAGTCTCAGATTTTCAAAGGCGTCTTAACCCTCTTTCTCCGAGGGTCTTGGGAGCAAGAGTGACACCCCCGAAATGCAAACTAGGGTCACGTGAGGTTTGTTCTTCCGTAGCAGGTAACAAAGGGTCTCTGCCTGGGAGACAGGCTGCCCGTGTGCCAGTCCCGCTCTGCCCACGTCGCGAGGCGCCCAGCAGTTCCTCGCCCCTCCGTGCCGAGTGCCGCCCCGGGAAATGGGAATCTCTTGGGACCCCGTGAGGGCGGGAGAGAAACGGGTGTGGGCGTTCTCTGTGGAGCCCGGGACTGCGACGTAAGCTCTCAGATGCTGAGCCTCCAGCAAGCACTTATTAGACACCTCCTTGTGCAGAGCACTTGCTGGGCACTGACGGGGACTCATTCATTTATTCATTCATTCATCTCTTCGTTCAGCAGATGCCTGTGCCCACGGCGTCAGGCACCCTTGTGTGTGCGGGGAGTTGTCTTGGGTTGGGTTCCCCAGAAGAAGACACTGCGACAAAGGTTTCTGGCCGAGGGCTGTCCCAGGAGGGCACGTGGGACTCTGGGAGCCCCAAGGGCAGTTCTGCAAAGACCAGCAGGTGCTGGGTTTGGGATATGAAAGTGACCAAAGTTGGGGTGTGCAGAAATGGTAAAAAGGATGGATTTGGATCCGGTTAGATCACCGCCACTGTCTGCTTTGGAAGTACAGTGGACAAAACAGCAAGACTCTGCCCTCCCCAGCTCTGTCCTGGTGGCAGAGACAGCAGGTGAATAAGTACGATAACTCCGGAGGGTGGTGGGTGCCAGGAAAGGAAGAAAAGCCAGGTGACACAGTGGAGGGGGTTGCTGGGGGAGGGGGAGGCTACCTAGGTGAGAGAGTGTTTCTAGAGGTTTCCTCTGGCAAGTGCCAGGTATGCTGATTCCTGAAGGAGCTGCTGGAACCAGGATGGGCATGTGCAAAGGCCCTGAGGCAGCAACGTGCAGAACAGAACCCAAGGCAGTGTGGGGGGATGGCAGGAGTATAGTAAGCCGGGAGGGTGGGTCTGAGTGGAAAAAACTCAGATTGTTCTCTGCTTTTACCTCACAGCCACCAACACAAAAGACCTCTGTGACCAAATGTTCACTTTTCCCTACATGCCAGAGAAGCAATCAGTTCTGCAGCGGACGAGCTGGGTGTCCCCTGGTTTAATTCAATTCCAACACTGTTCACCTGGAGCAGCGTCAGACCCCACAGGGCCAGGGCTCAGTCCCCAAGACTGCCCCCACTTCCCACGCCAATCACAGCCCCAGGTTGTGGGCCGTGCTTCTGACTGACTGGCTAGAAATCGGGGTTCCCACACCCCCTCCTTGGGTTTGATTAATTTGCTAGAGCAGCTCCCGGGGCTCAGGGAAACACTTCATTGTAAAGGGCTGGCTGCGGAGAGGACGTGCGGGGTGTATTGGGGGCTGCAGCCAACAGAACACGGGTTAAGTGGGAGGTGGGGGTGCGCGGCTAGAGACAGCCGACAGGCTCGCAGGGTCTGGGCGGCAGTGGGGAGGACAGGGCGGTGCCTTTGACTAAGGCGGGAAGCCAGGCGGGTCGGGCTGGAGCACGTGGTGTCCCGTCTTGTCCCCATCGCAGGGCTCAGGGGCCCCTCAGCGAGCGCTTGTTGGGTGGCTCGAACCTCCTGCGGGGCCGCAGAGGAAGGAGTCGGGACCCAGTTCTCGTCACCCCGCCTGGCTCGTCCCCTACCCCACGCACCCACCCCCAGGGCTGGCGGCTTGTCAGCAGAAAGCACCGGGTCAGCCATCCCAAAACAGCCACAGCACCCTGCTAGGGGCCGCGGTTAACGCTTAGGGGAAGCCTGGGTTCCTCAGAGTCCTGGGACGGCCCTGTACAGCAGAGGGTCTTGAGGGGACCGAGGCCGGGGCCCCAGCGAGGGCTCTGAGCCGGGCTCGAGGGGCTCCCTGCCCGACTGCCCCGTCCTCCACCTGTCCAACTGGAGGCGAGCACGGCGCTCTGCAGTTCGGCAAACCACTCCTGCCCCTGCTCTCGCCAAGGGACCCCCCAGCAGCCCTGGGATGTCCGGAGCCGGAGGGTCAGGCCCATTTCACAGCAGAGGAGAGCGAGGCACGTTCCCTGCCACCAGAGAGGTGGCATCCGCAGGCCGTCGCTCTGCAGGCCTGGGGCACCCGCCCTTGGCAGTTTGATCCGTGTGTGCCTGTGAGCAGCTGGTCTGCCTCCCTCTTTACGCTCCGAGCTCCTGAGGGCAGACACCGGGCCTGCGGGGTTCATGGCTCGTGGCGTGTGCGTGCGATGAGTCTTTGTTGCGTACATGAACGAATGATGGGGAGCAGGTTGGGGAGGTGGCCGCCAGGGGGCGCTGTGGGTCCAGCCGGTGGGGCGGCTCCGGGTTCAGGGTGCTCAGGCCTGCCCTGCCCCCAGCGCCCCGGCCTCCTGGGCAGGTGGAGGGGTTTGCAACATCTGTTTTTCGAGGCCCTGGACATCGTAAGGTAAAAAATGAAAAACTGACGAACTAGGGCTGCAGGAACCGTGCGCTCCTGTAGGTTTACATTGAAAAAGTCACTGGTGTCCACACACTAAAGGCCACGCGCTACGCGTCGGTCAAGTTCCAGGGTTTGCAGAATTCTTAGTGAACAGCGTCCGGAGAGGGCAGGACCTGGTCACGGGAAGTGGTTATGATTTTTTCAGTCCGGGCGTCAGGCTTTAGAATAGGACCTTCACTCTGTGGTGTCCTAGAGAAGACCGGGCCCAGGACAAGCGCTGTCTTTGGTCCCCCAGGGGCGGGCCATTCCGATGGAAACTGCAGGCGCGGAGGAGGGGGAGTGTCTCGGACATTGCCCAGAGCGGGCCCTGCCGTCCCGGCCCCTCTCCTGGAACAGATCGTGGCTGACGTTCACGAGCATTTTCTGTGTGCCGGGCGCTGTTTTGAACCCTTGCTGTGGCATTTAGTTTTCATCATAACCCGGGTCAGTGCTATCATCATCATCCTCATCCTCATCTCACAGATAAGGAAGCGGGCACAGAGAGGCGAGGTCACTATCCAAGGTCTCATGGCTGGTAAGGGTCCGAGTCTGGATTTGAATGGTGGCAGCCGGGCCCAGGGCACGCGTGCTTAGCAGCCACGTGGCACGTCTCATCGTCCAGTACCCAGAGCTCGTTGCCGTGGCTGCCACCGACGCCTGCTACTTTCCCTTCTCCCTTCTGAAATCGCACTCAGGGCCCAGCCTCAGGGACACGATTTCCAGCCAAAGGCACTAAGTACACACAGGCCTGATGCTGGATATCCTGAGACGTCTGGGGCAGGAAAGGAGGTTTGCAAGCCTCATTTCCCAAATCCAATCCTGATGCCTTCTAAAAAGAGGCCCCTGCACCAGGCATGTGCCCAGTCGGTCCGGAAAAGCCCCCAGTGGGGAGCGAGCCTGCAGGCTGATTCCAGAGAGGTCAAGGACGGGAGGAGAAAGAATAAACATGCCTAAAAATAGTGCCCTGCTCTGCAACCCACAAAACAGGAAAGGGAGGCAGGAGCGCCGGAGGGAAGATGCCCCGGAGCTTTGGCAGAGGGGAGACTAAGGTGCACTCCCCGCCTCGGTGGGGGTTACTCTGCCTGTCCTCGCTGAGGTCTGGGAGCCAGGCTGGCTGGAGGTCCTCAGGGTGAAGGCCAAACGTCTCTGGACTCCAGAGCATTTCCAGATGTCACGGCACATTTGCCAGGAAGGCTCAGCCACGGGAAACTTGACAACATTCAGAAGTCAGGAGGCCTTTAAGATGGAGCTGTTTTCGTGTTTTTTTTTTTTTTCTCTCCTCCCACTTTCAGGAACAGATGTTTGAGCAACATTGGCCACGATGCACATTTCTGCAAACTAGATCTCATTTACCTCCTCAGCTTCCATTACGAAATGGGCCTTCCACTCCCCTGGGAAGACATCCCAGCAGACGCATCGGAACAACTCGGTGTGGAAGACGTTAAGCCTTAAGCCGGCGGCCGGGCCTGTGGTGGTTTCTCAGAACTGCGCAATCCCGTTTTGGTCTCTGGGCTCTTCCCTCTGCTTTTGTGACCTGCCCCATCTGTTCTCTGCACCGCAGGAATTTCATTTCAGGGCACAGGGACACTGGGATTAAACACTAGCATCTCTGGGCCTGCTTTGCGGTATGCCTGGCCGTGTGGTCTCTGCCTGTGGCAGCAACAGCTGTTGGAGGGAAGGGCGCGGTTTCCTTCGTGATGTCAGCCTCGGAGATCAGGCGGGCGGACGGGTTTGGGAGCAGAGCTGTGTGCCGTGTCCCTCTTTGACTCCTCTGTGCCTGTGCAACTGGAATTTTAATTCCTGCCCCATCTATTTCATGAGGGTCATAAGGAAGGGTATTTTATGCATTTAGGCTGAAAATAGTTTGAAAAGTGTGATAAAGTGCTGTTGGAGCCAACCCTACCATCCACGCGTGACCCATCGTGTAGCTGAGTATTTACAAGGTCTAGTGGCGCTGAGCTGTAATACCACACATCACCAGGAGGTGGCGGTGTCACACCTGTCGTGGGCGTTCCCGTGTGTGTGCGTCGTCGTGTGGTTATTGCATACCGTGTAAAACCAGCTTCTTTGAATGGAGGGGTACATGGAGGTCGGTGGAGGCAAGTTCTGGTGGCTGCAGAACCGCTCAGGCAGTGTACCAGGCCCAGCAGGCCGGTGCTGGTTCACCGAGCGGTAGGGTGGCTGGAGGGGCGAGCCAGCAGGGATGCCCTGCCCCAGAGCTTGGCCAGCGAGCGGGGGGCGAGGGCGGGCACAGCCGACGCTTTGCCTCCCCAAGGTGGCACCTTTTCATCACTTTTTTTTTTTCTTTTGAGACAGAGTCTCACTCTGTTACCCTTGCTTCAGTGCTGTGGCGTCAGCCTAGCTCACAGCAACCTCAAACTCCTGGGCTCAAGCGATCCTACTGTCTCAGCCTCCCGACTAGCTGGGACTACAGGCATGCGCCACCATGCCCGGCTGATTTTTTCTATATGTTTTTAGCTGTCCAATTAATTTCTTTCTATTTTTGGTAGAGACGGGGTCTCGCTCTTGCTCAGGCTGGTCTCGAACTCCTGAGCTCAAACAATCCGCCCGCCTCAGCCTCCCAGAGTGCTAGGATTACAGGCGTGAGCCACCACGCCTGGCTCTTTTCATCACTTTCGAAGGTCCACGGTTGACACCACCACTGTGCGAACCACAGTGAAAACATGGTACCGTGTGAAAGGGAGGCTGTGGGACCCGAGGCCACAGAGCGTGGCACTTCATGTGTTGGGTTCCGGGCTAATGACGTCCCCCGTCTCTGCTGTGTCCCGGCTGCCTTCCTGGGATCCAGGAACCTGGCCGGGCCTTCGGTCACGCCGACTGCTGCCTTGTGGAAAGGCGGCCCACTGTGGCCAGGTTGCGCAATTTTTATTCTTTTACAAGAGAAGATGGTTTTTAAAAACGCGAAATTTCCTGAGTTTTAATTACTGGCAATGAATTCCAGTTAAAATAATACTATGCGGGCCAAATGCAAATGCAGCACGTCTTGGATGGGACTTAGTCCGTCGGTCTTTGAGCGGTGTCCGCCTCGCTTTCTAGTCGTGTAACTTAAGTCCGTGGCTCCCCACCCCTCTGGAGGCGTGTGGGTGGGTGTTTCTCATCACCCGAATTCACGGAATGTGTTTGTCTTTTGTACAAACAGGGTTAAGCGAATCCTCCTTTGGGGCTTATACATGCTCACAGCCACGACACTAGCTTTTAGAGTCAGACAGAACTGGGCCGGAATCCCAGGTCTGCAATTTACTAGCTGTGTGACCTTGGACAAGTGGCTTAACCTCTCTGAGCCTCAACTTCCTCATCCGTAAACACAAGCATGATAAAAACACCAGTGTGGTGGCTATTGGTAGTGTGCACACCAACTATTTCTAACTTTCACCTTCTGGGCACATGAGAGGGTGGCTCTTCCGGGGCCCCCTGTGGTTTGATGAGGCCATGTGACTCGTTCTGGCCAGTGAGCTGAGAGAGTGGAGTGTCACTTGTATCTGTTCCTGGGCTGCAGCGAGAACCTTCCGAACTCTTCCCCTCCCCCAGGGCAACAGCCAGCGTCTCAGACATTGGCCGGCCTGTCACCTTGGGTCCCAGAACGAGGAGTTCTGTAGCGCGAGCAAATCATAAACCCGCGTTATTTTACGAGATCGGGGGGATCGCTTGTCACCGCAGCATGAGCTAGACCTCACTGACACCCCCTGCCCTCCGTGAGCGCAGCGAGGATTGGTGAGTTACGTGCTGGCCGGGCGTGTGTTCTGCCGCGTTCACTGCACACGCACCCACCGAGCACCTGCCCCTCGCCACGCGCCTTTCCAGGCGCCGGAATGAGCAGAACACACCAAGCTCCCCGCTGCCACAGGGCCCTGCCCCAGCCTCAGGTGGCCGTTCTCCCTCAGCCGTGGCCTCTGCTCTGGGGCCGCGGTGGGTTGAGAGGCGAGTCCCAGATGCTGTTGGTGACAGACAGGCTGCGGGGAGCCCCTCCCTCTGGGGCAGGCGGCAGATTGTGGTGACCACGGGGATTGAGGACGGACACACCCGGGCTGCCTGTGGGGTGACGCCAGTGACGGAGCGAGGCCAGCGTGGGCTCCGCCTGGGGGCAGGCTGAAAGGAGTTGGCCCAGGACACACGCACAAAGTGGGGGGGTCGCCACGCATCTCGGGACGGTTCCCTCTTCGCTGCTTCACCCGGGGCCGGGGTAGAAAGAAGACGTCGGGAATTTCTAAAGGTGCTCATGTTCGAGTGTCTTTTTGTGTTTAGCGCTCTCCTTAGGTTACGTCTTTCTGTGCCTACACACATTCGACAAGGAGGAGTTCACCCTACGTGAGGAAACCGAGGCTCAGAGAGGGCGAGTGAGCTGCTTAAAGCTGCACAGCGAGGCAGGGAGGCAGCCAGGGTTCAGACCCAGGTCTTCTGTCCCCAGGTCTTGTGTGTGTCCCCTATGCTGATCTCTCGTGGCATTCTTGGGATCAGGATAGTGTGTAGTCCTGGGTCCCCTTCCTTTCTGGAGACCCCCGGCCAAGGTCGTCTTTTATTGCTCTTTCTGCTTTTGATGCCTTTGCCCTGTGGCCTGAGAGCCTGCGGAGGACGCTGTTCCCTCGCTCTGTGCTCTCAACGCCCCACAGAGGCAGTCGCCAGCCCGAGCCCCCGTACGGCGAGGCAGCCACAGCAGAGAGGTGACAAGAACCGGCTGGTTGGGGGCAGCTCTGGGGGCTAAGAGTGGGCTTAGGGGCAGGGAAACGTGGCGGCTTCAGTCGCACGTTCTCCCGGGGCCAGTGGACAGGGAGCCGCCCTGGCTTGTGTCTCTGGCCACAACCGCGGGCAGGGTGAGCTCGGGGTAACGCCAGGCTCTCGTGGGGTCGCCTCCCAGGGAAAGGAATGACCTTGGACTGCACCCCAGGGTGCTAACGACACACAGACGTGTTTCCTTTGGCTTAAACAATGTTTAAAAGAAAAATAAAACCGAATCAGTGGCCAGTGTTTAAAAAATCAAGGGATTTCATGTAAAATCTACATTTCAGCTACTTTTGTGAAACTGGAAGATCTGGCCACACTGGGCCCTCCTTCCTGCCTGGAAGCTGCCCTGCCGGGAGGTTGCTGCTCTGAGAAGGGACACGTGTTCTCGGTGTCACTGTCTCCAGCCAACCTTGCTTGGTAAGTGCTGCCACGTCCTGGGTATTTGAGCCAGTGACCCTGCCTTGAACTTGAACTGTTTGAACAGGCTCGTTCTAGAAGCCTGGCAGAGGCCTGTCTCAGACACGGGGACGCAGTCTCCCCCCGGTGGTGCGTGGACCCCTCCTCTGAGGGTCCCGCAGCCTGGAGACCCTCACTCGCACCCGCTGCCACTTGGGAGCGGCCCCTGGCGTCTCCGCGTTCTGCCTGGAGGAGCAGCTTGGGACAGCGGTGTCTGCGCAAAGCAGAGGGAGAGAGCAGACCCGGGGACGGGGGCGCGATGGCCTTGGAGTTGCCTGAGTGACGCCTCCCGCTCCTGCGTGGCTGCGGCCCAGTCCCTAGAAGCTGCGCCCTCACGCGGCCACAGGGACCCTGCGGTGGGGATCTCGGGACGGGAGACGGTCCTGGCTATCACCGGCGTCCTGTGCCAGGGGCAGGAGGGGCAGAGGCGGAGAGGGAGGCGGCGGTGGGAGCAGGGTTCGAGTGACGCGCTGTGAAGACGGGAGGGGGCCACCAGCCGAGGAGCCCGAGTGGCCTCGGAAGCTGGGCAAGGTGATGGGTTTGTCCCCAGAGCCCCGAAAGGACACAGCCTAAGCCCTGAGATCTGCTCTGCAGAGAACCGAGTATGAGAATAAATTCGCGTTGCTTTAAGCCACGTTTATGGCAGTTTGTCGTGGCAGCCGCAGGACACTAGGCCGGGGATGGCGGCGGTGGCGACAGCCATCCCACCTGTGTGCGTGGGGGGCTGCATGGCCGCGTCCAGGCACGGCCTCGTACATGTGCCTCTCACGGTGTGAGGTTCCCGTGTCAAAGAGGCACCATCACCGTCGTCGTCCCCACGCTGCCGCTTGCCCCGAGGGCTCAGCGCGGACTTGAACCCTCCGTCGCACTTGATGCTTCTCATACCCGCAGGTCAGACGCGTTCTCGTCCCTGGCGCCTGTGCTGTGCCGCTGCGCACTGGTTATTCCCCACTGCCCTCCAGGCCCTGCCCCCTGGATCAGCCGTCCCCGTCACCGGAGTCTGGGACCGTTGGCCTGGGCTCTGCCCCTGCCTGAGGTGCCCGTGCGACCTCAGCTGTCCCCGCGGCAGCCTCGTGCGGTGGCGTCGGCAGCCTCACTCACAGATGCGGAAACGGCCGCAGCGACGGGCACACGCCCCTCCTGCGTCCTCGGTTTCCTCGTCTGGAAAACGAAGAAGAAAAACGACAACCTCCCCACGGCACCGGTGGGAAGGCTTTTCCCTTTCTTGGCCTTCGGTTGGCGTGAAAACCGCCGAGACAGGGCTGCCTTCTTACTAGTATTTATACCCCTTCCCCTGCCCTTCTGGAAACTACCATCGTCTCCCGTTCTGTCAGGGGCGGCCCTCAGCTGTTTCAGCTACACGTTTATGCATTTTCTTCTCGAAGTCGACAGCTACCCAATATTTCTAGACCCTTCTCACCCGCGTCAAGCCCCTAGCATTCTCCAGCCGACCGTCACACCCTCCCGTCTGTGACCATGTAGACGGGGGTTTCTCAGCCTGGGCACGGCTGACATTGGGGCCGGATTGTTCTTTGCTAGGGGGGGCGGGGATGCTGTGCGTTGTAGGATGTTGAGCAGCATCTCTGGCGTCAACCCACTAGATGCCGGCAGCTTCCTCCCGGTTGTGATAACCCCAAATGTCTGCAGATGTTGCCACCTGTGCCCTGGTGGGCACGGTCACCTAGTTGAGAAACCCTGGCTTAAAGTTTTCACTCTCCCTGGTATGTGTTTGGAGCAAGGAGGCTTTTCACTTCATGAATTCAGCCTGACACGGTGGCTCACGCCTCTCATCCTGCCCCTTTGGGAGGCTGAGGTGGGAGGATCGCTTGAGCCCAGGGTTCGAGGCTGCAGTGAGCTACGATGACACCACTGCACTCTGGCCTGGGCGACAGAGCAAGACTCTGTCTCCAAAAGAATGAAAATGAAAAGCGTGAATTCACTGGGCCCTGCTTGCCCCCAAAGCATCGGGTTCCATTCAACGGCAGCTTCTCTGTCCAGGGTTCCAAAGGAGGCGTCCGTGTTCCCTTCTGGAGTCATCCCAGAGGCTCTGTTTGTCTTGTCCCCGAGGCACCCCTCGCAGAAGCCTGTTCCCTCTGAACGCGGGGCATGTTTCTTCCGCTCCTAGGGCCCGGAGTTGTTGAAAATGGGATTTCCTGCAGGTAGCCCTTCTTCCCTCGACCTCCCTGCCTCTTCACAGAATTAATTTCCCAATTAAAAAAAAAACCGATGCCTGCGCCTCTGCACTGAATATCAAACTGCTTTGCAGGACTGAACTTGGCAGGCGATTCGTCGGTGACGGGGTGAAGCGCCCTCGGATTTGGGGGTGGCGGAGAAGACCCAGGGGGCTGGTGGAGGCCCGGCTGGTGCCCTGGCACCCTCACCTCCCTGCCACCTCCCTGCCACCGACCAGCTTTGTCACTGAGGAGGCAGGACACACAAGGCCCCCAGATACCCGTTTGTGTCCCCTCATTTGCAAGTGCTGAATGTGACGGTTCAGCGTTCGCCGACAGGGCAGACTGCAGCAACTCCAAATGAGCTATTTATGGGCCATTTTTTCCAGCATTACTTGCATATTATAATTAAGAGATAATGTCAGTGGAATAGAACATTGTCACCGGGTAATGGTCTCCTGCTGCTTCAGAAATGTCAAGGCAAAGTCACAGCATTTATCAAAAATAAACGTTGGCGGGAAGACGCGACGTTTGTTTTCGCAGCGGGGACATCAATCCCGGGACAACGATACGGCAGTGTCTTTATTTCTCGCCTCCGGAGTGATGGATGCCAGTGCGCGCTCCTGCCTGGCGGACGAGGGCTCGCTGGTGTTGGGGGCCAGCAGGGGCAGGGGCACCGGCTGCCTGGCCAGGTGGCGACACGCTGACGGGGTTGGCAGGAGGGATCTGGCCGCCCTCGGCCACCGCCAGCGATCAGCAAATTCGCTCTGCACTGATGTGCTGGAGGAGGCCCCGGGGGCGTCCTGGCTCCAGCTGGGCAGGGCGTTTTCCGCAGCTGGCGGCAGCCCGCCGATTGGGTGGGGAGAGAGCCGACAGTTGGCAGGAGTCCTCATTTCTGCCACCGTGCAGGTCCCCGGGGAAGCGGGCTAATGATGGAGTGGCGTGCCCTTGGACAACCTCAGTTTCCGCATCGCTGCCCGAGAGGGAGCCGGCAGCGGGAAGGGCAGCGGAGACAGCCGACCGCCGCAACTCCTGGCGATCCGGGGCGTCCGCACTGCAGCGCGGCGCAGGGACCTGTGCCTCTCCGGCAGCCCGCACCGCCTGGCTTAATGGCGTGCTTGGCTGACATCTCTTCCGCACCGCTGGGCCAGCGATCTTTCTCAAGTGCAAATCTGCTCATGTATCTCCGGGCTGAAATCTCCTGGGCCCTCAGGATAAGGTCCCCACTCCAAAATGGAGGGCACAGGGCCTCGCGTCATCTGGCTCCAGCACGGCCTTACGATTCTTCCGAGCAGCCGGGCTGTGCCTCCCATTCCCTGCCCCTGCCCGGCAGGGCCTTCACCCTCGTTCCTTCCTCCTGGGACAGCTTCTTCTGCTCTTGCCCACACACGACCCTCAGTCTGACTGTCCTTCACCACCTCTTCAGGCCTCTGCTTTGACAACTCCTCCTCCAGGAAGCCTTCCCTGACCTCTCAGGCCGTGGCTATGAACCCCTTGCATGTGCCACACCCAGGCTATTTGACTTAATCACACCCGTGTAAGCACTTGGGTCTTATCTTTCTCCCCTTTCAGAGCTGTGGGCTCAGCTTTGCTTGAAGTTCTATCCCCAGATACAGAGTGGGTGCTTCATGAGTATGTGTTGGAACAGCCAAATTAGTGAATAAACACATGGGGCCTTTTGTATGGGTTTGTATCGGTCATCTGTTGGTAAAATAGTGCTGCGTACCAAATCACCCCAAATGTCGGCAACCTCAGACAACAAGCGTCTATTTGGCGTATGTGTCTGCAGGTCAGCGACTGAGGCTGGGCTTGGCTGGGTGGTTCTTCTGTCTTAGCTGGGCTCACTCACGGGGCTGGGGTGGCTGCTCCAGGCTGGCCCCAGCCGGGATTGCCAGGAGAGCTGGGCTTCACTCCGCACAGCCGTCCTCCGGCAGGCTAGCCCGGGCGTGATCCGCGGGGACGGCAGAGGTTGGAGAACAAGCAGCCATGCTGGGCTTCCTTAGGCCTAGCTTGGCACAGCAGATTGTCATTTTCATCAGCTAAAGCCAGGCACAAGGCCAGCTCAGGTCCATGGAGTGGGGACGTGAACTTTACCTCTCGGGCGAGAGGGATTGCAAAGCCACACGGCAAAGGGCGTGGACACAAGGCGGGGTGTGGAATTGGAGCCGTCCACACAGTCTATCGGGGTTTACGTCAAGTTCTTAAGACAGTGCAGTGGGCATCCAAGAAGTGCCCTGCAAGTGCAGTGATTCTTCAGATGGTGACAATGACAGTGGGGTTTCGCTTTTTTAATTGTGGCAAAATGCTTGAACCATAAAATTTACCATCTTAACCCAGTGGCATTAAGTGCGCTCACAAGGTTGTGCAACAGATCTCCGGAGTATTCTCATCTTGCAGAACTGAAACTCCGTCCCCATCGAACACCTCCCAGTCCCCTCCCCCAGCCCCTGGCCACCCCCCTCCCCCGGTCCTCCTGTCTCTTTTCACGAATTGGACTACTCCAGCCACTGCCTGTAAGTGGGGTCATGCAGCGTTGGTCTTTTTGCATCCAGCTTCTGTCGCTCGGGGTAATGTCCTCAAGGCTTAGCCGTGGTTGCAGCACAGGACAGGGTTCCCTCCTGCCTCCAGGCTGGGTATTCTGCTGATGGATATGCCACGTTGGCCAGGGTACAAATATCTCTGAGACCCTCCTTTCTGTCGTTTCAGGTATATGCCCAGAAGTGGGGTTGGTGGATCCCAGGTAGCGTGGTTTTAGGCTAGCGGAAAACCCCTTTGGGACATCAACACTGATCCCTGCATTTGACAGAGCAGCGGCTCATTGTACAGGCCGTGGGGTCAGCCGGCTTGGTTTGGACCCCAGCTCTGCTGCTTCCTAACTGTTTTCTCAGTCGAGCCGCCTGCTCTGAGCCTCAGTCTCCTCCTCTGTGAAATGGGCGTCATACTTGTATTTACTCAGAGCGTGAGGATTACATGAGTTACGGGCTTAGAACGGCACCCAGCGCAGAGCAGCGTTCAGGGTCACACCCACGTGTTGTTTCACGGTGAGCCGTGGCCCTGGCCCTGGCCCTGCCCTCTAAGGCTGGGAGTATCGCAGCCAGTCGGGGGCCAGGAGGACTGTTTTTCTTCTTTATCAAAATATGCCCAGAGCTTATCTCCCCCGGGCAAACCGCAGGGACGGCTGGGTTAGTGTCTGGTGACAGGTGCTGACACCGCGTCCCCTCGGCTGGGGTGTCCGGCCGGGGCCTCCCAGGGGCTGGGGCTGGTGATAAGTTGACATTCGGCGGGGCGGGAGGCAGGGTGCTGTCGCGGATGTTCAGCACTCGGTGCCCGGCCCGCGCCTCCCCCCGCGCAGACTGCAGTGCTGGCCGCGGCGGGAGGGAGGAATGAGCTTGCATAATAGGGGAACATTTGGTTCTTTCAGGCTGGGCCGCGGAGGGGGAAGCTTTTGTGCTGAAGTGAGCACGGCGGGGGCAGGCTCGAGAGGTTTCCTGTGTGCGCGGCTGCGGGGAGCTTCATCCACGGGGAGGGTGGCCGCGGGGGTCCAGATGGATGGGGTGGGGGGGCAGCTCCCCAGGGAAGGGCCGACGGGGAGGGTGACTTTGCTGTTTTCCAGAGACGGGAGGAGGGCGCAAGGGAAACCGCACAGGGCAGGGATGGGCGGCTGCAGGCAGCGCTGTGGCCTCAGGACCCTGGGCCAAGCTAGGGCCACAGAGGCTGCTCCTCTGCCCTGGGCCCTTTTGGGCCACTTCCTTCCCACCCCAGAGATCTGTGGCCTCGGCATGGAGTTGAACCTGCACCTTGTTGATCCAAGATGTGTTGAAGCCACCACGAGGGGACCTCTGCAGGCCCCCGGGGCCAATGTGAGAGAGGATGGGGCTCAAACACGGCAAGGATCTGTAGGTCGGTCCCCAGGGACGGCAACACCCAGCCGAGGTGGACCCTGGCTCTGCTGTTTATCGGGGACAGAGGTGGGACACTCACTCAGCCTGGAGAGTCGAGGGCCAGAGTGGGGTTGGCACCATGACTCCTGGAGAACTCTGTGACTTCCGACGTGATGTTCGTGTCCCCGACCCGGTTCATCCTCACAGCGGCGTAGGGAGGTTGGGGGCAGCGTCGTGGTCTTTCAGCAAGTGTTTGCGGAGCGTCCTCTCTGTCCTGGCCCTGCTCAAGGTGCCGGGGCTGCACCAGTGAACAGACGACCCGTGTGCTCGGGGTCACGTGCCAGCGGGGAAGGCAGACACTGCGCACGTCCGCGTCCTGACAAAGGCGCGTGCGCCGTGTGGGGGAGCGCACAGCGCGCCTCGCTTCCCCCCGCCCCGCACCTGTGCCCTTTGCGTGGGACGTGGCACCGCTCCTCGACAAAGGGTGGAGCACCTTCCCCAGCCCTTGGTGTCACTCTGGCCATGTGACTTGCTTTGGCCAAAAGAAGCAGAAGTGATGCCGCGCTGTCCTGACTTCCCCTTAAGGGACCTTGACCGTGCTGCGCCTCTGTCACGGTGCGGGACAAACACGCCCTGGGTTGTCCTGCTGGTCTCAGGGGAGTGAGGGACCGTGGAGCAGCTTGGCCCAGCTCAGCCTTGCTGCAGTCAGGTGACCCCAGGCAACCAGCAGACATGGAGATGATAACGAGTGATTGATGTGTGTGAGGGGTCTTTTGTTCTGCAGCGTGTTGGTGGCAACAGCTAACGGATACAATCAGCAATTGGTAAGTGCTGTTATTAACCCCATTCTACAGGCAAGAAAATTGAGGCCCCAAGGGGTGAAGAAACCATCTTGAAGTTACGGAGTTAATGCGGTTGAGCCCAGACATGACCCCAGCCATGTTGACTCTAAATCATTCATTCATTCATTCAGCGCATTTTTACTGAGCACCTACTGCGTGCCTGTAATTGTACCAGGAACTAGAGGTAGTTCAGTGAAATACACATGCCTCTGTGAGCAACCTCTGCTAGAAGAGACATTCTGTTTGCCTAGAGTTTCAACAGACGTCAAGACCTGCATGCCACCAGCCTGGTGTGGGTCACACACCCACCCGGAGTCCGTGACGGCAGTGAGAGGACATGGGGCTCTGATTGGCCAGACCAGGTCATGTGTCCACCCCACCCCTGTGGCTGGGGGACTCGGTGACTCCATCCGAACCAGATGGACTGAGAGTGGAGGAGAGACGGTTTTCCCAAAGGAAAAGGGGTGCTTGTACTCTAATCGGGGATAGATGCTGGGCAGATAAAAAAAGAACAATTTGTACTCCAGAGCTCTGGGGCCCTGATACAGACCCCCCCCCACAGCTCTGTGATCCTCGGCAAAGCCCCCCAGGGCCGCCCCAGCCTCCCCTACCCACGACGCTCCTCGTGGGGGCTCTGCCCAGCTCTCGGAAGATCAGATGTGATTTATTCCTGGCATCTGTGCCGCCACTTGCCGCGAGGTGCTTTGCAGCGGAACAATAAGTTACAGGGCCATTTATCTTGTTGGCGGCTTCTGAAAAAATGAGCAGTCGGAGCAGATAGGGCTTCTAACGAACATGATCAGGGCTGTGCATTTAGAAACCAGGGGACCTTGAAATGGACTTTAATTGAAGGGGTCAGCAGCGAGGGGCTCGGCTGGGTTTGTTCAGAGTGGAGACGCCCCACTTCCGGGAAGGCGGCAGACATGGGCGGACTCGGCTTTGAGTCTTGTCTGGGCCTCTGCTCCACGTTTGACTTTGGGCAGGCTGCGTGACCTCCCCCAGTCGGTCTGCTCATCTGCGCCATGGCGATGTATCAGTCAGCGTCGGCTCGGTTGTGGTGCTGTAACAAACAACTCCGAAATCTGATGGTTTAAAACAATCCAAGTTCATTCCCCACTTATGCTGTGCATCTGTTGTGGGTCTGCGGGGGGCTCCGCACTGGGTCCCCGTACCTTGGGGCGCAGACAGAGGGAGCATCTGCATACGGAACATCGCTGGGCAGGGGCGGATCGTATGCTGGTTCTTAGAGCTTCTCCTCAGATGCAACCGACGTCACTCCGCTCTCGTCTCATTGGTCCAGGGACGTCACGTGGGTGCGTGCCTTCTGGCGGGGGCAGGGTAGCAAGGAGAGAGCCTCCCTTGTGCCTGTTAGCAGGAAAGTGTTATTATTTGTTGGAAGAGCTGTTCTGCGGAGTCATCACAGAGTCAGGGTTTCTGCCTCCTCCCTCCTGGGGATGCTAATCATCTGACTCTAATCCATTCTGCTTTCCGCTGCCAGATGAATCATCCTCCCGCGCCCTTGCCACTGCACCCCATCTGCCGCGCGGCCTGCCCGCTGCGGGGCGTCGGAGCCAGTCAGCGCGGCACTCAGACAGCCCGAGGCTGGCGCCTCGCACGGGGCAGGGACCGGGTGTTTCTTTCTCCCCGCGTTCTTGCCAGCACCTAGAGCCGTGCCTGCATTCAGCAAGTGCTCAGGGAGTAAGTTTTGCAGCTACAGTATGACTCGCCCAAGCCCACGTGCCCTGGGAAACATCAAAGGCAGGAGTCTAAGCCAGGCGGGGCTCAGAGCAAAGTGCTCACTGTTGACAAGGCTCAGTGCAGCCGCCCCATGGCCATGGCCGTTTGCTGGGCGCTCCCTGGGCGCCAGGCCTCACCAGCCGACTGCCTCACTTGTGTTAGCCCCCTGGTCCTTCACGCAGCCCCCGCGGCGGGTGCTACAGTGGCAGGATTCTTTTGTTTTTTTTTTGAGACAGAATCTTGCTTTGTTGCCCTGGGTAGAGTGCCGTGGTGTCATCATGGCTCAAAGCAACCTCACACTCCTGGGTTTAAGCAATCCTCCTGCCTCAGCCTCCCGAGTAGCTGGAACTACAGGTGCATGCACCACCACCCCTGGTTAATTTTTCTATTTTTCGTAGAGATGGGGTCTCGCTCTTGCTCAGGCTGGTCTCAAATTCCTGGCAGGACTCTTTACTGAGATATTCTTTCATGTCCATTCACCCTGTCATTTTCCCACCCCAATTCCAGGGCGGCATCTAGCCCTTTTCTTGAGTTTTGTTTTTACTGGGCAGAGATTAGAAGCTTCTGGAAGAGAGGCCATCTACATCTGCCTCTTGCGAGAACACGGTGTGTTAGTCAGTGTATAGACGAGCTCGGCTGCTGTAACAAAGAAACCCTGGCACCTGTTTGTTAGAGCGAGAGAGGAGTTTGTTTCTCTCCAGAGTGAGAGGATCGGGGGAGGCGGCGTGCCGGGGAGGGCCAGGAGACGTTTGTCCCCACGACCCCTAGGATGTAGCAGTCGCACACGGCTAAACCAGGACCACATTCCCGATCCCTAATGGGGGAGAGAAAGAAGGGGAGGACCAGCCACTTCCTGCCGAGCAGGCCGTGGGGAGTGGCACAGAACCCTCCCGCTCGCGTTCCCGCAGGAGCCAGGGAGGGGGCGACGGGTGTCCAGCTCAGTAGCCTTGTGCCCAGCCGCGGTTTCGTTCCTGTCCAACGGGGGCACGTCACGTCGGCCGTACCAGAGCGCGCTAAGAAACTGGTATTGGTTCCAAGGGGATCCAGAAAGGGAGTGAGATTTTCACAGGCTGGGAGGGGGCAGGGACAGGCCTGGTGACTGTGGCAACGCCCAGGAGGTGACGGCATCCAGAAGTTACACCAGGCCCTAGGGAGGGGGCGCCCTAAGCAAAGAGGTTCCCGTGCAGACAAGGACCCGCCACCGCCAGGCAAGACGCGGATGCTGAGGAATTTCACACCAGAAGGGGTCACACGGTCCTGATCCCAAGCATCTCCGGGGTCCCCAGGGGAACCAGTGACCAGAGGGACCTCTCTGGGAGGCTGAGGGTTTGGAATTGGCTCTAGGTCAATTGGAAAGAAATAAAAATTGGTTATGTCTTGGAGATCTGGGTTTGTGGCCTGACATGTATACTCACTGCCTTGAGTTCTCTCTAATATTTATTTATGAGGACACTGGGACTCAGAGAGGTCAGGCCACTGCTCTGAGGTCACACAGCACATTTGTAATAAAACCGGGGTTTGGAACCAGGCCTGTGGCCTGCAGACCCCACATGCAGGGCTGCTGTGCTATCCTGCCCTGCCTGGGCGTGCAAGCGCTTTCTGGCATTCGGACTCGGGGCAGGCTGAGGAGCTGGGGTGGTGGAGGGTTCTGTGTGCCTTAGGAGATGGATGGCTGTGATGTGTGATGTGGGCTTGCCAGCGGTTCTAGAAAGTTCAGCAGGCCACGCTCTGGGAAGCCTCTTGGAGGGTTGGCCGCTTTCGAAACAAGTGGTCACCACTGGGCTGGGCCGGAAGTGGTTGGTGAATCATTCGAAGGCCACTCCAGGGGGAGGCCCGTGGCTTCTGCCGAGCTTGGGACGTCTCCTGCCTGGGGACGCACGCGTCTCGGGCTCGAGGGGGAGCTAGCTGTAGGATGGGTGGCCAGGAGCTTAAGTCTGTCGTGCCGCTTCTGGGCCAGTTAGTTAATTCATGTTTCTGAGCCTCAGTTTCCTCATCTCTAAAATGGGCCCGATAATACAATGGCAGGGATGATTTGGTGAGAAAATAGGTAGATATTTAGCCCAGTGCCTGGCGTGAGTAATGCCAGCATTTCCTGGTAAAATCGAACTTTCCTGTGCCTTGAAACTCCGTTTTTTTGTCTTAGGTATACGCCTAAACAAACTCTCGAATGGGCACCCCAGGCGACGTGTACGAGAGTGTGCACATCAGCGCTATTTTCATGCCTCGGAAGGAAGCCCCGTCCCCATTAAACAGCCACTCCCTGTCCCTTTCTCCCCCGGCCGCTGGCAACCACCAGCCTGCTGTCTGCCGCTGCGGGGTGGCCTGTCGTGGACATCACGTGTCGACGGAGCCGTGCGTGGCGTGGTTTCGAGTGTCTGGTGCAGCTCACACAGCGTCGTGCTCTCGAGGTTCGAGCATGTCGTAGCCTGTCGGTCCTTCGCTCCTTGTCCTGGCCGAGGGCTTTGGGGAAATAAACCCTGGCCTCTGCTGCCGCTGGCCCCCCCTTTTCTCAGACGCCCCCCAGCTCTAGGAGTTAACAGTAGTTGCTAAGATCTGCTGAGCGGTTACTGAGGGCCAGGTCTGTGAGCTGAAGGATTCACATGGGTGTCTCTGAAGTCCCATTTTACAGGTGGGGAAACCGAGGCTAGGGACGATTCAGTGACTTGCCCTAGGTGTTCAGGGGTTGGAGATGGAGCCCCCGGTGCCGGTCCTTTGCGGGGCTGGAGCAGGGTCGCTCTGAACATCCAGGCCAAGGCTCCCATGGGATTTTATCCAACAGAAGCCAAGTTCAAGATGTCTTGGTTTCTTCTGAAATTGCCTTAATGCTGCCCGTTAAAGGCCTGGCTGACTTGGGCTGCTCTTTTTCTTGAAGGAATTCCCAAAAGATGAGGTCACGAGGCCCAGAGAAGCGAAGACATTGCCCAAGATCCACAGCAGAGGCAGGATTCAAACTGGGCTCACCTCCTCCAGGAAGCCCTCCATGCCTGCTGCATTCCCCAACTCCTATAGGCCTCAGGGGCTTAGGGACACGTCACCCATTTGTCTTTTGACCCAACACAGTGCGCGAATGACCCAAATCTCCACGTCTTTCTGTGTCCCTTCTCTCACCTCCCTGCTTCTCTGCTGTCACCACAAGCTTGGTGCACACCAGGCATCCGGGAGGCCCCCTGCATGTGAGTGGGCGGAGCCCTGAGGACCCCGTTTGCTCTTGTCTCCCCACTGCAAATTGTTCTGGGACAGAGACGCCCAACTCTACCAAATAAACTGAAACCAGGAGGCTCCCGCTCCCGAAAAGATTAATTCGAACGACAGCTAAGGCCACCAAGCTCTTCCCCTGTGCCCCACGCTCTGCCTGGATCCACACATTCAACGCTCGACATAACCCCGCCTTTCCTGTCCTCCCCATGCTGTAGATGTGGAAAGCAAGGCACAGAGAGGCTGCGCGACTGGCCGAAGGTCACACAGCTACAAAGAGGAGCCAGGATGTGAATGCTCCTTTGGGCCCAAAGACTCCAATCAGGGCCACAGTTACAGCTCCGCAGGGCAGGATGTGGGACGTGGCCAGGAGCCCTTCAGGCGGCTTTTAAGTTTGTGCCATGTCATTTCTCTTGAGTATCCAGCAGGGTGGGCAGAATAATGCATGCTCGGCCGGGCCAAGGAATGTCACAGCCGCTGTGGCTCAGCGGGCAGGGTGGGGGCGGGGGCACGAGTGGCGTCTTGGCAGCCGTGACAAATAGAAAACAGATTGTGTTTCCCTTTGCTCCCACCCCCCGCGGGGGAGGGGATGCGTCGGGACCCAGTTGCCCGCGGACAAGGGACCTCTATTGTGGAGCGGGAGGGAGGTCGGGCCCGGGTGCGGTGTCCCTGGCACGGGGGTTGCCAGGCCTTGGCTGACCTTGCTCCCTGCTGCCTCTGCGCCAGCCCCGGCTCCCAAAGACCCGGCGCCCTTTCCAGAACCGGGTTCTGTCTCCAGGCAGCCCTGATGCTCTCCCTGTGCAGGACCTGCTGCAAGGACCGTGGGTCCTTCTCTGAGCCCTGGACTGCAGCAGACGTCCCTGTCACTCACTCGTTTGTTCATTCCTCCCCCACTGGCCCCCGCTGTTATAATGTGGAGATGTTGGAGCAGTCACGCAGCGTGGCTCTCGTTGAAACCCCTTCACTGATTCACCACGCATTTGTTAAGCACCTACTGTGTGGGCACCAAGGACATGCCATTTGCCAACTGTCTGTGAGGCACCTCCTGTGTGGGAGGCGCTAGAGGGACTTCTGTTCACTCGCCAGATACCTGTGGAGCAGCCTCAGGGACACGTGTGCTTGTTTATCAAATATTTGTGGCGCACCTACTGTGTGCTAGGGGCACATACACTCATTTGCCTTGTGTCAGTGGCGCACCTACTATGTGCTAGGGGCACATCCATTCATTTACCCCGTGTCGGTGGCGCACCTACTATGTGCTAGGGCACATCCATTTACCCAGTGTCGGTGGCGCACCTACTGTGTGCTAGGGCACATCCATTCATTTACCCAGTGTCGGCACACCTACTGTGTGCTAAGGCACATCCATTCATTTGCCCAGTGTCGGCGGCGCACCTACTATGTGCTAGGGATACATCCACTCATTTACCCCGTGTCGTTGGTGCACCTACTATGTGCTAGGGCACATCCATTCATTTACCCAGTGTCGGTGGTGCACCTACTGTGTGCTAGGGCACATCCATTCATTTACCCAGTGTCGGTGGTGCACCTACTGTGTGCTAGGGCACATCCATTCATTTACCCAGTGTCGGTGGTGCACCTACTGTGTGCTAGGGCACATCCATTCATTTACCCAGTGTCGGTGGCGCACCTATTATGCATTGGGTGTTAGAGGTGCCGCGGTGAACAAGACAGATGGTCTCTGCCCTCTGGCATCTCAAGGATGTCTTAAGCAGACTCGTAAGGACCGTCTGACGAGATGGGCGTTGATTGCACAGAGACTGGGGTCCTCAGGCGGCCGGGGGCAGGGTTAGAGACGCTTGCTTGTCAGTGTGGGTGGCAGGATTGTGAATCGGACCTAGATCAGGATTGAAATGCTGCCTCCATCACAAGCTCAGTTTGTCACTGGGAGAGACTGACTTCACCTCCAAGGCCTCAGCTTACCCACCTGTAAAAAGGGTGGCGGTGAGACCTAGCAAGGGGGACTGAGAAATGGCAGATTGCTTCTGCAGGGGACAGCTGTTGATTTTGGCAGCTCAGCTTCGGTTCCTCCTGGTGACGGCCCCTGATCTTGTTGGGGGGAAATAGGTCTCTTCTTTCATCTCAGCATCTGCAGTTCAGGTGGGGCGGGCCCCTTCCATCCCACCCCTGGGGGAGCACATGACCAAGGCTTGGCCAATCAGATCATTCCATCCTCTGACCGCAATCATTGGTTCAGAGGAGGGTCACGTGATCTGGCCAGGGTTCAGGGAGATTCAGTTCTGGAACTCGAAGGCGAGAACCTGTTTCTCCCAGAGTTGGCAGTGGTGTGTGCTGCTGGCACCGTCTTGCCGCCTGAGTATAAAACCAACGCAGAAGAAATGGAGAGAATGAGCCCCCGCTGGTGCCATTTTGAGCCCCTTGATCTAGCTATGCCTGAAGCTCATCCAACTTCTGGACTTTTCGGTAACACAAGCCAATAAATGAGTTCTCTCTGATGCTTTGGCCACTTTGAATTGGGATTTTTAGCTCTTGCAGCCAGGAACCCTGACTGATAAATAGACCTTTCCTCTCCCCTCATTTCATAAAACAGAAATCCCGCTACACCACACGCAGAACAGGCAAAATTAATGCCCCTGCTTCTAAAAAGCCAATGAGAAATGAAGAAGGGGAGAGGCCGGGGATGGCTCCTTCCTCTTCGGCGTGTGAGGACATCCATCCTCCCGCTGGCCCCGAACTCGCCTCACTGAGCCGGAGCAGGAATCGCTTAACCTTCCGGGCCTCAGCGTTTAAAGGTTTATGATGGATAGCGCTCGACCTCGCGGGCAGAAATGGAAAATTCTCGGCCATCCGGTCTGTCCCGGGCAGGAAAGCAGTCAGCGACCTAATACCGCGGGACGCAGAGATGGCAGCTTCTTCTGCGAAGGGCCGGATAGTAAATATTTTGGGTTTTGTGGGTCATGAGGTCTCTGTTGTGCGTTCCTTGTTGTTTCTTTAAAGATGTAAAACTTATTCTTAGTTCGAGGGCAGCACAAAAGCAGGCCATGCTGGGTTTGTCCCGTGGCTGGAGTTTGCCGAGCCCTGGGTCAGGTCACGGTTACGGGCCTAGCGCCTGTGTTCTTCCTCCTGTCTTGTCCGGCCCTTTTCCTCCCTTCCCCTCCCTTCCTCTCCCCACCTCTGTCTCTCTTCTCTCTCCCTGCCTCCCTTCTTTTATCTTTCTTTCTTTCCTGGGACGAACCCTTGTTCTCCCAAACCCAGGAAACATTTTGGTATCAAAACTCACACTGAAAAGTAGCCCCTGGCACCTCGGATTGACGTTTCTTCCCATGGCACTTAGGACAATGTGGAATTACAGATTTATGTCTTTGATTATTTTTGGGTGTCTGTCTCCCCATTCTGGATCTAAGCTCCATGAAGAAGGAAAGCCCCGAAGGGCAGGGTTTGGGATTCCTGGCAGTTTGAGGCTGATTTCCGAGAGCGTGGGCGAGGCTCGAATCCATGGTGACCTTGGCAGAGTGCAGAGATGCTGGGCTTGCAGCTGCGCAAGCAGAGCTGGGTGGGGCTGGTGGCCTCGGGAATTCCCTCTGCACAGGCAGGCTCAGGCCGTGACCCTGATTCATGCACGCAGGAAGGAGTGAGGTCCCTGTTCCTGGAGGCATGTAAGCAGAAGCCGGCTGGTCATTAGGGCCAACTCGCAGATGTGATTCCTACTCCTAAGGGCAGGTCTTTCCTCCGTCGGTGAAGCCCACTGCCCCCTGCCCCTGTTTGAAAACTCCTGGTCACAATTGGCTGTATTTGTCTTCTTTGGGATTAGGGAGCTGTCGGGAGTCACCCTGTGATCTTGCAAGAGAGCCACAGGGGTTCTGAAGTTCTGCTGTCTGGGGACAGCTCTGTCTGCGTCCAAACCCTAGGTCTAGTCACTTCCCAGCTGTGCCTTGGTTTCCCCACCTCTTAGCCTTTCGGCGGAGATTATGTAAGTGATGTGTATCTGTAGGAGATGAGACAGAGCCTGCCTGGTACACACTGAGTGCTGTATACATATCAGTAGTTATTTTTATTACTATAATAGTCATCGACTAAAAGAATGGAAAGCAACATTTCTGTTTAGTCTTTCAGCATCCATGAGGGACAGCAAAGTTTAGACAATGCAGGGAACAGTGTTCCAGCTAGGAGGAACAGCATGTGCAGAGGTCGGCCACGTCGCTGCGTCTAAGCAGGAAGAGCTGAGTGCAGGGCTCAGTGCAGATGTGGCGAAGGCTGAGCCCCGCCCTTTGGGGTCCACAGAGGACAAATCCGACCTTCAACTCGAGGTGGGACAAGAACAGGCAGGTGTGTTGGGGCAGGGGACTGCAGAAGAGAGGGAGGGAACCTGCCTCAGACCACGTTTCTCAGACGTGTGGGAACAAGAATTGCAGGGACCTTGCTGGTTTAATGACCGCTCGCTGCTGGAGACCGAGGCATGCGGGTTTTCCTGGGAGATTTCTCTTCCGGCTTCTCTTCTCGCCCCGTGAAAACCTCCCTGCAGGGCCGCGGCTGCCGAGCCCTGCGGCTGTGGAAAATGAGGCGTCTGCCTTTTCCGGGTGTGCACAGGGACCCGCTGTGACTCTCATTTAACAGCGAGCTGCTTCCTGACCAGAAATGACTCAGATAAATTTGTCAGCAGAGGGCTGCAGCTGCCATCCCAGGATTAATTTGGAAGTGCTGGCTCAGGGTGGCGGGGTCTGGGTCACCTTCAGAGGGCCTCTCTCTGAGGAAGCTGCCACCCCGAGGGGGGAAATGACTGGCCTGCAATTCACCCCTGGAAAATTCTGCTGAGGCTTGTCTCTGCCCTCTTGTTCCCGCGATGGCTGCTGAGGGAGGGCAGCGGGGAGGGAGTTTATTCAATTGTTCAGTCAGCAAATTGTTACTCAGTCAATAAACATTTTCTTAGCACCTCCTATGTATCAGGCACCATGCTAGGTGCTGATAATACAAAGTTAAATGAGGTATTGCCCTTTTTTTGAGACAGAGTCTTGCTCTGTCACCCGGCCAAGAGTACAATGGCATGATCATGATGATAGCTCACTGCAGCCTCCAACACCGGGGCTCAAACGATCCTCCTGCCTCAGCCTCCTGAGTAGCTAGGACTAGACATGAGCCACCATGCCCAGCTGATTTTTTTTTTTTTTAATTCTATTTCTTGTAGAGACAAAGTCTTCCTATGTCACCCAGGCAATCTCAAACTCCTGGCCTCAAGGGATCTTCCTGCCTCGGCCTCCCGAAGTCCTGGATTACAGGCGTGCGCCACCACCCCCGGCCCTGTCTTTACTCTCAAAGATTCCAGCCTCCTGTGAGAGAGACACGCAAGCTGGCGATTCCTTGTGAAATTTATGGGTTGAGAGTTTTATCAGCCGGGCTCTCTGTTTGCAGGCAGTAAAACAAAACAAAACAAATACCTCAGACTAGCTTAGGCCAGAAAGGGAATTTAACGGTCATCATATAACTTGAAAGTTAGGTATATGCCTTCAGGTGTAGCTTGATCCAGGGACTCAAAACAGTCACCAGGAATAACTTTCTCTCCCTCTCAGCACCCTGCCTCCCATGGTTTGATTGCAACACCGGCAAAATAACAGCCTCTAAAGACGTCCATGTCCTAATCCAAGGGACCCTATGAATATGTGACCTTACATGGCAAAGGGGACTTCACAGATGTAATTAAGTTAAAGACCTTGAGATGAGGAGGTTCTCCTGTGTCATCATATGGGTGATGTGACCACAGGGTCCTTGTCAGTGACAGAGAGGCAGGAGGGAGCAGAGAGTCCCTGAGAGGCGGAAGTGGAGCTTTGCTGGAGGGCCAGGGGGCAAGTGTGCAGGCGGCCCCACGAAGTCGGAAAGGAAAGAATATTCTCCGCAACAATTTCCTGAAACAAACGGCCTTGCCCGCAGCTTTAGGCCTGGGAGGCCCAGGCGGACGTCCGACTCCCGGAACCGTGGGATAATAAACCTGTGTTGTGTTCACTCGCATCTCCCTCGGTGCGAGCCTAGGGGAATACAACGTTTCTGCCGGGAAATGTCTAACAGTCACGCTGATGGGACCAGCTTGGGTCACAGGCCCATCTCTGAGCCAGTCACCCAGCCGGCAGTGCCCTGGACTGAGCTGGCAGGTGGAGGAAACTCAGGTTCATGCTTCCGTTAAAAAGGGGAACGAGTGCAGGCGGGAGGGAGAACTCACACCCCACTCTCAGGCCAGAGGAGAGAGCCTTGGGAGACCCGAGTTTTTTCCTAATTCTCCGTCTCATGAGCTGTGTGATCTTGGGCAGGTGGTGCAGCCTCTCTGGCCCTCCATTTCCCCACCTGTAACATGGGGCTGATGGTCACAGCCTTGCATCTTCCCGGGTTGGGATTATCTCTGAGTGACAGGCGGCTTCTGTCACACCGGCCCAGGGATCCTGAGCGGTGGGCGTCCTCGGGTTGGGTGGCCTCTTGCGTTTGTGTCGTTTGTGCTCTCAGTGGTGTTGCTGTATCCGGGAGTTAAATGGAATCTTCATCCTGCAACTCAGACTTCAAAGGAGGCGCGTGACCTTCTCGGTTAAGCTTCTGAGTCTGCCGGTGCCGTGGGAGAAAGAAACGTGGCTCCTTCGTGTGCGGTCTCGTGGTCCCTGTCCCAGTCTGCCCGTGTCTCTTGCTGACGTCAGCGACGGCCATCTCCGTTTGTCGGGGTTGCTGTCCCAGTAGGAGCACTGGGACTTTTTGAGAAGGCAGGGGCGTCTTGGGGCCAGCTCACTGCCTGCCAAGGGTTGCATGCCACATCAATCAGGACTGACTGGCTGCAAATGACAGAAAGTCAAATCAGGTGGGTTCAAATCCCAGCTCCACCGCTTATCGGCTGTGTGACCCTGGGTAAGTTACTTAACCTCTCTGAGCCTTGGTTTCTTAATCTGTAAAGTGGAGATGCTAATATTATTTACTGCACAGGGTTGTTCTGAGGATTAAATAAGTTAATAGATAGAAAGTGCCAGAACACATCTGGCACACAGTGGATGCTCCAGAAATGTCAGGCATTATCCTTATTCACCAGCTTCTCCTCTTGGTGAGGGTGGAGCAGGCGCGGGGGTGTTTGCTTACACTTTGGGTAGAAGAATGTCTTCCGTCATCTCTCCCCATTACGTCCTACCATAGCAGCGGGGACAGCCGGGGTCTGGCATGATCGGCAGCGATGGCCCGGCAATGGCCCCTGACCCTCAGGAGCCACAGGGACGGCAGCCTTGCTGTTGGGTGGTGGGTTAATGACAGCTCACATCCCAGAACTTTCTGGGCAGCGGGATCTAGAGTAGAGCGCTTGCGAGACGACTCTGGCCGCGCCTTGTTTACTTGACAACCCCGTTCCCGTGCATCCCGGGAGTGGGGCGTCACCCTCCCAGTCACCCTCGCGGGAACTTCCCACCCACATGACAAGTGGGTCCCTTCACTGCCCCCGTTCACCCTCACAGTGATCTCGGAGGCTTACTGTTCCCCTTTTACAGATGGGGAAACTGAGGCCCGGAGGAGTGATGGGAGCTGGGACATGGCGAGGCTGAGGCCCGTTTGGCTGCTTGGCCTTAGCATTGAACTCTGCTACCAGGTGGCTTCCCACGGAGCCACTGAGGTTGGCTAGGAGTCCGTCCTGTCACCAGAGATACATCCAGCCTCTCTCCAGCCCAGGGTTCTGACTCAGGGGAGGGACTGGAAAAATGTGACTCTTCTTCCCCGTGGCCCACGAGAGAGGTCAGGGTTATGGATTTATCCCCAACTCTCCTGGCCAAGTAAGTTGCAACTGTGAGAAGTGTGTTGAAGGAGACACTGCGGTGATTCTGAGCATCTGGGCGGGGGGCGGGTCAGGGAAGGGGCATGTGAGCTGGCACTGGAAGGTGGGCAAGGGCTAGCTTTGAAGAACTGACTTCAGTGGCTGCGTCAGCACGCCTCAGCTGCAGGTAGCAGAAAGCCCAGCGACCTGCGGCTCAAATGGTAAGGCCCTGTGATTTAATATAAGAAATCTCTAGGGCAGGAGCTTCCAGATGTGGCTCAGCAGCTCAGTGATGTCATCAAAGACCAGGCTACTCAGTTCCCATCACTCTGCCATCGCTCTTGCCTCAGGGTCCCAACATGGCTGCAGCCGCTCCGGACATCATTTCTTTACACAGCAGCATGTCAAACTGGAAGTAAGCAGCTGGGTGGTGAGTGAAAGAGATCTGTGCGTGTTTCTCTTATATCAGGAAGCAAAGTCTTTTCCCGAGTTCCCAGCAGACTTCTTTGATCTCTCTTTGGTCAGAAGTGAGTCACATAACCTCATCTAGGCCAATCGCTGGCAAAGACGGAGAGTTACCATCCTGCTGACTCATTGCATGGGGCTGGGCCTGTGGCCGTCTGTGGGAATCGGACTTCTGTTGGCCAGGGAGGGAGGGGTGGCCAGCACCGTGCCACGCCTCGCCCTGCCTTCCATCCCTCACGCACCTGTGTGCTCGCCAGGCACTCACTGAGCACGTACTGTGTGCACGCACCCTCGTTACTGTCAGCAAAAGGGAGATAAAAACGAGAAGGTTCTGGAGGCCTCTTGTTTAACACCTACACTTTACCAGTGGGGAAACTGAGGCCTGGGTGGTTTGGTGATTTCGTAAGTCACCCTGTGGGTCAGCGGCAGGATGTTTGTCTGTTCACTGTCGTATCTGAGTCCCTGGAGCAGGGCCCGGCACTTGGTAGCCCCCAGGAAGTGCTGACGGATGGATGGATGGATGGATGGATGTTCTCAGAGACCCCCGGGTAGAGACGGGTCAGAAAGTGTGGTGCTGACCAAGGCACCACGCTCGTCTCACTGTCTAACTTCCTTCCCTCCTGCTGCAGCCGTGGCTGTCTCACTGCAGGGCAGGAAGGAGCTGGTCACCACCTTCTGTGATCTGTTTCTCTAAGCAAAGCCCCCTTGCACTCCTGGGGGGCTTGGGGGGCCCCGCCCAGGTGGTCCTGGAGGCGAGTTGGGGGGTGCCCGGCAGAGCGCCAGGGCGGGCGGCGGTGGGGTCAGCAGCTGGGAGGGATGCGGGTGGGGTGGGAGATGCCCTGGGATTCCGTCTTCGGTTCCTGTCGCCACCCTGAGCTCCCTCAACATCTGGGAGAGCCCTGAGGGCTTATGGGTCTGCGCAGTGCCCTAGACGCTCGGCGGGATCTCGCACGTCTGTTCAGAGCTCACCCGGGGGCTTTGCTGAAATGCGGACTCTGCTGCGGCGGGTCTGCGGTGGGCCTGAGACCGCACGTCTGATGGCTCCGGGGGGTCTGGGCTGTGTGTGTGTCGTGGATGACACTCTGAGGAGCGCGGGTTTAGAGCGACGATGCTGACGAATATTTTAACACGCGCCATATTTCTTATGTCGCTGACACAAACGTAACAGACACATTCTGTGTCGGAGCCCAGCACCCACACCCGCAGGCTCGCATGCACAGGCACACACTGTGACAGAACTTTCAGAAACTGGTGCCAAGGGCCGTGTGGCACATTAATCAGGACTGTCGGTTACAAGTGACAGAAAGTCAAATCGAATGGGTTCATTGCTCAGCTCAGCCTCTTCCTCGCTGTGTGGTCCTGGGCAAGTCACTTAACCTCTCTGAGTGTCAGTTGCTTCATGTGTAAGGTGGCAGTAACCTTCTGTGGGGGTCCGGGTTCCTCTCGTATTTGCAGGCGGCAGCTGGTAGGAACCCCTGGGGGGTCCCGCGCTGCTGGGTAAGTGGATTTTCCATGGCATGCGACCGAGTGTAATCGCGGCCCCGCCGCTCTGGGGCGGTTCCGGTTCCGGTTCCACGAAGCGGCGCCTGCCGGCCTTCTCCTGGCTCCTCCCCGCTTTCCTCCAGTCTCTCCCGAGCCCCTCGGTTGCCTCTGCTGCGTGCCGGGTGAGGAGCGAGGAATGTGCGCTGGAGACTGGCCAGTGGCGGGTTCCGGTCAGACGGTGGCCGCCGCCCCGGCCCTGTCGTGGTTCAGCATCTGCGCGGGGCCTCCTCCGAGCTTGTCCTCTGTAGGACGCAGGACCCTAAGGTCCCCTCCCGCTGAGCGGACCGTGATGGGACAGTCACTCCCTCGATTTCGGGGCAGACAGACTCCTGCTGGCTTTGGAGTCCGCTGCCTGGCTGGGGGCAGGGACCGCTGGATCTGGGAACGAGCCCCAGCTGCCGGGCGGCGGAACCCGGGGCTCTCGGCCTCCAGTTCAGCCTCCGCAGCTGACTTCAAGTAACGAACGTTGTCCAAAGAGCCCTGCCCACCACGCCTTCCGCCTGCCACTCATCGGCCGCCCGTGTGCAAGGCAGGGTGGCAGTGGAGTCCTTCAGCTGGGCACATTTGTCACCCCCGAAAACATCAGCGTTTGGGTCCGGCCTCCTTCCTACCTGCTCCACCTGCCCCTGGGGTCGCCAGGAGAGTGACAGTTCTCTAACAAGCCTACGACGTCCTCGCGGTCTGACCTGACTTCGTACCCAGACCCACACGGCGCCGAGCACGCCCGGGCCCTCCAGCCACGTCCGCACGGCCTCACGGTGCCCACGCGCCACCACCCCCCGTCTGCCCTGAGCCCGCCCGGTTCGTTCCCGCTGCGGGGCTCTCGCACCTGCCGCTCCTCCCACCTGAGCCAGCTTCCCCGCGTCTTGGCACGGCTGGCGCCTCCTGGTCAGACGGCAGGCGAGGCCGCCCCTGACCCCCAGGTGGAGGAGTCGCGGCCACTGTTGCCGCGCGGAGCTCTGGCTGCAGTCGCCCTCGTTTGCTTTCGCGGTGATTCTCTCTCCTTCTCCCCGAGAACGCCAGCCCAGTGGGGAGAGCGCGCTCCGGGCCGCCTTCTGGGGACTCAGAGAAGCCCGGCAGAGTCGGCGAGCGGAGAAGGTGATCCCTGACACCCTCGTGCCCGCAAGTGTGCCTGGGAACGCGCGCTCAGCTGCTCGCAGGCGCGCGCTGCCTTGCAGAGGGGCCGGGAGCTCCCCGGCCGGGAGGAGACACGCTGGGATGGGACAGTCATGCGTGACCCCTGTTCCAAGTCAACCTTCGTCTCCAGAGCCGCGTTCTGGCATCGCTGGGGGGTTTCACCCAGGTAAGTGAAAAAGCAGAGAGGTTTTTGCAAGAGAGAGAGAGAGAATGACTGAAGGCCGGAGGCTGCCTGGGCTGGGCCCGGGCCAGGGGCCGAGTGAGGCTCGCGGGGGTTGGGGAGGTCGGGTCTGGGACCCGCGCTCAGAAAGCCTTGAGGGAGGGTCTCATGGAACTCACCCGTTTCCCCCCATGGCCCCCGTGGGGTCCTCTCGAGGCCTAGAAGGACATTCGGGAACTGAGTCCTGGTGTTTGGTTGAGGCCGCCTGGCCCGTCTCTCGCTGGGTGGACTCTCTCAGGCCGGCAGCCTAGACCTTCCTACGGTAGCCGCCGATTCAGTTAGACAATTATCTGCGAGCCGGGCAGGCCCTGGTGGTCACCTATTCAGCAACCATTGCCTCTTTTTCCTTTCTAATACAGTCCGGATTTTATGTGGCGGGTGCGTTGCCCTGTCCCGTGGAATTCATTGTGATAGGTCTAAGGGAATCCTATTTCTTGTTGGTCTAAGGTAGACACAAGACCAAGTAAAATATCAGGGGAACCCTGCTGGGTGTATTTTCTCCCTTTAATAAGAGAGAAACCTCCTGTTGCTGCCTCACCCTTCCTCCCTGCTCGATTCATTGTTGTGTGGGGAGTGTTGCCTGGAGCCACAGCAGCTACTTTGTGATCATGAGGGAAGACATGGTTGACCCACTGAGGACAGTGGAACAGAAAGTTGAAAAGCACCTAGGTTCTTAATAACATTGTAGAGCCAGAACCATCCTGAAAGTGCCCCTCGGTAGACTTTCTGTTGTATGAGTGTCTTCGTTCAGGCTGCTGTAACGGGATACCAGAGACTGGGTGGCTTATAAACAAGAGGAATATATTGCTCTGGAGGCTGGGAAGCCCAAGATCAAGTCACCAGCACATTCGGTGTGTGGTGAAGACCCACTTCCTGGTTCGCAGATGGCGCCTTCTTGCTGTGTCTCCGCATGGCAGGAGAGGTGAGGGAGCTCGCTGGGGTCCCTGTTATAAGGTCACTAATCACCCTCATGAGAACTCCACCGTCGTGGCCCAACCGCCTCCCAAAGGTCCACTGCCAGCACCAGCACATTGGGAGTTAGGATTTCAACATATGATATTTTTGTTGGTGGGGGGGACACAAACCATTCGGTCTGTAGCGGTGACGTGATGACATCTCCTCGCAGCTGTCACTTGCAGCCGAAGGCACCCCGGCTGTCCCGCAGGCCTGTGTGCCTGGGCCTCTTTTCTTCCTGCCTCCCCCCCAGCTAGCTGGTTCTCCGCCCGTTACGTAGAGCTGCGCTCCGAGGCCGCTTCCTCAGAGCAGCTGCTGTGGTCCCCTCCCCAGCAGACTGGATCACGCCTCCCTGCTTCGCAGATTCCCGGCACCACACTGGCGAAAGCCCCTGCAGCTCGACCGCGGATACACGTCCGTCTCACGCACGAAACCTAGCATTCCACAGGAGCAGCGGCCGTGCGTGTTTTTGTGCCGGACACGGTGCCCGGGGCTTCCTGGGTGCTCAGCGAATATTGTTGAACGCACAGATGAATATTCTGGACCTTAAAGATCTTACCGTCCAAAATCCGAATGAGATACCCCTGCAGCAACTAGAATGACTCAAATGAAAGAGGCCGACGCCGTCGGCGCTGGGAGGGTTTGGAGGTGCTGGGACGCTCGCGCAGCCGGAGGGAATGTAAGACGGCGCAGCCACGCCAGAGACCAGCTGGGGAGTTTCTTAGGTTAATCATACACTTAACGATCACGACCCAGCAACCCCACGCCTGGGCATTTACCCAACAGACATGAAAGCATTTGTCCACACAGAGACTCGCACGCAAACGTTTGTAACTGCTTTCTTTGTGAGAGCCCAGACCGAAAACAGACCAACGGTGTGTCGACAGGTGAGTGGATGAGCAGGCGGTGGTTTATCCTTGTGACAGGATACGACTCGGCAATAAAAAGGAATGAATTATCGATACAACGACACGGATGACTCTCCACATAATTCTGTTGAACGAAAGAGACCAGACAAGAAAGGAGGACCCACTGCGTGATTGCACTTACACGAAATGTTGCCGTTCGCACATTCTTCCATCATTTCTCTCCTCCATTTAAAACCGCCCAGACCGAAATACTATCCACTGCCACACGTGACAGTTGGGCCCTTGACAGGTGGCTAGTGAGACCAAGGAACTGAATTTTGCATCTTTCTTTATTTTAACAAATTTAAATTTAAAATTAAACACCACAGTGGTTTTGCCAACGTGGCTGCAAATATTAAGGGAGGATGGTTTTTTGATCCTCCGTGCTTGGAAGATTTAAGTCTCTGCAAAACAACGTCCGTAGACGAATCTACCTTTTCGACGGCCGATTTTATGAAACCGAGGTACGGATCGGGTATTTCCAAGGAGGAGAATTTGGTGTCCACATCGAGGTGGGCTCTTAGTGCAGACAACACCGCGGATTTCAAAATGTTAGGATGACAAAATGCCTGTAAACGTCACACTGGTTCGCTTTTATGTGGAGTGAGTGCTGACATCGTATTTTGGGTCGATTTGGTTAAATAAAATATAAAAATTAATTTTATCTGTTTCTTTTTTCATTTTCCAAAAAATGTGACTACTAGGAAATGTTCAGTTCTGCCTGGGGCTGGTGTTAGGTTTCTCCCGGGCAGGCTGCTTTGGCACCTGAGGTGGGTGCGCCCAGGGAGTGATCTGCCTGGGTCCCCGCCTGGGTCCCCGCCAGCATCTAGAATCCGGCCTGCTGTGTGCCCTGGGCCTGGTTTCTCTCAGAGGAAGGGACTGTCCTTAATTTGCTGACCGTGGGCATGTGGCCTCATGACCGGGGCATTCCCAGCCCGCAGGCAGGATGACTCAGTTCCTGTGTGGCCAAGAGGAACTTGGGCGTCTGCTCCAAGCTCTGTCATCCCTGCCCCCGGGTGGCCTTGCCAGGTGGTGTTTGCCAAGCGCCTTTCTTTCCCCCTGCCTGCCCCGGGGCTGGTCACTGAACCGCCTTCCTCTTGGCTGCAGAGACGGTTGGCGTCACTGCTGTCCCCAAGGCCTGGGGCCATGTGAAGTTCAGAGCCACTGGAAGGAGATGGCCTGTGTCCTTGTTCACGAAACGCGAATCAATGCCGCATTGATCCAGAGGAGACCGGCTTCCTCTCCAAATGCCCCCGAGCAGGAATCTCCGTACTGACGGGGGCAGAGGGACAAAGGACGGGGCACTGGTTGGATGAGGATTTGTGCTTGTCGGCTTTTTAAAAAAACATTTAAAAAAATGTGGTTTACCACAATATATACATAACAGAAAATTTACCCTTTTAACTATTTTTACGTGTACAATTCTGCAGCATTAACTACATTCACATTGTTGTGCAACCTTTCCAGAACTTTCTCATCCTCTCAACCCTGGCTTTTAAGATGTGGGGAGAAGGGCACGGGCTCCTGGTGGGGGAGGGTGGTGCTGGAGGATCATGGGAGAAGCCAGGCGTCCCAGCGTGGACTGGCTCTCCTCCGCGGCCTCTCTCCAGGAGCAAGACTTCAGCAAAAGCAGGTGCGGTCACACACGCATCATTCCAGGGTGGTACAATAAAGGGGCTATTCCCAAAGGTGGTGCACCCCAGCTCCGGGTTCAGTGATCAGCCTCCGAGCCAATCGGCTTACTGCTCTGCCCTGCTTGGTTTGGGACGGCCAATCACGGTTGGTCCTGGAGCCTCTGCTGCAGGACTCCGATGGGGCATCTCTGCAGGGCTTGGACCTGGGGATGTAGCATAGAGCTCCTGGCAGCCATCTCGCCACCACGTGGCATCTGTGAATGGAACCAACATGGAGGAGAGGACGACCCAGAGAGGACGAGAAAGACACCTAAGCCTGGCGACATTATCTAAATTCCTGGATCCAGCTATGCCTGAAGCTGACGCTACTAGTTGAGCCAATACATCTCCCTTTTTGCTGAAACCAGTTTGACTTACACTGGCTTGCAAGAAGGATTCCTCACGTTATCCGTTTTTTCTTTTTTCTCCTTTTTTCATTTTAAGCAAGCTACAGCCCTGGTTCTGGCATTCTCAGGGATTTTCAAACAGTTCAGCGAGAATGCTGAGTAGCAGCAGATGTGGCGAGCAGCAGGCCGTCTTCTGCTTCTGATGTTTTGGGTCAGCTTATCCCGCCATAGAGCTGGGCGCTGGGCCTGTCCCGCCAGGCTGGATGTGGCACAGGGAAGGCGGGCCCCGTTCGCCTCTGGCCTGGTACAGGTGCCCCGGGAGGGGAGGTGGGACCCTGGTGGTTGGAACACGGCGCTGGGTCAGACAGATGGCAGGTCTGCTGCTTGTTAGCTGTGGGGGCCTGAACAGCCCGCGGCACTGGCCGAGCCTCAGTTTCTGCCTTTGCGAAATGGGCTGACAGGACAAAGACAGGAGACGACGCCTGGCACCTGGCTCTCGGCATGCCCGCAAGAGGCCATGGAGCGTGGAGGTTAAGAGCTCAGCTCTGGACTTGAGTCCCGGCTCTGCTGCTGCGTAGCTGTGCAGCCTCGGGCACACTCCTTCCCCTTTCTGTGCCTCAGTTTCCTCGCCTAGAAAATGCAGGTGATGACATTTCTTCCCTTATCAGATTGTCGTGGGGACTGTACGACAGCAGATAGACACAGCCCTCGGAACAGTACCAGGCGCGTAATAGGCACTCAACAAACAGCAGCTGCTGTTTTACCCAAAGGCCGGCGGACAGTGTCACTGTCGCCATCAGACAAGTTATTTAACCTCTACGTGCCCCAGTTTCTGCATCTGCTGAATGGGCCTTAACAGTTCTTACCTCACAGCGCTCTTGTAAGGACTGGATGAGAAACCGCCGTGCCGTGCGTACGAGCGTGCAGGCCGTGCGTGTGCAAGAGCTCAGTAATGTGCGCGTTACTGACAGCGGCACCGCTGCTCCCAGAGAGATCTCGGGGGACAGACCCTGAGGCGCCTGTAATTCCAGTGGGCACCGGAGCCGGAGGCCGGTTCCTTCCCCCGTGCTGGAAGTTTAAAGAAAATAATAAAATATATGTGCGTTGGTAGTTCTCAAAAGAGAAAGAGATGGTTGGAATTTCAGCTAGGAGGTACTTTCAGCAGAAAAACATCAACGTGGCTCTCACGTCAGCCCCTGCCCTTGTTCCAGCAACACCTTGACCTTAACCAGCTCCTTGAGATCTACCAAAGACTCATTCAGTTCCGTGCTCGGTTTAAGGGGTCAAATGGGACAGTGGATAGTCCCGGCTTTGGTGTTTCCCAGCCTGAGTCTGAATGTCTGGTTGGCTGTGTAAACCAGGTGACCTTGGGTAAGGCACTAAAACTCTTGAGCCTCAATGTCCTCATCTGGAAAATGGAGATAATTCTACTTCCATGTCATGGCGTGGGTCAGAACAGTTTTCCTCAAAAGACGTTAAAGTGGTTTCTCCTGCCAACCTCCCCTGCAGGACTTATCAGTGCGTTTAATACATCAGTATGCATCGTGCAGCTGCAAGGAGAAGTGAGATCATCGCAGTTCTCCATGGGATCTTTTTCAAAGAGCATGTGTGTGCTTCAGTGAGCACACTGCGGGGCATCCTAGATTGGTGCAGGGGACTGCAAAGGCACTCGGAGCAATGATCACGTCACCTCTCTGAACCCCAGTCCTCCCAGCTAGATGGAGTGGCTATCCCACGTGGCTGGAAATAAGACGAAAACTCAACACTGGCAAGACCCAGTAGCGTCGGGCACATCGTCAGAACCCAGCGAGAAGCGGATCGATTGACGAAGCGTGTGAGAGCACTTAGACGGAAGCCAAGCTCTGCCCCCTAGGGGGAGAATTTAGAGCCCAGAGGAACGCGTTACCGGGTTAAACGGAAGAGGAGCCTACAGAGAAACACGGACCCCTAAAGTCCTCCCAGGAGGACACCCCGGGAACATGGAGACGGAGGCTGCGTGCCAGGGACGGGCGGAGAGCTGCAGCCAAGGTTGGACAGGGCGCCGCTGTGACTCGGTGCGCTCCGTCTGCTGCCGTGTGACCGAGCGCCACGGTGTCGGCAGCGCGAAGTGATGCGCATTTGTGACCGGACGGTGTCCGTGGGTCAGGGTCTGGACACGGCAGAACTGGTTCCTCCGCGAGGCTGCCATTAAGGCAACCGGGTCTCGTCCGAGGGCTGACTGGGGAGGGATCCCGTGGTGGTCGGCGGGATTCAGGGCCTTGTGGCTGTCAAGGAGGGGGACCCGCTGTTACGGCTGAGCTGTGCCCCCTCCAAAATTTGCATGTTGACGTCCTGAGGCCCAGGGCCTCGGGATGCGACTGTGTTTGGAGATGGGGTCTTTGGAGAGGCGATTAAGTTAAAATGAGGTCACTGAGTGGGCCCTACTCCTCCGCGACCGGCGTCCTCATACGAAGAGGAGATTAGGACACAGGCGTGTGGAGGAAAGACCGTGTGACGACGCGGGGAGAAGACGGCTGCCTCGACGCCAACGAGAGGGACTTCAGCGGGAGCCAGCCCTGCCGACACCTCGGTCTCAGACTTCCAGCCTTTACAACTGCGAGCAGATAAATGTCTCTTTTAAGCCGCCCAATCCGTGGCACTTGTCATGGCAGCCCTGGCCAACGAACACAGCAACCATCCCCAGTGTGCTGGGGTTGAAGGGTTCAGGGACACAGAAATTTCAGTTTTAAGTCCAGGATAGGCCGGGTGCAGTGGCTCACACCTGTAATCCCAGCACTTTTGGAGGCCAAGGCGAGAGGATCACTTGAGGCCAGAGTATAAGACCAGCCTGGGCAACATAGTGAGACCCCATCGCTACAAAAAAATTAAAAAGCTAGCGGGGCGTGGTGACGTGTGCTTATAGTTTCAGCTACTCGAGAGGCTGAGGCAGGAGGATTGCTCAAGCCCAGGAGTTTGAGGTTGCAGTGAGCTATGATGACACCACTGTACTCCAGCTCGAGCAACAGAGCAAGACTCTCAAAAAAAAAAAAAAACCCCACGGAAAACTCAGAATAGTCCTAGGTAAACCAGGAAGGGGTTTCTAGGAATGTGGGACTTTTAGTGTTAAAAAAAAAAAAAGCCCAGACACATTGGAACCAGTTGGTCACCCTGGCTGTGGGACTGTGGGCTTCAGTTTCTTGCACGCTCTGAGCCACAGGCCGCCCCAGTTCTGTCATGTGGGCCTTCCAACACGACCACTAGTGTCACCAAAGCGAGCAAGGCAGAGAGTCTACCGGCAAGACAGACACTGCATTCGTATGCCATGTAAGTGACATTCTGTCACCTCTGCAAGAAGCAAGCTACAGGTCCCCCCCGCATCAAGAGGAGGGGATTAACAGGAGGTGGGGGCCCCCGGGCCACCCTGGAGGTCTGTCTGTCACACTTAATGTCCAGATTGCTTATTTACTCTTCGAAATGTTTCAAGTAATAATAGGAGTTGACACTTTGTGGTGCCTCCTGTGTGCCTGGTGGTATGCTAAGGACTGTATATGTATTAGCTCATTTAATCTTGCATCCGTCAGGAAAGATTAGGATTCGCCGCAGTAACAAGCGACCCCCAAATCCCAGCTTGACACACAGCAGCAGTTTATTTCTTGTTCGTCGCGGGTGGCGCGGATGGCTGCACTCTCAGTAAACAGAGCAGTCGTCATCTGAGGGGAAGTGAACGGAGTGCGTCGTGAATTGCGCAATGTGCATCGTGGTGAATTGCGCAATGCCCGTCACTTCCATCCACAGCAAGTCACGTGACCGTACCCGAATTCAAGGGGCAGGGAAATGCAGCTGTTTGTGTGCCGGGGAAGAGAACCTGCCCGCGAGCAACAGTTCGGGGAACATCACGAATTGCTGTCCTCACCAGCTGTGCTATGAAGTAGGCACAGTTGTTACCCACATTTTCAGATGAGAAAAGCAAGGCCCAGAAAGGTCAGGTAAGTTGCTCAAGGACACACAGGTTTTAAGCAGCTAAGCCAAGAAATCTTCCAACGCCCTCAAGAAAACCTGCACATTTCTCATTCACGCGAGGTCTATTTGGTGATCTGTTCTGGGACACGTGTGTAAACACACGCACCCCCCCGCCCTGACGGCACAGCAGGGGGATGGTTTGGAGCATGTGGGGCTGAGGTCCCTGGACACTCTCCCCTCGTCCCTTTGGCAGCTCAGCTGGGCTCGCTGTGATTTCCTGTTACCTGGCAATTTATGGCGGATGCGATGTGCCCGCCGCAGGGTGAGCTCATCCGAACCCCCTCCTAGTGTCTGCGCCCCATACCAGGAGACGTCCCCTGGGCCCCCGGGACTGTCGCCAGGTGATTTATGGCTCCAGCTTCCCGAAGGATGGAAGCTGACCCAGTTGGAGCTCGCCGTGCTCCGGAGAGATGGCAGAGAAAGATCTGGTTGGTTTGTTTTGTCCCCAGGGGACAAGAAACCTGAGGAGTGGAGATTTTCAGAAGCTCAAACCAGACAGCGCGGTACATTTTCTGCTGCCGTGTCCTCAGAGAAAAACCTGGCCAGGCTACAGATGGCTCAGGGGCATCTCGAATGTACCGCCATGTTTGAAACCGACCTCAGACCTGCCCCTCCCCGCCCTCCATCTCTGCGAATGGCAGCCTCGTCTTCCCGCGGCGAGGTGACAAACTCGGAGCCTTCCCAAGAGCTTTTTTCTAGCGTGTCTGTATCTAGCTCATTAGCAAATCCTGCTGGGCTTTTAACATTTTAAATTTTTTTTTTTTTTGAGATGGGGTCTGGCTCTGTTGCCTGGACTAGAGTGCAGTGGTGTCATCATAGCTCACTGTAGCCTCGAACTCCTGGGCTCAAGCGATCCTCCTGCCTCAGCCTCCCGAGTAGCTGGGACTACAGGCACGAGCCACCATGCCCAGCTAATTCTTCTACTTTTAATAGAGACGGGGTCTCGCTCTTGCTCAGACTGGTCTCGAACTCTTGACCTCAAGTGATCCTCCTGCCTTGGCCTCCCAGAGTGCTGGGGTTGCCACCTCGCCACTGCTGTTTTGTTCTTCCAAATAGATCCAGAATCCAACGACTTTCACCTCTTCTGCCTCCCCACCCCCGGTTCCATCTGCCATCGTCACGCACCTGGGCTTTGCAGCAGTCTCGTCCCCTGGCCTCATGGTTGCCACCCTGGCGCCACTGAGCCCGTCCCCACATGGCAGACAGGGGGATTCTGTTAAGCCTCACATCAGAGGAGGCTGCTTCTCTGCGCCAAAGCCTGCTGTGGCTCACGCCTCTCTCGGAATAAAAGCCAAAGTCCTCTCTGTGGCCCCAAAGCCCCACCTGCTCTGGTCCCCCCGTTCCCTCCCTGTCCTCGTCCCCCACTGTGGGCCCTGTGCTCTTACAGCATCCGCCGCCCTGGCTCCCTTGCAGGCCCTCTAAGTGCCCAGCCGTGGCCCAGCCTCTGGGCCTGGGCGCTGGCGGTTCCCTCTGCCCACAGGGGCTCCACGGCTCATCTGGCAGGTGAGTGACTCGGGGAGGCCTCTCTGCCACGCTGCTTAAAATCGCACCCCCAGACATCCCGCGTCTGCTGCCCCTGCTCCCGCCCCGTCCTTAGCACTTACGATCATCTGACGTGGTGTATACGTTAGTACGTTTCATCGCGGGTGTTCCCTTCTGCCAAATGCCGGCTCACTCTGAATCCCTAGTGCCTGGCACACAGTAGGTGCTCACTAAACATCTGCCGACTGTGCACATTCAAACGTCGGCTAAGACTCTCCATGTGCCAGGCACTGCGGGGTCTCTCGGGGCACGGCAGAAAGCAGGCCTGACCAGCGGTGTAGGAGTGGAGGGCGACGAGGCAGACAGACTCACAGCAGACGGGGGCGTGTGCCGGCTCGCAGCCCAGGCCTCCGCTGACTTTGGTTTTTGCTCCTCCTCCGTCGCCACGAGGAGGATGCGCTGAGTGGACGCTGGTCCCGGAGGGAGGGCGGGACGCCTGTGGCCTGAGCCCAACAGTAATACTGATTGTTTTATGCGTTGAGGTTCTGTGGTTTTTGTTATGCAGCACATAGTAGGTGTTCAATAAACATGTGTGGCATGTTTGCGCATAGGACCAGAGGTCAATGAAAGGCGTTCAAATAAAGCCCCCAGCACTGTGCCTGGAGCATAGTAGGTGCTCAGTACGCCTCTTCCTCCCCAGCGCAGCAGCGGCGGGTCAGAGGCTGGCATTTGAGATACCGTGGCAGCCTTTACACAGTCCGCCCTTCACTGTGGGGGCAGGACTCCCCAGAGCCGCCAGCTGCCCGCAGCCACGCTCGGTGGGACAGGGCCTGGTTGTCTCCCTCCTTCTGTGCTGCAGACTCGGGTTCCCAGTCCCGCGAGGGAGCCCAGGTCTGGCCGGAAGCCGCTCCACACCCCCAGCCCAGGGCGCTGCCTTTCATCCCTGTGAGAGCCTGGCTCGCTCTCCTCATCCAGCTCAGCCCCTGCTGCTCGCTGTAAATAATCAGGTAGGGTCTTCTCCCCTCCCCCCTCCCATGCAAGAGCCGTCCCTATTTCCATGCAACGCCCCTGTCACCAGCCCTGGGAGAAGGGGACGCAGTTAGCACTGTCTGGGATCCGACGTTTCATGTTTGCACACAGCGAGGATCGCGGCAAAGAGGGCGGGAAATGAAACCTGGAGTTGCGTGTGTCTCCGACACACCTCGCGGCTCACTCTCTAGCGCCTAAGAAACGCGCCCTCCTGCCCAGCCCCGCGGGCCCTTTCGTGGGCTTGCCCGGCTCTGCGCGCCCAGGCCGTGAGGTCGCGTCCCGGGCGGGGGCCGGCGTGTGTGATCTGTGGATTTAGTCAGACAAGGCCCGCTTCAGGGAGCCAGGCCCTGGGCGGCGGCTCTCAGCCCTGATCTTCCACCGGCCTCCAAAGGACCCCTGTGGCCCGGGGCCTCTTACCTTAACCTGCCCTGCTAGACCAGGGGACGGGGAGGCGGGGGTCACTGTCCGTGTCCCATCCCCCGCGGCCACCGCGCCCCCACCCTGCGCATCTTGGGCCAGGCGTAGCCTCTTTGCACCTCAGCCCCCTTGTCTCAGAAACAAGCGATTCCAGCCACTCGTAAGGTTGTCCTTGGGCCCCTGCTTGGTGTCACCCCCTCAGCACTCCCTGTCCCCTTATTTAAGACCGGGGCGGGGCGGGGCACGGGGGTCTGGAGCAGGACCTGCACCAGGGTTGGTCCCAGCCAAAGCCAGGTGGGTCGGGGCGTGTGTGTGTTTTATATACATGGAGGGGGGGTTGCTTTATTTTTTATTGTGGTGAAATACACATAGCACGAAATTTGCCCTTGTAACCATTTTTCACCGTACAGTTCGGTGGCATTGGGTATATTCGGAATGTTGTGCAACCGTCACCATGTGCAGTTCTGAAAGTTTTTCGTCACCCCGAATAGACTCTGTACCCGTTAAGCAATAACTGCCCACTGCCTCCCCGCCCCGCCCGTGACCCCCGGCCGCCGTCTCTGTGAACTCGCTCGTTCCGGGCACTTGTGTAGCTGGAATCGCACGGCGTGTGCTTCGCGCTGCCTTCGCTCGCGGCCAGGTCCGCACGGCTCTTCCGTGTCGCAGCCTGGGTCAGAACCTCCTTCCTTCTCTCCCCCGTCTCTGCCCCTCTCTCTTTTAAATAGACTTTCTTTTTCAGAGCAGCGTCAGGTTCACGGCGTCGTCACTCGTCTCTACAGCTGATCAGTGTCCCGCTGCACGGAGACGCCACACTTGTCCGTCTGTCGGTGGACACTGGCCCCCACCCTTCGGCTACCGTGACCAGGGCGGCTGTGGACATACGTGTGCAAGAATCCGTCCTGCCCGCTGCTTAGGGGCCAGACTTTCGCCCCCACCAACAGTCAGTTATTGGCCGTGGGCCATCCCCTGGGCGGGGGCTGCACAGACAGCGTGTCCCGTTGGGCGAAGGCCAGTCCCTGGGCAAGGGGGCAGCTGCGAGTCCCTCCCAGGCGGCGCTCGGGGCGGGAAGGACGCCAGCAGAGGCATCTGGGTGGGCCCACTGCGCCCCCCTGCTGCGTTTCCTCCGGTGCCTGTCACCTCTGCCGTCCCCCGTGTGCATCGGCTCTTCCCTCTGCTGCCCGCCTCCCCCAGAGAGCACCTGGGGTCACGTCTGTTTTGCTCGGGGCTGGATCCCGCGTTCCTGACACGCAGTAGGGCCGATGCATACGGTGGGAAGCATGAACAGCGTGTGCAGGGGACTGTGTGCCGGGGACCGCGCCAGGCGTCGTGCACTCACCGGCTCTGAATTCTCACCGTCACTCTGTGATGTAGGCACTGCCATTATCCCCATTCCGCAGAGGGGGAGACTGAGGCTCAGGGACGTTGAGTGAGTTCCTCAAGGTCACAGAGCTCTCGGGTGGCAGAGCAGACACAGGGGCCCAGGGCCACCCAAGTGCATGCTCTGCCCGGCGGGGTGCTTGGCCTCTGCGCGATGCCTGTCAAACGCTCACTTAATTCGCACTCGCTCCCCTCCGCGTACTTGGAGACAGAACTTGCGACACGTGAGTGACCACCAGGCCATTGCACTGACGAGCGGGGTGAGGCGGGGCCTACGTCTGCAGCGCCCACGGCTGCGTCCGTGCTCCCGCGGGCTGCTCGTGCTGAGGGGGCTCCTCGTGGCCAAAGACACGAATCAGCAGACGTTTTATGGAGGGACGATGCCCGGTGAGGCGCACACGTCTTACCGCGACACGTCTCCGCCAACACCACCAGCACCCAGACCAAGACGCAGAAGGTTCTGTCACCCGCCAGCTTCCCTCGTGCCCTGCATGGACTTCTGGGGCCGCCGTTATTGGGGCCTCAGTGGCCGTGGAGTCATTCTGCCCGTCCCTGCCCTGCACAAGCGTGAAGTCACAGGCCGTGACCCCTCACAGCCCTGTGTCTGGCTCCTTTGCTCACCGTCACCAGCGAGGGTCGTTGGTGTCGTCATGGAAAGCCGGAGTTCATTTTTCCTTATTTCCGTGTCGTCTCCCGTGGTCCGAGCAGACGGTCTTTTATTTCGCATTCTAGGGTCGATTTCTCGTTCTGGACATTCGGGCCGTTTTCCGACTGGGGCTGTCACACACGAAGTTGCTGTAGATGTTCTTGTCCGTGTCCTTCGACGAATGTCCGCCCTCGTTTGTCTTGGGAGCGAAATCGCTGGGCCCTGAGTCACCGTGTGCTTCTACTGAGCAGCCGGTGACAGTTTTCCAAAGCGGTCGTCACCATTTGAGCTCCTGCCCATAGCACGGGGCCGTCCCTGCGTTTCCACGGCTTCGATACTCAGCACTGCCGGTTAACGGCTCAGATTTTTGATACGACACGTGCAGTGGACCGAAGGCCTGTGTCCCCACCTCCAAGTTTGTCTGTTGAGCCCCAGAGCCCCGCCGTGGTGGTACGAGGGTGGCTTCTCTCCCCGCGGGGTAGTTTCGTTCCAGGGTCCACCGGAAGGGAACTGTGCAACGTGTGCTCGCGTGTGTTCGGCTTCCCGTGCTGAGCGTGGCGTGTGTGAGACGCGTTCCCGTGTGTGTATCTGCGGGATGCGCACACTCTTTTCCACTGCCGTGCAATCCTCCCTCGTCCGTCTGCCGTGATCTGGGCGTCGTTTCTTGTTTTGGGCGACTGTGCGTAAAGCCGCCAGACGCTCTCTTGTATGTGCTTTTTGGTGGATGTGGAAGCAGAAACTTTCTCCTTAATAAATTTATTGAAATAAAACTAATTGAGCCTGTTCAGAAGAATGTTAAGTTACTCCAGGCAGCAGTGAGGTGCAGGTGCGGCCGAGGTGTGGGGGTGCCCAGACGCCTGAGCTTCGGTGAACCTGGAGTGGGTGCCGTGCTGAGCTCTGAACCTGCACCGGGTTATCATTTCTTCTTTTTTTTCAAGGCAGAGTCTCACTCTGTCTCCCAGGCTAGAGTGCCATGGCGTCAGCCCAGCTCACAGCAACCTCCAACTCCTGGGCTCAAGCGATCCTCCCTCCTCAGCCTCCCAACTAGCTGGGACTACAGACGCCACCATGCCCAGCTGATTTTTTCTATTTTTAGTAGAGACAGGGTCTCACTCTTGCTCAGGCTGGTCTCGAACTCCTGGCCTCAAGCGATCCTCCCGTCTCGGCCTCCCAGAGTGCTGGGATTACAGGTGCGAGCCTCCGCACCCAGCCTGTAACAGGTTCTTTTCACACAGGAGCCATCCGACACTGAACCCGCAGCCCCCGGCATCTCTCGTCCCCAGCAATCCCTGTGCACCTGCAGGAGCGAGACGGTGTGGGCGACCCATGCAGATCACACGCCAGGGAGCGCTGGAAGCTGAAAACTGCGATCCACAAAGGTTGGTCCATTGCCATGAAGCAGCTTTTGCCCCTAAATCTGGGGTTTCGCTCCGTCACTGCAGGGCATATGGGAAGAGCTCAGGGATCTTCCAGTTTTAAAAATTATTATTTATCCCTCTGGATAAAAATAATACTCACTATTCTTAAACAGAAAAGAGAGACAATTAAAAAGCAGAAATGTGAACAATTTACCCAGGGTTTCCCCAACACGACAGACTGTACACTTAAAATGGTTAGTATGGGCCGGGCATGGTAGCTCACGGCTGTAGTCCCAGCACTTTGGGAGGCCGAGGCAGGAGGATCACTTGAGCCCAGGGGTCTGAGGCTGCAGTGAGCTGTGATGACGCCACTGCACTCCAGCCTGGGTGACAGAGCAAGACTCTGTCTCAAAAAAAAAGGGGGGTGGTGACACACCAGCACCATGATGTCCCGCACACGGAAGCTCCCAGGGAGCGACACCCCTTGAGGTGGGGACAGAGAGTAGCATGGAGGCCCCGTTTCACAGGCAGGAACGGAGGTGGGGACGGGCTGGGGCGGTGACCGCTGAGAAAGCCGCAGCTCTGGGGGGCCCTGAGCCCTGCTGAGCATGGTCCTGTCCCAGGCTTTCGTTTGGACCCAGCGGCTGGCACTGATCACAGCCTGGACGCGTCCTCCCTCGCCGAGGCTCCCGTCTAGGCACAGCCCACCGGGGTCCCTCCGTCCATGAGGCTCTGACCCAGTCCCCAACGTTGCGCCACCACCCTGGGTTCACTCCCCTGACCGGACCAGTGATGTGATCGCACGGGGAGACTGGTCCCCTGGCCCATCCCGAGACACCTCGTAGGCACTCGGACGTGGCCATACCCAAATCCTGTGTCTCGGCAGGCACACCCCCTGCGTGGCACACATGGCCCCACGGGTTCATGGCCACGTCCACGTGATGTGTGTTTACTTGGCAGGAAGTCTTCCAGGCCAAGCCAGAGCGGGCTGGGTTTGAATCCCGGCTCTGCCATTTACCAGCTGTGCAACTGCACAGCAACTCCCTGCCTGCTCTATGCCTCAGTTTCTCCATCTGTAAAATGGGGGTGGTGCTGGTACCTACCTCATGGGTTTATTAGCCTCTCGGGGTTGCCATGACAAAGTCCCACAAACTAGGGGGCTGAAAACAGCAGAAATCCATCCTCCCACTCTTCTGGATGCGGCGTGTCCGAAATCAAGGTGTCAGTAGCGTTGGTTCCTCTGCAGTGGCCGGGCGAGAATCTGTTCCTCCCTCTCTCTGAGTGTCTGGTGGTCGCTGGCAGCCCCGGGTATCCCCTGACCTGTAGGTGAGTCACTGCAATCCCTGCCTCCGGCGTCAGGTGGCCTTCTCCGTGTGCGTGTCTGTGTCAAAATTCACCTCTTCTCATGACGACACCAGTCTCTGGGTTAGGACCCTCCCGACTCCCGTGTGACCTTCGTAACTCGATCCCATCTGCAAAGATCCTCTTTCCAAATAAGGCCGCGTTCACAGGCACCTGGTAGATACGAAGTTTGGGGAGGACGCTAGTCACGCCGGCACAGGGGCTTAACATAACAGGAGTTAGCGTACGCACCGTGCTTAGAAAGTCCTGGGCACTACACACAAGCACGACAGTGGCGCCGGCTGCCGTCATCGTCACCCGGGAGAATTAGAAACCCTGCTCTCGTCGAGACCGCGTGTGGGTGGGTCCCGCTCCGTGCAGCCCAGCGGGGTCCTGACTTGGGGAGCTGCAGAGTGGCCGCGAAGCTCACTGCGCCCGAGGCTAGCCGGTGTCCTGCCCCCTCCAGGATCCTTCTCCAATCCGCACGTCCTCCTCCCGCGCCCGACCGTCGCGCTCCACGGTCAGCGGCAGATTCAGGCGGGAGGGCACGGCCGGCGAGGAAACGGGACGAGACAGAGGCCACTGCTCCCTCTCTGCCTTCCCAGCAAGGGACTCAGTAGGCAGTTAAGCAGAAGCGTCTTCTCTTTATCTCCCCGTAGCTGTCAGAGCACGGGGCCCGGGCGGCCCGTCCTTCTCCCCGGTTTGCAGGACAGGAGAGCTGAGCTCAGAGAGGGGCAGTGGCTGCACCAAGGTCACACAGCAAGTTGGTGGTTTAGCCAGAGGCAGCACCGGCGGGATGAACCCCGGCAGGTGAGGGGCTACGCTGGGCCAGGTGGGGGCTGGGCCAAGGTAGAAAATTCCAGGCCCAGCCAGAGAGAGTGGTCGCTATGGAGCCTCACTGGGCTGCAGCCATCTGGAGAACACAGGCCTGAATCGTGAGGTGGGACCTTCCTGGCCTCCCTTGTACTAGCGTCCCCCCGCAAGTCCTCTTACAGCCAAGGGGTCACAAGTACCTCCCGAGGGGTCTACAGCAGTCCTGCCATGCACGGTGTATTTGTTGCGCACTGCACAAAGGCACCCGCCAAAGAGGCAGTGGGGGTGGTGACCCCGGGCCATGCTTGGGCCTCGTGCAGGAGATGGGAAGGAGGGAAGGAGGGTGGGCGGGTGGCAGCGTAGTTCTGAGGAAGTTTCTGTCCAGGTCAATGGGGAGCCCGGAGCCAACATCCCCCAGGGAGTGGTCCTGTGTCTTGCAGGAACGGACGGACCTGCCTTTACTTCCCTTCTGTGTCTGCTCGTTGGCGGGAAGCTCCCACGGGAGCACAGTGGGGACACGGGGCGGATTCAGAGTGTGTAACCCGCAGCAGGAACCCTAGGGGACTGCTTTCAAGGACTGCCCCACACGCCTGTGAACATGCTGATCGTTTGCTAGTGGGCAAACTCACCCCTGTCTGGGAAGACATAGTTAAAAACAGTCTTCATGCAAGCCCCAGGTATCTTTGATGTCTTGTATTTTAGGGTAACCATCCCAGTAATTTTGCACTGTGTATCATAGTAGACCTGAAATTGTTGCAACATAAAAATCTTTTTCTCTCTGCTGTCTTTGAAGTTTCCTCTGCATCATGGTGTGATGTGTTGGCCTCCTGGCCAAGGGGGTGCACGATCTTGTACAAATGTATGAGTCTCTCACTGCTGCTGTGACAAATTGCCACCCACTTAGTGGCTTAAAAGGACACATGTTTACTCTCTTATAGTTCTAGAGGTCAGAAATCCAAAATGGGTCTTACGGGACCAAAATGAAGGTGTTGGCAGGGGGGGTTCCCGCCGGCGGCTCCGGGGGAGAATCTGTGTGTTGCTACTTGGTGCTCCCAGAGGCCACCTGCACTCCTTGGTCCCTTGGCCCTTCCTCTGTCTTCAAAACCATCAACAGCATCTTCTCTCCTCTCCGACCGGCCTTCCTCTTATAAGGACATTGGTGAGGACGCTGACTCCCCCGGATAACCCAGCGTTGTCTCCCCGTCTCAGGGTCCTTAACTGAACCTCATCTGCAGAGCCCTGGGTGCTGTGAGGGTCACATGCTCACAGGACCTGAGGATTAGGACATGGACATCTCTGGGAGGGAGGGTCATTATTCAGCAAGCACATCAAATAAGAAACTTAGGGAGGTAGAAAATGTCCCCAGCTGGGAGGAGTGCCCCAGACTGGCTGTGTGACCCCAGCATGTCCCTTTGTCTCTTGGGGCTTGGTACATACAGGCCTGGTCTCTCTGGTGCTCCACAGTTCTACCTCTGTCTGCGTCCGTCTCCTTTCACTGGTGACCGCCCCCTCCCCGCCTCTCCAGTTCAAGGATGAGCAAGGGGCCCATCTGGCGCACCAGAGTGCTTCGTGACCTTGGCCAGGCCAAAGAGAGCACTACCTGGAATTTAGGGTGTGACCAGTGGTTTCAGAGAGTTTCTCTTTCTGCCAGTTGGCTAAGCCAGGCCAGTGAAGACCTGGAGCCGCGGGTGGTCATCCTACCTCTAGGTAGGAAGACATTACTCAAGAATAAAGTCTACATAGAAGAAAATAGACTAAGAAATAGAAAACGGCCAGTTCCTCTTGATCTCGAGCACCTGGATCCAGCTATACCTGAAGCTGGTGTGCCCTGAAATTTTCAGATACTGAGACATTCAATCCCCCTTTGGCCTAAGCCAGCTTCAGTTGCATTTGTGATTCTTGTCACCAGGAGTCTTGTCTGGTACACGCAGCCCAATACCCCAGAAGTACCAGAGCGTCTTGCGTGCGTTGGCACCACGCTCGCATCGGCGCACTCTCCTTGCTGCCTCTCCCCTTCCCCTGCCATCCGTGCTGTCGGGCGGTGCGTCCTGATGTATGTTCAGCGGTGGCTCACGATCGAATTAGTTTAGATTGGTTAATAAACTGTAACATCCGTTTCTAAATCAAGCTACATTTTCCTCTTGAGCAACTAAATTCGTGCCTGTTGGTTTAATTTGTTGCTGTTGTAGTCCTTTAATGCTGATGAAATTATGGAAAGGTTTTTCAGTGAAATTACCCAGATTTGATTAGGGTTGAGCATATTAATATTTTTCCTTCCCGCTAGTCTTTGGAGAGAGACGGGCGAGGGTGTGTAGGTTCCACGGACTGGGAGGGCTGGGAACGCTGTCTCAGAAAGCAGACTCATTATTCTGTCCGTCTTCAGATAATCCTTTTCTTTGATGTGCATTTATTGAGCACTGACTGTATGCACATCCCTGGATGTTAACATTCTCAGTGGAGAGTCTGCAAGAAGAAGAGGTTCTGGGTGTCCACGGGACAGTTGTTGCGAGGGGACGTTCAGGACACCAAGGGTCACCCCAACTCTGCCTCCAAACAGACTCCCCTTCCGTGGTGTTGGAGCCCTGGCTGTCTGCTCGTGGTGAACCCAGTGCCAGGCAGCAAGAGGGTGCTCACATGCCAGTCAGTTTAACCCTGGGCTTGACCCTGAAGAATTCCCTGCTGACACGTAGCCCCTCTCTAAGACCGCTGGGGGTCTGGGGCGGGTTGAGGCAGGAGGGAAGGGGTGAAGGTCCAAGCCCCACGCAGACCCAGCGGGGAGGGGTGAAACCCAGGCGGGGGCGGGGGCCCCATCTGCTCCCTCCACCTTCCTCCTCCCCGCTGAGGTCACTGCGGACCCTGCCTGACAATTCCATTTGTTCTGGAATGTGGCAGGCCTCGCCCCAAACAGCACATAACCACAGAGGAATCTGAAGTGTGTTTCCAGGTTCCCTCCTTCAGGAAGGGGGGGCCTGGGGCAGGGCCCGGGGGCTGAGACCAGGGCTGGACGGCGTCAGGCACCCAGGGGCCGCGTAGGAGGGTCCCCCACCCCCAGTTCCCAGCCAGTCCGTGGGGACGGGGTCTCTGGGGCGGCCTGATTTAGCCTCCACTCATTGGCGTTCCGGTTGGCGATGCCGAGCTTGGCACGGAGCTATCGAGAGCGGGGGCTGCCCTTATTTTCCGCTTGAGTGAGTGACGGAGCAACTGTCCCTTGTGTTGGCAAAGTGTCCTTGCTGTGCTGGACGCCTTTCAGCTGCGCAGATGGCCAGGGCGCAGTCGCCCTGCCGGGCCTACCCTCCCCCGCCTCCTGCCCGCTCCGGTCACCCCACACTTCCCCTTTCGTGGGACCGTCACAAACGGTCCCTCCAGGACTGCGAGGCGATTCCCGCAGACCCAGCCCAGCCTGCACACTCACCGAGAGCAGGAACTGCCCCAGCCTAACACGGAGGTTGCCCGCTGGTGGCCCACAAATGTGTTCAGTTGCGTAGAGTTTTATTGTTTTAAAAATAATAGATTTCACACTAGAAATCTGGATTTGTGGCCTCTGTTAAAAAAAAAAATCAAAAGATCCGGTAACCTTGGGCCTACATTCTTAAGTGCAACAGCTGGTTGGAACTGGCCTTCAGACGGGGGCAGGCGCACCCTCATTCACTTTGCCCCACTCCCCGCCAGCCCCTACCGCCGTGCACCCGAGCAGTGTCGCTTGTTTCATTGCCTGTCTGACTTCCGCGGGTTTTGTGCTTTCAACCCCTTGTCTAGTCCTTCTTTGTGTCCCCGACCCCTGACCATGCCTGGCGCATAGTAGACCTTTTACGTTCAATCTTGCAACAACCTTGCAGGACACATCTCTCCATTTTCAAGACAAGAAAACTGAGGTTCGGAGAAGCTAAGCACACTTCTGAGATCACACAGCCAGTGAGTGGCAGAGCCAGGATTCGAACCACCAACGCTCTGGTTCCCAAATCTGGCCGCCTCCACTCGGGCCCATGCCTGCACCAGCCAGGATGCAGACAGCTTCTTCTCACTTAACGTTCTCATCAGAACTCCTAGTCACTCCATTTAAACCAGCAATTAAAAATTTGGAAGTCCACACACGAGGGAAGGGTGAGGGGAGGACGGAGGCCACGTCCACTCGGCCCCAGCCCAGCAGCGCCAGGCAGGAAGGCCGCCCGGTGCGGGGGAATTTCTGATGTTTCAAGAGAAGCCAGGCATCTGGGTTTTTGTGTGAGGTATCTCGGTCTGTAAGCGTCATCCACAAACTCCAGCACCCGGATCCCTGCTGGCTCTCCCCCTAAACACGCTGTCTCCGGGCCCCTCCCTCCTGGTGTCGGTCATTCGCCATTCATTATAAAAAGAAAGTGATTGGCAGCTTACTACGTACCAGGCACCATAAAAAGCCCTGTGTCGCTTCCAAAACTCAATCAGAAATTACTCTCAGAGTCTGCAAGAGACGAGTTCTCCCACCTTCTAGAATGTCTGGCTCCATGAGGGCAGGGACACTGCCTGTCTTCTTCCCTGCTGTCTCCCAAGTGTCTGGAACAGAATCTGGCACACAGCAGGTTTGTTGAACGACTGCATGACAGTAGTAGTAGCATCTTCCTATGAATTCACTGATGAGAATTCCTATTATTTCCATTATTGTTCCTACTATTATTCCTGCTTTAGGGGTAAGGCATCGAGGCGCTGAGAGGTGGCAGGATTGGCCAGCGTCAGCCCAGCCACTCGGGGTGGGGCCGGGAGCAGAACTTGGGTCTACCATGAGCAAAAACCCACATGATGGATGTTCAGAGCCTCAGGTAGACGTCAGTGAGCAAACAGATGAGTGGACAACAAATGCGTCCTTCGAGAATCTCAGCTAAGCCCCTCGAGGCCACACCGGGAGGCTTACTTCTTAGCAGGGGGACTTGGCTCTTCCAATCCGAAAGGACTTCATTCTAAACCCAAGTAGCCACGGAGGGGCCGCGTCTGGGAGGACACTGCGGCGTTCATCCAATGTCACGATTTCCTCAGGAAAATATTTCTGCAGAGCTTCAAGGAATCCAACAAAGGAAAATGAGTTTTAGGGGAAATACATACTCATAGCGCACACGCCCCCAAATTCCTTCCTCTAAACATAAGCTGGAAGGATTTTATCTGCTCTCGGAGGGCAAACTCAAGAGGTTTAATTTAAAACTTGGGCAGGCTCATGGCTTTTCAATGGGGTGATTGTTCCATAGTCAGGGGATGAGATAATAAGAAAACGTTTTGGAGCCAGTGTTTGGTTTGGCTTCGGAAGCTCAGGCCGGCCTTCTTCTGAGAGCTATCGGGCCGCACAGCCCAGGCTGGTACCTCCCCGAGCCAGGAGCCAGATTTGCAATAACGTTTATGCAATCGGAGGCTTCCCAGGGAGCGCGGGGAGTGACGCACCACACACATGTGCACGCGGCAGGGCCGGGTCGAAGGACGCGCTTATCTACCCTGGCCGCTCACCTGGTCTCCAGGGCCCAGACCCTTGGCCGTCACATGAGATGTGGCCGCGACAGACAGATGTGAGAATAATCTGCCGGTATCTGGAAGGCCCTGGGCGCGACAGCATCTTCTGATCCGTCCCCGTCCATCGGGCTCGTAGTTCTGACATCTCCGTCACCCCACCGGAGGAGAAACCCGAGCTGCTCTTCCCAGCAGTGCGGCACCCCCGGCCTGCTCCCCCTGGGTGTGTTCAACGCGGATTTTATTGGGTGGAAATGAGCAAAACGCTCTTGCAAGCGTCCAGGGCCTGTTTTTCTCCTTGGCTTTGCTTCTTTCCCTCTGCTCTGGGCTCTCTCGGGAAACCGTTCGTTTCTGATGAAAACAGGAATTCCCAGAGCCCAGATCCAGGGCGAAGGGAGAGCAGGCGGGAAGTCCTAGCGGCGGTGGTTCTTGGAGTCTAGGGGGAGAGCCTCTGATTCACGGGGGCTGGGCCGGGAGGGGGTTTGAGTGGGATCGTTCCCTCCACCCGTCCCCGCCAGGGGAGTCTCCGATTTCAGGTGACCCACGCCCCTCTTGGTTTGTCAACATCATGGCGTCCTGCCCGACAAGCCTCCACCCAGGGAGCGGCTGACGGGTTCCAGCAGGGGCGGGTGAGGCTGCGCTCAGCCCCTTCCTTCTGCACCCGGCTGTTGAGTCCAGAGGTCTGAAGACCCGCAGAGGGCTTTCTCTGGTCATGAATTCCCACCCCAGCCTCAGCCTGGGACTGGTCCTAACTCTATGCCCACCTCAGACTCTAACCCTAACCCAGGACCAACGTCTGTCCTGAACCGCAAGGCCGGAGCAGCTGGAGTGAAGTTTGGCTGCCACGAAGCACCTGGGACCCCCAACCCAGCGCCCCCTGGCCAGCGAGGCGCCTGCCATTCACCCTCGCACCTTGAGCAACTCCCAGGGATCCACTCCCGGGCTTCGGGGTCCCATCTGCCAACCCCCACATGCCTGTCCCTCCAGTTCGACCCCCGCCAGCCTCGGGTACTTGCCATCTTACCGCCGTTCCTCCAAAGTTCAAAACAAAAAAGATGGTGTTTCCTACTTGTCATTCCTACTAGATCTTAAAGCTCCGAGTTTGAGTCACCAGCAACCGAAAGAACAAGTCCCCGCTTCCCCGTGGGCAGGGAGGGCTCTGCTCGCAAACCCCCAGTGCGGGCTGACAGCAGCTCCCAGCGTGTGTCCACACCCCGACCCGGAACCTGCCGTGCGACCTTCTTTGGAAGAAGGCGCTTTGCAGATGAGATTCAATTAAGGATCCTGACATGGAGCGATGACCTGGGTGGCCTGAGCGGGCCCTAAGCGCCACACAGGTGTCCTCATGGGAGGGAAGAGGGGACATGGGAAGACAGAGGCAGAGACAGAGCCATGCGGCCACGAGCCAAGGGACGTCAGAGCCACCGGAAGCTGGAAGGGCCAAGGAAGGATCCTCCCCTGGAGCCTCCGGCAGGAACGCGGCCCTGTGACACCTGGGTTTGGGTGCAGTAAAGTGGATTTTGGACTTCTGGCCTCCAGAACTGTGAAATGATAGATTTCTGTTGTTTTCTGCCACCCAGTCTGTGGTCATGTGCTGTGGCAGCCACCAGAAACTCCCCGATGTCCTCGCCTGCGAGAACGGGTCACGTGCACGTCCCAGGCGTGAGGAATGGGGGAGGGGCCGCTTCCTAGAGGGAAATCCAGGAGGAGGAATGGCGGCCGGGCAGAGGACAGCCGTCCACTGCGCCCTGGAGAGGACCGGAGAAGGCAAAGGCCAGGAGGCGGACGGCCGGGGCCGGGGCTGAGAGAGGACAGAAGAGGAAGGCTCGCGTACCCGACAGTGGAAACTGCTGGGGGCCATGAAAGCCCCCGTCCTGCAGAGCTGCCACCTGGGCAGCTGGGAGCCGCCCTGGGAGCTCCCCAGAGCTCTCTGCTCCCGACTCAGCCTCCCAGGGCCCCCCGGCCCGGCCGCCTTCCCGAATGGCGAGGGTGATGAATAACTCCAGGAACTGTAACGGCACCTCCCGCTCGCGGAGCCCTCCCTGTGTGTGCGCCAGGGCTGGCGGAACTGATGAAGCCACAAACCGGGTGGCTTAAGACAACAGCATGTATTTCGCTGTGCTGGAGGCCAGAGCCTGAGATCAGGTGTCTGCAGAGCTGCGCCCCCCAGGCTCTAGGGCAGGAGCCTTCCTGCCTCTCCCAGCTCCGGTGGCTGCCACAGGTGTCCCGTGGCTGTCTTCACTCTGCTGTCATTTCCTCTTGCAAGGACACCAGTCGGGGGTTTAGGGATCGCCTAATCCAGCACGACCTCATCTTCACTTGATTGCGTCTGCAAAGCTCACTTCCATATCAGGCCCCTTGCCCAGGCGCAGGGGGACGTGAATTTGGAGTACGCTCCCGTGCCGGGCAGGATACCTCCTGTTTTCCCACGTGATCGCCATGGCAACCTGGGAGGCAGGTACAGCCAGTCCCCACTGCACAGATGAGAAAACTGAGGCTCACAGAGGTTAAACATCCAGCGCTCGAGGTCACCCAGCTGGGGGCTGCTGAAAGTGGCTTAGAACTAGACAAAGGTGGCTGTCACACAACATCACGAACGTCCTAAATGTCACTGAATTGTTTACTCTAACGTGGTTCATTCTATGTCATATCAATTTTACCTAAAAAAGTTTCCTGTCTTGATACCTTTCCTTTATCTGCAATCTCCACTGCTGGAGTTAACTTTTGGGCCCCAGGAGTTGTAAATTCCACTGTCGGGTCACTTCCCCTGGTGGGAGCCGCTCCCCTGCGTCCAGGAGGCCCCAGTGAAGGTGCAGATGTGTTTCCTGGAAGGCAGGGCAGGTGAAGAGTGTTCCGCTTTTAATACCCAAGCACGGACGGACTGGGTTCTCTCCTTGGCTGGCTGTCGTTTTAGAAAGCGGAGGGAATGGGCCAGCGCAGTGGCTCACGCCTGTAATCCTAGCACTCTGGGAGGCCGAGGCAGGAGGATCGCTTGAGCTCAGGAGTTCGAGACCAGCCTGAGCAAGAGTGAGACCCCGTCTCCACAAAAAAAAGTTAGCTGAGCGTGGTGGTGCACACCTGTACTCCCAGCTACTCAGGAGGCTGAGGCAGGAGGATTGCTTGAGCCCAGGAGTTTGAGGTTGCAGTGAGCTATGAGGATGCCACTGCACTCCAGCCTGGGCAACAGAGAGACTCTGCCTCAAAAAAAAAGAAAAAGAAAAAAAGAAAGAACAGCAGAGGGAGTGGGACCTCAGACAGGTAAGTTTTGCTCACTTAGCTTTGGGGTGGGAGGGACATAGCGGGGCCGCAGGGGCCAGGACTTTGACGTTCCCTGTCCTTCCTGCGTTGGCTTGTTGACCCCTCGGCACCTCCCTGGCCTCACTCCGCCCTGTCCCCGCGCCCCTGGCCCTGGGTCGCTGTCGAGCCGTCAGCCCCGGGAGCCCGGCGCCCTGTGTATTTGCCGAAAGGCCTGGTACGGCCGTAGCTCAATTTTATTGATCTTGTCAAACGCAGTAATTCAAGAAAGCTATTTAAATTCACGGGAGGAAGCCGGGCAATTATCCGCGTCTGCGTCGGAGTCTCCATCATTTTTGCTGTTGGCTCTCGGGCCTGGGGACAGACGTTTCACGGAAGCTGACAAGGCAGCGCGGGCGCCGGGGAGGGCTGAGGTTTTGTTTGCAGCCCGGGAAAAAAACCGTAATCAACAGTTTGCCAATATAAATCTATATGCATAAAGGTTTACGGGGTATTACCGGGGGGACACGCGGGCACCCAGTGGTTTAAATTCATTTTGTCCCTAATCCCAGCCAAATCCCCTCTGCCTATTCCCGCAGCCCCTGTCGTAGCACATAATGACATTGTGATTTGTGATGGAGCAGGTGATTTTTTTTTTTTTTTTGCAGTCTTTCCCCTGTAGTTAAACTTTAATGAAAGCTTAAATCACAGCGGAATTCTCTAAGTGACAAGCAGCTGAGGTCTGGGGGAGGCACAGTGAGTCTTGCTGGGTGGGCTGCGGCTGGCGGCGGGGGCGGGGATGACCCCACCTGTTGCCACTCAAGCGCTTTGGCCCTCAGCTGATGGCACCTCTCTGGGCAGGGGTCATGATTAGTTCAGCTCGGAATCCCCGGCACCTGGTACGGTGCCTGGCACACGGCAGGTGCCCGATGAAGAATTGAATGACTGAATGAAGAGCCGGGTGATTTGCCGACTTTAAATTGCTGTTTGCCAAGTGGTCGCTGCAGGATGTCATGGCGTCGTGGTATTTTCTCCGTCGTGGTAGACACCTTCAGCTCGCCCACCCCAGGCCCACTCCCCACTCCGCTCTGCGCAGGACGACCTGCTGGGCGGCGTCCCCTGGGCTCTCACCGGGAGGTCTTTTCTTACAGCCGCCCTCTCAGGTTCCATAACTTCTCCCACCCGGCCCCGCTCAGGTGGCGTGACAGCTCCCCGCCCCGCCGCTGCCTGGACAGGAGGGCGCCACCCCTGCCCACACCCGCGCAGCTCTTTGGTTAGTCAGTGCTGCTGCGTGTCCTGTCTGAGCGAACCCGCCTCTGTTTTCTGTTGGGTCCTGACTGACAGCACATGTAAACCATCATCTCCGCCGCCGCCGCCTTTTTAATTTCCTTTTTTTTTTTTTTTTTTTGAGACAAAATCTCTCGTTGTCTCCCGGGCTAGAGGGCAGTGATGTCATCGTAGCTCACTGCAACCTCCAACTCCAGACCTCAAGTGACCCTCCCACCTCAGTCTCCCACAGTGCCAGGATTGCAGGCATGAGCCACCGTGCCCGGCTCCTTCTGCTTTTTTAAAAAATCAATTCACATGCTTTTCCTCAAGTACCAGCTGCAGGGAAAGCCAGCGGTTCTCACAGTGCGGTGCCACACCCGGGTCTCAGCGTCCGGGGAGCTTGTTGAAATGCAAATTCTCAGGCCCCACCCTGGACCGGCTGAATGGGACACTCTTAGGGTGGCCCCAATACCTGTGTTTTCAGAAGCACCCCGGGGGATTTGGGCACCTACTCAAGTGTGAGAACCGCTGGTCTGAGTAATAATTCCGGCAAAATCGCGGCTGTGGTGTGCGTGGTCCGTGCTACTGGCTGACTTCTCAACGAACCATTCTCCCCTCTTTTCTCACGGATAAAACCTGATTTTGTTCAGGACAGTAACGTGCCCAGTTTAAAGCCCACCTTTCCCAGCTTCCTCTGCAAGCAGGGCTTGCCCCGGGCCACGGCTTTGGCCAGCAAGACACAAGTGGAGGTCACTGGGTCGGGTTTCTGTGAAAGCTCCTCAAAAGGGGTCGGTGGAGCGCCGAGGAAGCTCGTGCAGGTCTTTCGCCCTTTGCTCTCTGCCCTCCTCCTGCCTGGAACCTAGATGCAGTGCCGGAGGGAGGACAGCCACTTTGTGACCAACATGACTCAAAAGGGCCTCAGTTTCCCTGGCCTAGAGGGGCTGCCGTCCCAGCCTTGGACAGGCCATCTCCAGATGTCTTGTTAAGAAAGAAACAGAAAGTAGTTTGGGTACGCCTCTGTTGTTTGGGTTTCCTGATATAGGTGGCCAAATGCAATTCCTGGTTAAAATAAATACGCAACTATTACAAGAAGCAGTCGTCTGCGTGCGCCGCTGCAAATCATCCCGCAGGCCGTGAAACCCTGCTTGAACTGGAGCCTCGTCATTGAAGGCAAGATGCCCCTTGAGACTGGCGAAAAGAGGCTTGCCCAGCAGAGAGCTGGCTACGGGGCAGAGGCTGGAGTTTACGTATTTGTTTATACTTGCTTCCTTGCCAGAGAGGATCTGGAGAAAGCTTTGAGTCAAGTTAAACTGAATTTAAATCAGGAGAAGGATTAAGGAAACCTAGGAGCTCTCAAGTGACATTTAAAAATCATCATTATCTTCTCATACTGCAAGTATTAAGAAAAGAAAATTTTAAAAAAGTCATCATTGTCATTTTCATCACCCATTTCAAAATCTCTAGAATACTCACCATTTACAGGGCCATGTGCCGGGCACTAGGGGCTCCAAAGGCACCAGTGGCCTGACCTGGAACTTCCGAGGGGCTCACCGTGCAGGCAAGAGGACAGACCAACAGGTCATTGGAGCTGGGCAGTCAGGGAAGGCTGCTCGGAGGAGGTGGTGCTAGTGCTGGTAGCCAGGGGGAGAGAGAATGCCCACTGACTGAATATCTGCCTGTCCCAGGCATGGTGTCAGGGGCTCCTGCCAGCTTCAAATCTGCTTTATGACAGAGAGATTACTATGGGGAAACCGAGGCTCAGAGAGTCAAAGCGACTTGCTCAATGTCACATAGCCTGTTGAGGTAGATCTTGGGCTCAACTCTGACTCTGGAGAACTCCAGTCTGAGCCTTTCAGCCTGAGCGATGCCAGGAGGGGACCCCAACCCCAGAGAGACCACAGCCTCTCAGCACTGCTCAGAACCCGCCAGGGCCCGCCCGGGTGCTGTTCATTACCCGCATTTTCCAGAAGAGAAAACTGGCTCAGGGAGGGGAAGCCACTTTGCCGGGCGGGGGAGCGGAGCCAGGGCTCTGATGCAGGTTTACGGAGCTCTGGGGGAGCAGAGCACACTGGGAATTCCAGGAAGACTTCACGGGGGAGGACGGGATGTGGCCGAGAAGGGGGCAGAGGGACCGTGCGGGTTCCGTGTGCCTGGGCTAGCGACAGATCCGACGTTCGTTGTGTCTTTCCTGTGCGCACTGTCCTGAGCCTTTCACAGCCCCTCTCTTCATTAGCTGTGTGGCTTTGGGCAGGTTACTTACCCTCTCTGTGCCCCTGTAGCCTGGTCTTGTAAAATGGGAAGGCAGATAATGCCTTTTTCTTCGGGTTGCTGTGAGGATTAACTGAGTGAATTTGTGGAAAACACTCAGAGCCGTGCCTGTCTTGTTATATTTGTTAGGATTAAGAGGGGGCCAGTACAGGAATTCATGTTCCCACTGAAATGAGTTCTGCCACCTCCCTTAGAAGGCCAAAGCAGTCACCAGTGTGTTTGACAGTAACCATCCCCTGCCTCCAGCACATCTGGAGGACTTGGGGCGAGGGGGTGGGGGAGTTTATCTTGCCAAATAGAAAGGAGAGCTCTGGGAGGAAACGGGGGTGGGGCCGTATAGGGGGAACCGGCAGCCTGTGGGGCGGGGGGAGGGCTTTGGGCGTGACTCCTGGGGTGGGAGTGAGGATCTATTACTGGCTTTTGAGCTGGGAGAGGAGGTCGTTCAAGAGTTTGCTGTCTGGGCGGGTATGCAGTGGGGCCACATTCTTGCTGCGACTTAAGGACTCCTCTGAGCCCCGCGCCAGCACCGGCAGTGAAGGAGCAGGTCCCCCTGTGCGAGCCGAGCCGCTTACAGCTGGCGCGGAGATGGACAAGAACCCAGCCAAGCTAACAGCCCTCCCGCCGCCCTGCCCTGACGCCGCGTGCCGAGGCAGGGGAAGCGCCGGCCACTTCAGCGTCCGCTCCCTGGGGAGCAGCTGCGGGCCAGGGCGGCCACCCGTCAGGCTTGAGAGAGTTGCTGTGGGCGGCTGAGAGGCGGGGGTTTACTGCCGGCAAGCCCGATCCCCCTCCATCCCAGAGTGACCCCATGCTCCTGTTCACAGAGGTGACATGCTCTTTGTGTACGGCGCTCTCACGCTGCCCCATGTTACGTATGAGGAAACTGAGGCTCAGCACAGAGAAGTGACTCACCCAAAGTCACACAGCTAGGAAGTCCTAAATACGGGCCAGATCTGACTCCAAATCCGGTGTCATTTTTGTTCTGCAGGTGGCTTCACAGAGGTGGCAGGCAGGAGTTGGGGATAGGGGTAGAAGAGCCCATTTAGGGACAAAGCAGAGAAGACCAAGGCTGGGGGCTTCGAAAGTGAGACTTCGTGAGGGGAGGGGCCACTCTATATAAGGTGATCTTGGAAGGCTTCTCGGAGGAGGTGATGTTTGTGCTGGGACCCGTGTGTCAGGAAAAAGCCACAGGCTGGGGCTAGGTGAGCCGACCTCTGAAGCCCTCCAGATGGAGGGAGAAAGGCTGGACAGAACCCTGTCCTAGGACGGCCCCTCCAGCCACGTCTCCACCGCTGGACACTTCATGAGAGACCTTGCACCAGAACCACCTACTGAGTCATTCCCAGACTCCTGACCTGCAGAAACTGAGAAAATACATAATTATTTAAAGCGGCTAAGTTTCGGGCTACTTTGTTACGCAGCAATGAGTAACTAATACAAAGGCCATCTTGGACGGAGAGCTGCTTTTTAAGGGTGAGAAAAAGCTTTCCTAGAAACTTGCCAGTGGTTGGCCAAATTGTGTCACATGACTGTGACTAGACCAATCTCTGCTTAGGGGAGTGGTCATCTCGGACCAATCAGGACCCACCCCCTGAGAGTGGGTGTGGCTCTTCTGAGCCCAAACCAGGATGGGTTGGCACAGACACTTCCTGCTGACCTTCTAAGTCCCCCAGGGTTTGACCCCCAAAACACTCTGAAATGTCCACAGCTATTATTTATTAAGCACTTACTGTCCACCTGGGTTTTCACCCCACCAAGCTCTGGCGCCACAGCTTTCTCACCACCTGCCACTGCCCCTCCTCCCAGCCTTTGCGGGTGCTGGTCCTGCCACGTACCGCCGTCTCTCCTCCGGCTGCCAGTGACGATCCCACGCTGCCTTCAAGGAAACCTCACCTTGGAATCTGTCTCCACCTCCTGCAAGACGCCTTCCAAGACCTCCCACGGGGATCCAGCAGAAAAGACTGGGGGTGACCTAATCATTTACTATCATGCCTACAATTATTTCATCGCGGTAGAGCCAGGTCGCCTGGGTTCAAATCCCAGGTCGGCCGTTTTCTAGCTGTGTGACCTTGGGCAAGTTACTTAACCACTCTATACCTCAGTTGCCCTGTCTGTAAGATGACAATCATATGGTACTTCCGTTGTCGGGTCATTATCTGAGTTAAATGTTAATACATGCCAAGTGTGTAGGACCTTGCTCAGCCCATAGAAAGCTCTAGATAAGTGTTAGCTGCTCTCATTCCCCTCCCTACCCTCCCAGTCTCCTTCATGGCTGGAGACTGGCACAGGTCAAGCTGTGCTGGTTGTTACGTGACTCATTACGTGTTCACACATGCCCCAGGAGTACACCCAATGGGATGACCTGGCAAACTCCACGAGACAAACTGTGGCGTTCCAGGATTACCTGGCAAGTTCTCTTGAATAAATAAAACCAGGGGATAGAAACAGCTCAACATTTTTTTTTTTTTCCATCTACAAACCAGTCAGTTTCTCCCTCCTCTGTGGAGGGCACAGGGCTGCACGGAATGTTACCGAAAAGAATATAAAAGGCATTCTAGAATCCAGTGCTAATAAAATTACTCTAAAAGCCCTTCTCCCCGGTTTGAAGTTAACTCGCTCCTAACGATGATAAACTCCCCGCCGCTGCCTGGCCCTACGGCGCCAGGGCGGGTGGATGATTCTCTAAAGGAGCATGTTTCTGCCTCCCGCCGGGTCCTGATTTCTACACGCTCCGTGACAGCCAGGTGCCAACCGCGCAGGTTTGGTCATCGGCAGGAAGTGAGCACCGGGGGACGTTTAGAAGCCGTCTGAGTGCTGTCCTGGGGAAGAAAACGGCCAGGCTGCTGTCTGCTGACCTCCTGGGTTCCTCGTTAGAGCTTTCAAAAACAAAGGCTAAGGGGAAAAGACAATACGCCATTCACAGGTACCTCAGGAAGATGCTGGAATGTTTTGGCTCATGTGAGCTGGATGAGACCCAAGTCCTGGAGGCTGCTGGGCAGATTTTGACACTCGGAACAATATTCTGGTTTTCACCGGGTGAGTCACTCTTGGGAGACGGAGAGCTGTGTTGTTAGCAGTTTCATTTTGACTCTGTGACAGCTCATGCCCTCCTTACCCCTTTGTGCCAAACCGAAAAAAGCATCCACTGCCTGAAGCGGAGAGAGGCCTGGTTTCTCTTGATGCACTCGGGTGAGACTGAGTGGAGCTTGCTTTGGAGATGTGAGCAAACTGTGGAGTGGAGTGGGCTGCTTTGTGAATTACCGGGCACCATCGTTCAGGGAGTGAGTCACAATGTTTTGAAGGTTTGATGCTCTGGAGTCCTTGCATGTGCAGGTGACCAACAAAAGAATGTCTCGCCCTCGTGGCTGCATTGGCGCTGAGAACACCCTGGACCCCTGTCCGGGGGTCTGCGTTCACGCTCTCCACCAACACAGTCTCGGACTTGGTCTGGGCTCTGGCACAGGCAGGGCCCTTCTGAGCTTCTCCTGCCCAACTAGCCCAGGGATGACTGGTTTTCCCAAAAGCGTTCACGGCATGCCACAGAAACCGTAGCTCACGTCCAAATGAATTATGTCCTGAGAACTTAAGATGATTGGGAATGAACCTTTGTGACACAAACAGTAATAAGAGCTCTGCTACGGAACACAACGCAGACGTTAAAAAGAATGGCATGACCTTGGTGTGTCTGGCATGAAACGATGTCCCAGACGTGGAGGAGTATTAAGTGAAAAAAGCAAGTCACTGAATAATTTTGACACAGAAAATGGTAAAAAAAAAAAAAAAAAAAAAGAAAGCAACAGAATAAATAAAACCCCTAAAACTGAAAGCAAGGACTTTCCTGCCACGCGGCAGCACGTGGCATAACGATCCTTGGCCACTCTGAGCAGCGTCAGACCGGGCCTGATCCCACCCAGTGTTCGCCGGCTCTGTGCTTCTCTAGGCCTCAGTTTCTCTGTCGAATGGGGGTGATGGTGGTGACCTGTCAGGGCTGTGCTCAGGACACAGGGGTCAGTTGAATGAAGGTGCCTGGCGCTTGCTGACTGTGGCTGTCTTCTGTCGGCGGGGTCTGGCGTCAGCGGGTGAGGATCTCTTTCCACTAGGTTCTAGACTTTTTGGACTTTTTCAGAGCTGGCGTATGTGGATTATGTGTATACGTTTTTAATAAGAAGAAAATGAAAATTAGTACTGCTATGTTTAAAGGGCTAATATGCCGTTCGTAAGCCCCACTCACCACTAACACACCCCCCGGGGGCTGTCGCCTGGGTGTGAGCTGGGGGGCTGTGGCAGAGACCACGGGGGAGGGGGCCCAGACGTGTATCCGGCCGGGGTGCAGAGGCGCGGTTTTCCCTCGAGAGGCCCCTCTCTGGCTACCTGGTGGCGCTAGGACAGCAGTTCCCTAGCAAAGCAGGCTCCTTCCTGCCCGGTGTGATGAGCAGAGATTAAAGCTCTGTTGACACACAAAGGAACATCTTCATCTGGAAAATTCCACAGCAGGGCGAGGCTTGCAGGCCCTTTAATACTGGGGCCCGGGGACTCAGGAAGAGCTCAGCAGGGTGGGGTTGAGGAGGACGCTCAGTCAAGCAGCACCTACTGTGTACTGAGCACCTACTGTGTGCTGGGTGCTGTTCTAGGCACTGAGGACATGGCGGGCCGATGAATAAACGAACATGAGCACTGGAGCTGGTTGCGAGTTCTAGGAAGGCGATGGAAAGTGAGTGGTGGGGGGAGCTCTCAGGAGGTGGCGCCTGCACAGAAATCTGAGTAAAACAAGGGAGCCACCGTGGGTGTGTCTAGGGGATGAGGCTCCCAGAAGAGGGCATAGCCAGTGCAAAGGCCCTGGGGCTGCAGTGGGCTTGGCATGTTCTGGAATGATCAAAGAGGTCACTGGGATTAGAACCTAGTGGTTTAGGAGGACAATGGTGGGAATGAGGTGGCCGGTCGGGTGGCAGGGCTGACGCTGGGCCTTGTTGGGCACAGTGAGGAATTCGGATCTGGGAATTCACTGCCTCGTTCGTTCGGCGTGTTATGTGCAAAGCAAAGAAGGACGCGCAGGCGGCACTCACGGGGTGCTTTCAGTTTAACCAAGAAGACACGCAGAAAGTGCAGGGGCTGGGCCCACCTGCTACCCCACCATCCTGAGGCCCAAAGAGGGGTTTGCAGATGGGAGGGGGGCTGAGATCCCGCTCGGGGCTAGGGCAAGGCCCGCGAGGCTGCCTGGGCACAACCGCAAGGCAGCAAGTCCTTTCGGGCCATGCCGGTGCGGACGCGGTGCCCTGGGGGCTTCCCCAGCGCAGGCCCTGCCCAGGGCTCTCACATCTCCACGCCCCGGGAGGCCCGGCCTGGCAGGAGGTGAGGGTTACAGATGGCCTCCCTGAGCCAGCCTTGGGCCAGCTGGATTCTAGAAGCTTCCGGCATGCTGCTTCCCAGCAGGGTGGCTCAGAGGGCCCAAAAAGGCAGCCAAGGTGGAGCTGCCCCTGCCCCCAGCCCCGTCCTCCCTGAAACACAAGCACGCGTGTCCCGGTTCACCGTGCGTGCTGCGTGGGGGGCGAGGGGCTACCCGCATGTTCAAAGTCCAAACCCCAGGACGTGCGAGTGCGGCTTTACTTGGAAATAGGGTCTGTGCAGGTGTGACCAAGCTAAGACAAGGTCGTTAGGGTGGACCCCAATCCAGCAGGACTAGCGTCCGCGCGGGAAGAGCAGAGGCGCGCAGGGAGATAGCGCGTGAGCACCGGACGGGGATCGGAGCGACGTCTCTGCGGATCCAGGAGCACCGAGGGTCGTGGCAGCCGCAGTAGCTGGCACAGGGACAGGCAGAGCCTCCCGCAGGGGTTTTGGAGGGAGTGTGGCCCTGGACACCTGGATTTCAGACCACTGACCTCCAGGACAGTTGTTTTAAGCCACCTAGTTGGTGGCACTTGGTTACCGTAGTCCTGGGGCTGACACGCCGCGTTTAGCGTCAGGTTCCCTGGGAACCTGCTAGAAGGCAGGTCCTGATTTCACAGGCCTGAGGGGGGATCCAGGACTCTGCACCCTTGTAGGGCGGGTGCCGCTGGTCCATGGGCCTCACCTTGGGTCGCGAAGGCCTGGCGGGGACTCTCAGCTGCCGGCCCAGCCGCCACGCCCCGCCGTCTTGCTCCCAGACTGGTGTTTAGTCCATTCATCCCTCAGGGAGGATGGCCGCTCCGGCCAGGGGCAGACGCTCGTTATTCTAGCCAGGGCTCCGCAAACCATTTTTCCACAAAGCATCAGGTAGTAATTCTTTGAGGATTTTCGGGCCAGTCTCTGCTGCAACTGCTCAGCGCTGTCCCTGCAGCATGCCAGCAGCCACAATGACGGTACGTAAAACAACGAGCGAGGCTGGGCACCGATAAATCTTTATTTTCAAAAAAAGACATGGGGCCACATTGGGCCAGCGAGCGCTGTTTGCTGATCCTGCTCTAACCCAGTCGTGGCCGCCCCGTTCCCCTTTCAAGCATTCATGTGACCTAACTCTGGCCAAGGCGGTGTGAGGGGGACTCCACTGGCAGATTTGGGGGAATGTGTACTTGCTCTCGAAAAAGGAAACACGAGGAAGAGACGGCTGCCTCATCTTCAGCCGCAGTTTGGCCTGTTGGGATGTGATGACCGGATCCGCCACAGCCGTTTTGCAACCGTGAGGGGAGTTCTGACACCAAGGGTGGTAGAAGAGAGAGAAGGAAAAAGCCTGGTCCTAATGCCCATTGAGCTGCCGAATCAACCAGACTGGAGCTCCTTTGCCGCCTTGTTGGGGAGGATAATAAGTGCACTTCATTATGAAAAGCCGTCTGAATTAGAGTTTTTCTCTTATTTGCTGCTGAAGATATCCCAATGGACATGACCTGCTCCACGTGCCCCAGGCCCTTGAGAGCTTGTGTCCTCCTGCCCAGGGTAGCGCCCTCTTCTGCGGGCCCTGCACGCGGTCACCCACGCCTCGGTCACCCACGCCTCGGCCCTGGGGTCGGCTAAAGGCACGCTGACCTGGGAGTCTAGGGCTCCTGGCCCCAGATGCGTGTGACTCTGGCCAAACCACTGGCCTTCCTTCCATGTGTGAAACGAGGGCATCCCCACGGGTCAGACAGGTTTGTTGCAAAGTTGAAGTTCACGGGCAGGTAAACCCTGAACAACTGGTGACTCAGGCAGCGTGAGGGACACTGCCGGGGCTCTGCACCCACGTGCCCCGCGCCTCTCTGGATGCCTCTCTGCCCCCTCTCTCCACTGCCCCTGCCTGTACCGCCACCTGTCTTCCCTGCAGACTCCTGGGCCCCACATCCAGCAAGCCTGCCCTGCCAGGGGCTGTCGTCCTCCGGGGTGGCCCTTAGGTGACCACTGACAGTGTGAGTCCGTCCCATTGCCTTGAGGCAGGACAAACCGAGGCATAAGTCACTCTCCAGAGCCCTCCACGGATCTGGCTGAGGCTGGGACGCCACCTCAAATGACACCTCGGCTTGGCTTCCTCCCTCCCTGTCCGGTCCCCCCGGTGCCGTCCTACCCGGAGCTTTTGTCCGCAGACCTCCTCTCAGGCCCTGCTTCAGGAGGCCAAAGCCGACTGTGCCTGTCCCTGTCCCTGCGCACGTACTTTACAGTAGTAACGGACCTACGCCTCCAAGGGCTCTGGGAAGCAGGTACTGTTACTCCACGTGCCAAAGGGGATGCCAACGCCCAGAGAGGCTGAGTCACGTGCCCAGGGTCACACAGCTTGTCTTGCTCCAGAGGTGGCGCCTTGACCGTTGCGCTATACTCTTTGGTGGGGCTCTGGGTCGAAGCCCCCGGCTTTGCTCTTTGCTAGACCTGTGACCTGGGCAAGCAACTTTGTTTCCTCGGGCCTCAGTCTTTTCATCTGTCAAATGGGTTAGCGCAGGAGGCAGGCGGCCAATACTTGCGAAGGGCTCAGTGCTCAGTCCCCGCACCCTGGTGTCCATCACGGTGAAGAGAGGGACCTGGGAGCTGGCTTTGCCCCGCTGGGTTGTGGATGGGCAGGGAGCTCTCAGAACCCCCGGATGACCCCTGGGAGAGGAGGGGGCGAGGTGGCTGGCTGAGCCCCGGCCTGCTCGGTGCCAGGGAGAGGCAGGATGTGGCCCACGCAGGGAGAGGGCAGCCAGCACCGTCGCCATGGCAGCAGCCTCCAGCAGGCGTCCCAGCTGTCCAAGGAGCTGTGGGGCCTCCGCAGCTCCGGGCTGAGGCCAGCCAAGGTGGCTGCAGGCCCCGTGCCCAGGGGCGGCCTCCTAATTTACAGCCCAGGGCGTTTCTGGTTCAAAGCACTCGGCATTCAGTTCTGATCTGTGAGGGTGCCATGCGAGGAAACCTTGGGGCCACCCCCGGGGGCCTGATTGGCAGGAAGAGGCTCCCACAGTCTGAGCTGGGGGTCCCCGAGGCCAGCACTCTCCCACCGGGGAGCCCCCACCCCCTCGTCTATGCCATTTGTCTGTCCAGGAGGCAGGAATGAAGTGACAGGTTTGAATCCAGCTCAGTCACTGTCCGGCTGGGTGGCCTTGGGCAAGTGGCTTTATCTCTCTGGTGCTCAGTGTCCTTATCTCAACAACAATAAACCGACCCAACGGGACCTGCTCCAGGGCTGTGTGCGGACCAAGTGTCTGTCGGGGTCTGCACAGGACTCGTCCCTGAGAGCAGCTCAGATGGAACCAGCACGTGCCACGTGCCTCACTTGTCTATGGCTGTTCCATCATTTTTGCTCCTTTTACAGATAGGGAAACCGAGGCACAGGAGGCGAAGGATCTGCCTGAGCGAGCCCTCTGCCCCAGTCCTTTTCTATTTCATTTTATAGGGGCCCTTAGATAACATTCGGGTCCCGTGAGCATGCATGTATTGGGCACCTAGTGAATGCAGGTCTGGTCCTGGCCATGGGGCGAGTAGAGGGTGACTGGGCCGGGTTGGGGCCCACAGGGTGGCACATTGTGGGTCCCAGCCAGGAGACACCCCAGGGACCACGAGGTCTCTGCCTCCGCTGGGGTCTGCTGGCTCTGGCTCAGAGGGGGGCTGGGTGCGCCCCAACCTTTTTCTCTGCGAAGACAGGAACAAAGACGTCGGACTTGGCAGTGACGGCAAACGCTGGGCTTCTGGTTTCCAGCTGTCTCTGCAGCCTGGGACGGTTCCTCCAGGCAAACACTGAGTCAGATCAAACTTCTAACTCCCTGCCAGGCTGTTTGTTTCCCCCACCCCGATCCCCTCCCGCCAGCGTCTCCCCTCCCTGCCCCCTTGCTGAGACGGTGCGTGGCGGGTGGGGGGGCCCATGCGGGGCTCCTGGCGTGGGGGGTGGGGGAGACGCAGGTCGCAGGGCTGGCCTCGGGGCTCCGCGGGCCTCTGCTGTGGCTCAGCCAGTGTCGGGTGCCTGGGAGATCCTGGTGCTCAAGGAGCTGAGGCTCGTCCTGCCCGGGGTGAGACCCCAGGGCTGTGCTCGGGCAGGGTCACCCCCAACACGCACACACGCGCGTGCGCACGCCCAGGTTTACCCACCGGCCACTGCGGCCAGGCTGTGGGACCCTGGGCAAGGTGCTGTACCTCTCTGAGCCTCAGTTTCCTGGTCTGAAAAATGGGGTGACAGCCACCCCCCGCTTCTGTTTTGAGGACTTTGGAGAACAACAAAGAGAAAATGCTTTATAAACCGTGGCTATGTCCTTGTGCCTCAGTCCGGTCCTGCCGTCCTCCCTCGCCCGTGCGCCGCGGCTGAGCGATGCTCGAGCGTGAAGCTGTCCTCCTTCCCTTCCCTGCCTCCTCCCCCGCCACCCGCCCTCTCTCCCCTCTCTGTCCTTCCCTCTCTCCTCCTTTTGCAGAAAAGATATTCCCAGGTCAGAGCGTCTCCCGCACCGGCTCGGGGGTCCCGCCCCCATCACTGGGGACCCCGCAGGCTGACAGCTCAGCCGCCGGCGCAGGCGGCGAGGAGGGAGCGTTCTTCCCTGTAACGTCAGGGCCTCCTCGGCACTTTCATGTTCAAAGTGCTTCCTCGGCGCTAAATAATTAATTCTCTCCACGCTCCCGTGTGAGGGAATAAATAAATGTCACTTGTGTGGGGTGACTAAGCCCGCCGGGAACCAAGGCTGACAGCTTCAGGCGCCAGCAGAGGGTCGGCCGGGGACCTCACCTTCAGAGGCCACCGCTAAGTCAGAGCCCACGGGGGCCCCGGGGAGCCTGGCCAGTCCCAGGCAGAGGGGCCCCGGGGCCCGTCTTCTTGGCCTGTCCTCCGACAGCTCGGGGCACCGCGGAGAGCAGGCCCCAGGCCTTGCTGTTCCCGTCCGAGCTGACTCATCTGTGCCTCAGTCTTCCTGTCTGGGAAATGGGGATCATGCTGGTGCTCACGTCCCAGTCTGTGGGGCAACTCCAAATACCTCGGCGGACATTGGGCGGCGCAGGGGAGCCCTTCCTGTGCCAAGGTCGTTGTCATCATGACGTGCCCACTGCACCTCCCGGGCCTCGGTTTCCCTGGACTCCTCACCAGGGGCCTCCCCCTCCCTTCGTCTCCCTCCCCCTGCAGGGGCCTCTGGGCTGTCCGGGCACACGAGCACTTTCTGTCCGTGGGAACCTGGCCCTAGCTGGTCTGTCTGCCCGGAGCATTCTTCTTCCCCAGACGGTCTCAGGGCGGGCCCCTGCTTCATCCGGGCCTCTGCGCCAAGCCACCTCCTCAGAGAGGCCTTCCCTGATTGCCCTGTCCAAACCAATCAAGTGGAGGTGATGCCAGTGTCCTTTCCTCAACAGCCGCAGCCTGGCCTCTGGCATCCTGTTGCTCACCCCGCAGACTGAGCCCCATGAGGCCGGGACGGTGACTTCCTCGGTCACCACTGTATCCCTAGTGCCTGGTGTACAGTAGGTGCTCAACAAATAGTTATTTTGTTCACTGGTTTAGCCTTTTGCCTGGAAATGTGTCTGGCCTATAGTAAGTGCTCCACACATGTTTGTTTTGTTCATGACTATATCCCCAGTGTCTAGCACTTAGTAGGCACTCAGTGTTTGTTGAATGAATGAATGGTTGGATGCAGAACTGTACTGTTCCTAGAGCCCCAGAATCTTCTAGAACAGAGATGGCCACAGTGTGGAGCGAGGGGTGGGCAGTCCAGAGGCCCGCACATGCCTGTGCATTTGGACGCCTGTCTCCGAGGAACAGCCCCCGGCCTGCCCGTCCGCCTGGCACAGCCTGCCAGGCAGCACATGGCTCCAACACGCCCTGCCAGCCTTGAGCAGACTCTCCCAGCACCAGGCCTGCCGCGCTGGGAGGAGGGAGGGAGGAGGGGGGGCCCTGCAGATGGCTGGCCATCTGGCTGCGGAGGAGGCTGGACGGGCAGGCGTCCCCCCCACCAGCCCACACTGCGCCGTCATCTTCCTGTCTGCTCAGCGGGGCCAGGCGGGGGCCTTCAGGGTGAAGTGAGGGGTTCCTGCACCCTTCCCCGACTTCTGGGTCTCATCTGGGTACCCTGGAGTGTGTTGCGTCTGCATCTGGCCCAAGGGCCCTGCGTGGTGTGCAGGCATCAGGAAGAGTGTGATCAGGGCGTCTAGGGCTGGGCCAGGCAGGGCCCTAAAAACAGGGCCGGGGCAGGACTCCTCCCTCCTCCCAGCGCCCACCGTGCTGCCTGCTTCCCCATCCCCAAGGTCATCCCAGACCAGAGGCCATTGCTGCTTTCTGCCCCCGGCTTCCCCAGGCGCTGGGGCAGACAGTGGACAGGGAGGGCGTGGACCCGGGAGCAGAAGGATCCAGGCATGTCCGCGTGTGCGCGTCTGTGTGCACACGGCTTGCTTATGTGCGTCCGGGCACGCACGGAGGCAGGTAGGGTTTGGAAGTTTCTTGGTTCATGTATCTGAGTTACGTGGTTTCTGTTTGTGTCCGAGTACATGGTGCGTGTGAATACGTGTGTGTGTGCGAGGATACACACGTGTTTGGGCGCACCTGTGTGTGCTGTCCCGGTGGTGTCTGTGTAGATTTATGTTTAGGGGCAGCCCCCTAAGCAGGGAGTGTGCGCGGGTGACCTTCACGCATGTCTGTCTGTGTGCACACACCTGTGGGTATGTGCATGCGCCTGGCCAGCAGGCAGTATTCGTGTGTGTGGGTGAACACGCTCGTGCGAGGAGGCGAGTGTCCGATCTAGCAGCATGTGTGTGTGCATGTGTGCGAACATGTGTAAAGTGGTCACGCGTGTGCAAAAAGAATATGAATGTGTTTGTGTGTGCATGTGTGTGTGCGGGAATGTGTGCACTTCTGTGCGTGTGTAGGATGTGTGAATGGACATGGCATAGGGCGTATGTCACGCGTGTGTGTATGCGTGGTGTGTGGGGGAATGTGTGTTTATATGGATGTGTGCATGTGTGTGCACGATACACCGGTGTGAGACCAGTCTGCGTGTATATATAGGCGTGCGTGCGTGTACATATGGACATGTGCGGTGAATACGCGTGTATTTTGTGTCTATGTGGACATGTGTACGTGTGCGCACGTGCGTGCGTGTGCAGGTACAGATGTATACGAGCATGGATGTGTGCCCGTGTGGGGACACGTGTGCCATTAGGGGTGTGCATGTGCAGCCTGGTGAGACCATAGATGCTGGAGGGTTCACCCAGATCCATGACTCCCTGGCACGTGTGACCTGGGGCGAGTCATTAACATCCTCTACCGTGATGGGGACAGCACGGCACGACTTCCGTGGGCCCAGGAACCCTGCGCGGCGGAGGTGGCTTGGGAGTCCAGGAAGGTTTCCTTAAGGAAAGGACATCCGAGCTGGGCCCTGAAGGACGAGCACGGCCGGTGACAGCCTGTGAGGACCGTCCAGCCGACAGCACAGCATTTGAGAAGGCTCCGATGATAGCCCTGTTCCAGCCGACCAAATTCTCTCCCCCAGATGCTCGGAAGGCCTCCCCGCGGGTGTCCCACGCCCCCTCTCTGAAGTCCGCGTCCAGCTAGGGGCAGGCTGCATCCCTTCCTCGAGACCTTGCCCGTGGCCGGTCCCTGGGCCTCGCTGTGCCTCAGTCTGGTCTGCCTGGCGAGCTTGCCGGCAGGTGTTTCACAAGGGCTGGTTTCCTCCCTCACCCCTCTTTGGACAGATGGGGAAGCTGACGCTCAGAGAGGCACAGAGGTTTGCTTAAAGTCACACAGCACAGCTGGGATCAGAAGCACTGCCCAAGGCCCGGCCTGGGTCTCCATTTTGCAAAGTTCAGCTCAGACTTGGAATTAAAACTCGGCACATCGTTTGGCAAACGTGGCATAGAAGCAACGTTCCAAATTCATGAATCGAACACATTAATTGGGCACCTACTGTGTGCCTGAAGAGAGACACAGCCGCGACCAGAGTAGAAGCGGTTCATCTAAGAGACGACAGTCCGGGCCTGTGCTGTCTGCTATGGTAGCCGTTGGCCACATGCAGTGGGACACAGACCCACGGCCCCCTGAGATGCCCACGTCCCAATCCCGGGAACCTGTGACCATGTGACCTGACATTGCAGATGTGATTAAATTAAGAATCTTATGATGAGAAATGATCCTGGATTCTCCGGGGGTGGTGGGAGACCAGGGTCATCACAGGGTCCTTAGAAGAGGGACACAGGAGGGTCGGAGTCAGAGAAGGAGACCTGACCACGGAAGCAGAGGTCGGCAGATGTGAGGCCACAAGCCGGGGAATGCGGGAGATTTCTGGAAGCTGGAAAAGCCACTGACACGGATCCTCCCCAGAGCCTCAGGAGAGAAGGCGGCCCTGCCAGCGCCCGGGTGCCGGCCCCTTTCAGACCGCTGACCTCTGGCCCCTAGAACGGGAAGATAATACATTGTGCTGTCTTAAGCCACTAAGTTTGCGATAATTTGTTACGGTAACAACAGAAAACTAATACATTTGTCTATTTACGTTTAAATCAAATGTTGAAATTCCATTCCTTCGTGGTACCAGCCACATGGTAAGGGCTCAGTAGCCACGTTTCATCTTTGCACAAAGTTCTGTTGGCCAACACGGGTCTAAGACTATGAACAAGCAAAACAATAGATAAGAGAATTTCAGATGGTGGCGAGACAGAAAAAGGGAAAAGCTTTAGAAATCACATCCCCAGCCCCACTTGAGAGGATGTTTGGCAATTCTGTAAACGCTCGACTGAGCTGTAACAGCCGCCTCCTGGGGGCAGGTGCTTTAGGTCTATTTGCTGGTGAAATCCACTATAGGAATTGGACGCAGAGAGGTTAAGTCACTTGCCCGAAGTCACACAGCAACCAAAGCCAACAGGAAGGTGAGGCCGCCCCTGCAGATCTCTGAGCAGGTAGGGAAAGGTGAGAATTCAGCTCTTTAAAGAAAAAGCAAGAGAATTCCTGCAGCTAACTCCAGGTGCTTTCCCAGGGGGCTCTTGTTCTTACGGGAAACTTTTCCCCCGAAACACAGGCCACGGAGACTGTATTAGTTTTCTGCGGCTGCTATAACACATCATCACAAACTTAGCGGCTTAGAACAAGAGGAATTTATTCCTTCACGGTTATGGGGGCCGGAAGTCTGAAGGTGTCAGCAGGACCATCCCTCACCGAAGGCTCTGGAGAAAGAGCCGTCCCCGCCGCTCTCAGCTTCTGGTGACACTGGCTTCCTCCACATTCCTTGGCTTGTGGCCACCTCACTCCAGTCTCTGCTGATGTCTTCCCAAGGTCTCTTCTACCCGTGTGCCTGTGTCCAAATTTCCCTCTTGTAAGGACACCGGTCATTGAATGAGGGCACGGGCTAATCCAGCGTGTCCTCGTCCTGACTTGGTCACATCTGCGAAGACCCTATTTCCAAATAAGGTCACGTTCACAGGTGCCAGAGAGACCTGAATTTGGAGAGTGGGACACTATTCGCTCCAGTCCAGAGACCCAGGGCGATTATCCGGTGACCTGACGGGTGTAGACCTGTATTTCCCAGATGGCAGCGTGCTGGGCGGTTAGAAGCCCAGACTCAAGCTGGGGGTCTGGGTTCCAATCCTGATTTCACCACTCACTGGCTGTGTGACCTCAGGTGCAGAACTTAACCTCTCTGGGCCCCATGCGATGACAGCCACAGTGCCTACCATGTAGGGCTGTCGCGAGGGTTAGATGAGATTGCCCAGCCGCAGCAAGCCCGCACGAGCATTTGCTCTCCTAGTTCACGATTTCCCCCAGGGGTTGGGAAGACCTGCGCCGGTTGCAGACACGACCTTAAATAACACTAACTGGCAAGATAGTCACTCCCTTTTTTCTTCCTTTTCTTCCGCCAACTTCAAGGAGAAAGTCCCCACTGCGCTGATGTGTCTTTGACGCCTCGCTAAGTGGGGCTGGCACGGCTTCCTTTGCAACAAAGCCGGAAACGGTTTCCGTCCCAAACCTTCGTCAGACAGCAGGACAGAAGCCAGACCCGCTCTGGTGACGCCCTTTTTTCCTAGTGTTTACTTTCGCGGTCACCTTCTGTTTACAGCGGTGATATCGGCTTTCCAATTACGGTGATCTAAGCTTCCCTTTTAAGTCAATGTATTTGCCTAAGGAGAAAGCGAGCGGTTGTTTTTAAAGAACTGAGCAAAAAGCAGTTGGGGCGTGGAAAAGGCGGGGTCTCTTCCCATGGGTGGCTCAGGGGGTTGAGACAGGAGCCTCCCGGCGATGCCCGAGTGCCCGCAGCGTGGGCAGCCACCTGGGCGGTTGGGGTCCAGAGAGGAATGTCTCCTTGCATGCTTCAAAGGATTCCATTGTCTGAATTATCTTCTGATCTGTGTAGACGCCACCCGGGCACCATTCACACTGGGCACCGTCTCTCCTCTCTCGGAGGCGACCTGCCAGGCGTGGCTGGGCTGCGTGGGGATCACGCGGTCCCACAGGAGCGGAGTCAGAGGCGGAACGGGGCCAAGACACAGGGGACCCCGTGCTGTTCAGCCGCCTCTGATCTCAGCAGACGGAAGTTCCCGGCCTGGCTTACGCGCGCATTTAGCAAGTTCCCTTCAGAGGTTTGCTTTGCTCCCCTCTTCCCAAGGAGGCTGTCCCCACCGCTTGTGCGGCCGCCACTTTGTCCCGGGACGTTCACCACAAGCGCCTGACAGTGAGCATGGTCGCCTTCTGCATGTGGGCGCGGGGCGTGTGCGGCTCAGGGGACTCAGGGGACACAGGCACGGCCTCGCCTTTCCCTCTCTTGGACAGACCGTGTTACCCAGCACGTGAGACAGGTTCGTCATGAAACTGGGCCACGGTCTCCCACACGATGGCCTCTGCCCACAGCGCTCCCGTCGCCCCCTTTTCCAGGTGTCTGTTCCTGTGTAAGGAGCGGCCCAAGACTTAGTGGCATAAAACAGCAGCGATGATTTCAGTGTCATGTTCTGGCGTTGCCTGGGCCCAGCCAGGCGGCTCTCGGGCAGGGCCTCCCGTGTGGCTGCAGTCACACGGCCACCGGGGCCGGGCCGTCTCACCTCGCGCGTCGGTGGTCGGCACCGGCTCTCAGCTGCGCCCTCGCGGGGGCCTCCACGTGTCCTGGGCGTCCTCACGGCATGGTGGCTCCAAGAGAAAGCGTCCTACAGGGCCAGGAGGAAGTCGTATCACCTTCTGTGGCTCAGCCCCAGAAGCCACAAAGTGTCACCGCCACTCTGGTCTCAGCCTGGCCGAGGGGAGGGACAGAGAGCCCACCTGTCAACAGCGGGAGTGTCGACCTTACGTTGTAAAAGGAGCTCGTGGGGTGGAAGAATTTGTGGCCGTCTCGGAAAGCACGTGGCCCCTTCTGACCCCACCACTCCTTTGGTCTAATTCCAACCCAGCTTCTGGCTCTGTGGGCCGTAATTAGGCACCTACTGTGTGCCAGCTGTGTTCATTGCCGTCATCACGTAACTACCCACAACTCCCTTGGGGTGGGTCAATAACATTCCGATTTTACAACCCAGGGCTCTGAGGATCAGAAAGTATCAGGTACCTGTCCAAGGTCCCACAGCTGCTCGGTGGCTTTAGTGACATCAGTTGCTTTAGATACCTCTCTGGTCACTGATCCCCAGGTTTCCTTGGAGACAACCCCTCCCTCACCCCAAACCATGTGGCTTGGGTTGGCCTGGTTCCACCCGTTGGTCCAGAGATAGGCATGTGGCCAAGGGCTGGCCAATCATAATTTTCTAAACCTCCGGCATCAGTGGTTGGTTCAGGGATCATCAGGTGATGCAATTCAGTCCAATCAGAGGTAATCCCAGGACCACTGCAGGAACAGTTGGAAAGTGAGAATCTGGGTGATTAAACATCATGGATATTCACCTGGGCTTGCTGGGGTACCCACTCCATGTTGAGAGTAGGGCCTGCCCGAGAATAAAGCCAACATAGACACAAACAACCATGAGACGGAGCATTCTGAGGCCATTGCTTGAGCCCCTGGATCCAGCCGTACCTGAGGCCAGGCCTACACTTGGAGTTTGTCACTACAAGAGTCAATAGCTTTTCTTTTTAGCTGAAGCCAGTTTGAGTTGGGGTTTCTGTGATAGCCAAAGACTTCTGGCTCATAAAGGGGGAGAAAAGGAATTTCAGCTCAGACCTACTATCTAAGTCCAAATTCCTTCCCCAGAACCAAGCCACTTCGTAAGTGCCATCCACCCTCAGGTCCCGAATCAATTCTCCCTCTTCCGTGACAACCTCCCCGATAATATCAGCTCACAGCGTCTCTCCTCGGACTCCACTTGCAGAGCTTGTGGCCTTTCGTGTATGTGTTTTACAGGGGACACCTCCCTGACCCACACGACACCCTCTCCCGACAGTCACAGGTGGCCAGAATTTCGCCATCAGAGCATCGGTCCTCAGGGTTAAGCATTGCCCTCCTTGAGTGATCGTTTTAAAATCCTGGTGTCCTGAAGTTGGGACTCACATCACAAGGGCCCAGGGAAAAATCGAAGAGGACATTCACGGGGATACAGGCAGAGAAACAGTGGGGCCAGGGACCTTTCGTTCTGATGAGAAAGGAGGAAGTGGCATTTAAGCTGCACCTTAAAAAAAAAAAAAATTAAAGTCAGGGATGTGGGAAAAGGTATTTGAGGTGGAAGGAGAGGCCCAGGAGGTGAGAACTTGTAGTCGGGAAATGGCCAGTGCACTGCCGTGGCCGGTACGCAGTGCGGGACCGAAGCGGCTCAGAACACGGGGGGATTGAGAAATACCAGGCTGAGGAATCTGATATTATTTTCCAGGTAACGGGGAGCTATGGAAGGTGCTTGAACAGGGGAGAGTCTCGATCAGAGCAGCACTTTAGTAAGATTAATCTTGTGCGGCGTGGGGAGTGGCTTGAAGAGGCCAGAGGCAGGGCTGGGGGCCAAGTGAGAGCCAGGGTCGGAGCAATAAGGTGAGTAAGGAGGGATCGGGGACATTTCTGGGGCCAATGAGCTCAATATAGAGACAGACTGGGTGCCATGGAGTGGGAGAGACTTGGACCACGTCAGTGCTGCCCCCCACCCCGTGCCAAGCGAGGCCTGTGTTCAGTCCGTCCCTCCTTTAAGAGTGGGCATCTGTCACCAGCCCCCCGACCCAGTAGCTGGGGGCCGGGCTGGCGCGTGGGTCGGGACGGGTGTTTTTCATGGCTGTGTGGATTTCCACCATAGGGATGTCCCGCGATTGACCCATCCACTCCCCTGTTGATGGACATACGGGAGGTTTCCAGTAACCCCCTTTTCTAAAATTTCACTGGACGTCCCCTTGCACTAAGCGGTACAGTCCGAGACCACACTCGTGGGACGGGCTGGCTGTATTTTATCCACCGCACGTTACGATAAATGCATAACGATTAAACATTAAGGATGCTTGTCCGGGACCATCTCCCATCGTCTTGCTCCTGTGCGAGACTCGCTTTAGGAAAGGCTGCGGTCATCGGTCGTCACGGCTGTGGTTGTTGGATTGTTAGGTGAGGCCATTGCTTAGGCCTGGTGGTGGGGTGAGCTTCCCTTCCTGTTCCGTCCTCAGCCCTGGACAAGAGGCCTTCTAGAAGCCTGCTCCTGCCCCTGCCCACCCCTCTCAGCTGCAGGAGACACTGGCTCAATCCATCCTGCCTTCAAAGGGCTCCTGTCTGAACCCCCAGCCAAATCCTCGCCTAGAGGAACACACTCTGCCCTTGTTTAGATGGAGGCCGCCTGCAGGAGGCCAGCCCAGCTGTGGGGGCAGGAGCCCCAGCTCAGCCACGGAATGTGGCGTGGGGGCCACTGTGCTCCCCGCCCACCCCCAGGCCCACTGCCTGCCACGGAGACTGCCGGGCAGGGTCCCACGTGCATCCCGGCGGTTGGCCAGGAGGGGCCCGTCCCTCACCCCAGGCTGTGGCTCTCGATCCTGTCAGCCTCCCAGAAACGACACATAATCAATTGTACTGTCTTCCTCTCGAGTCTCGAATTGCTGCCGCCTGGCGGGAACTTTTCTGTCGGCCACTGAGTCCCCTTAGGACTCCCAATCCTGAAAAGAAAAACTTCCCCAACCTGACGTTAGGGGTTCTATTGTGTGCCCCCGAATTCATATGCTGAAGTCCTAACCTAACCCTCAGGACCTCGGAATGGGACCTTGTTTGGAGGCGGGGTCATCGCAGACGTCATTAGTTAAGACGAGGTTGTGCTGGAGAAGGGGGCCCTGATCCGATGCGACTCGCGCCCTCGTGAAAAGGAAGAATTTGGACAGAGACGCCCGCACGGGAGGAGGCTGTGTGGTCGCTAGGCAGAAACCAGGGTGATGCAGCTACTAGCCAAGGGATGCCAAAGATTACCACAAGCCACCAACTAACTTTCCCGTGCGGCGGCATGATGGCTGCCAAAGCTCCGGAACATTCAGGACAGGAACGTGCGGGGAGGGTGGAGAGCGATGCTGCTGGTCCCGCTAAGCCCACTCGGGGCGGCCTGGCTGCTGGAGTCGGACACGCTCGGCCAGCGACAAGTGGGGATTGGGTGGATAAATACCCCAGCTCCCTCCCTGCTCGGGCTCGTAACTCACAGTTGTCTACACTGCCTCTCGGTGTTGCCCAGAACAACCGTGTCCTCGTCTGTAAAGTGGGATCGATCACGTGGCATTGGTGTGAGAGCTGGTGCACACGAAGCACTTGGCATGGTGCCCAGCATCCAGTAAGCGCTAAATAAGTGCCCGTGACTGTGACGATTATCTTGAAAAACAAAAATAAAAACCAGCAGCAGCTGGTGTGTTTGGGGTGGAGGTGGGGCTCTCCCAGAAGTCCCCTTTGGGCCACCAAGCTGGGAGAGCCGAGTCTTCTGGGATTTTACAAACCAGGGACTCGGGCCTCCTGCCCCCAGGTCAGAACCCCCTGCGGCAGCCGGCTCTCTGCAAACCCCACGGGCACGTTGAAAGGGGGAGATGCCGCAACGAGGGGGGCGCGGCTAAGCCACGGGCGGCTACCGGTGGCCCTTGTCCTGTCCCTTGTCCTTGGGCGCGAGACCTGGAATCTCTCCGTCTGCCCTCACTTGTGTCTTTGTGGGTGGCAGCGTGTCGTCACCGGTGGCGGGGAGCCAGGACGCATCTGTGCGTGAGTGGGTTTGTGATGAGAGGTTTGACACGGGGCTGCTCCTGGGGCTGCACCCCGGCCGGGGGAAGCTGCGACGCCTGTGCCCCGAACCTCCGTGTGTTTCAGACTCGTGTACGAAAGGGCCGGGGCCGGGGGCGGGGAGGAGAAAGGTTGAGCAGAGCGGGTGGGGCGAGGGCGCACCCACCCACCAGGCACCTTGCAGGAAACTGCCTCCCGGAGGGGGAGAGACGCCAGCCGCTCCGTCCTGAACGGGCAAGAAAGCATGGGTCTGTGGGTTCGCGGCCCTCGCCCGCCTGGCTTTCGCTTTCTCTCTCCTTTTCTTCCCCTGCAAGCACAGAGGACGCGGTCCCCGTGTCCTGCCACAGCGCGTGGGGGCTCGTTAATTAAAGGGCCGAGCAGATGTCACCGTTCATTAAGCGCGGCTGCTTTCTGCAGTCACCGCCGCCACCGCCTCCCCCTCGCCGCCCCAGCCCTGGCGAAGGAGCGGGGAGGCCCCCGCGTCCTTGGCGGCCCAGCCGCCGCAGCCAGGCGCGAGGTGATGGAGACTTTTAATTTTCATCACGCCCGTCCGTCGGAGCTCCGTTTTAAATCACTTTAACGGCAGATTAAAAATATATAAGCTGATATTAGAGGACGTTCTTAGAGCCTTTATAAATATCTTAAATCAAAAGTTTGCCTTAATTGCGCTTGGGCGTTGGAGGCAGCCGGGGGTGGGGGCTGGGTCAGATGAGCCCCTGCGGCAGGAGCGGCTGGAAGGGGGTGAATGGAGGTGGCCCAGGCAGGGGACAGGAGGCCGCGCAGGGCTCAGACTTCAAAATACCCATCGCTCCAGAGGCTTCCCCTCTAGTGCAGACTGGAGCTCGGCACAGGAACACCCGCACGCCAGGTGCGGCCAGCCCGAGGCAGGCCCCATCCCACCCTCCCCCGAGTTAACTAGCGCCTGGCAGCGAAGATGCCAGCCAGCAGGTCATTCCACATGGCAGCAATGACTGGTCACATGCCCTGTGTCTGGCCACTGTATGAACGAGGCTGGGGGAGCCTACCTGCCTTGGTCAAGGTCACTCTGCTCTCTGGTGAGAAAACCAGGATCTGGACCCAGATTCCGTGCTCTAACCGCTGCACCTCTCTGCCTCCCCCTGCGAATGTCATAAGTGTCAAGAAAGGAAAGGTTCCAGGAGAGAGGTAGGGAGCTTAACTGGGGCCCGACTTCCTCCGGGGGCACAGAGGAGGCTTCCTGGGCGGAATGTTTGATCTGGGGCCTGCTGGGTGAGTAGGCTGGGCAAGGTGAAGCGGGAAGTCAGTGGCAAGGGCAAGAACAGCAAGTGCAAAGGCCCTGGGGTCGGCACTCATGCCACACGTCTGGGGAGCAGAAGAGAGGTCAGTGTGGTTGGAGCTAGACCAGGACCTAAGGACAGATGGAACCCTAGCCATGTTGGGGGCATCTGTGGGGACCCTTCGCCCAAGGAGGTCCACAGACTCACTTCCCAGGAGTGCCACTGTTAGACTCAATCCCTGGGCAGGCTGGGAGAGGAGCTGGAGAACCCCAGACTCATCAAGATTCTGTTGTCACTGAACGGGACTCAAAACAGAAAGTCTATTGAATTCTAGAAGACTCTGGAGAGTTCAGTCTCCCCCACCTGAACCTGCTGAGGCAGCGGAAACAGCAGTGACGAGGAGGGTGGACACTGAGCGGGGCGGTTTGCCTGTCTGGGCGGTGAGGGTGGACAGGTGGTGGCCTGGGAGTCTTGGCCAAAGAGAAGGGGAAGTCAAGTCCCCGCAAGGCTGGGCTGGCAGGGGTGGGGGGTCTGTGAAATGTCTCAGAACCCCGGAATGCCAGAGCTGGAGGGGCCTTTCGCCCATCGAGGCGGGGTAGGGCGGGACCTGCCATGGCCTTGGCCCCTCCCCCTGGCTGTGCCTTAAACATCCGTCCGCAAGGGCTCGCAGAGATACGTGAGCGCCCACGGTCACAGCGGCCAAAGGTGGAAAAGCCCCGTGTCCATCGACAGGTGTCGGAGACAGGAGACGCAGCCCGTCCACACGGTGGAGTATCACTCAGTCTTGAAAAGGAAGGAAATTCTGCCACAGGCTACAACAGGGACGAACCTTGGGGACATTACGCTGAGTGAGATAAACCACTGGGTGACTCTACTTATAGGCGGTCCCTGGAGTCGTCAGATGATTCCTGGTGACAGAAAGATTAATAGAACGGGGGGTCCCAGGGCTGGGGGCAGGGGCGAAGGGAGTCAGTGTTTCACGGGAACAGAGTTCAGTTTGAGGAGGTGACACAGTTCTGGAGATGGCGGGTGGTGACGGTGGCCCAGCAGTGTGAATGTCCTTAATGCCACTGAGCTGTACACTGACAAACGGTCAAGATGGTAAATTTATGTTATGTGTATTTTAATTCAGTTAAAAACAAATCTGTTGAGATTGTGACCACATCTCCCCACCCCCTGCCTCCCGCGGGGCCCGGCTGTCATCGTCTCTTGCTTGGACTGGTGCAGTGGTCGCCTCCGTGGTCGCCCAGCTTCCCCCTCACTCATCCCCTCAGTCTGATCTCCGCTTGGCAGCCCAAGGGCTCCTGCAACACTGAAGTCAGGACATGTCACTCCTCTGACTGGACCCCTGTAACAGCTCCCCACGTCCCTGGAGTAAGAGTCAGCCCGGACCACGGCCTGCGAGGCCCTGCAGGGTCTACCCCACATCCTCTACTGTGTCTCTGAGCTCAGCTCCTCCCTCTCTCCCCCTCCCTCACCTGCTCTGGCCTCCCCGAACATGCCAAGCACACGCCCACCCCAGGGCCTTTGCACTGGCTGCTCTTGTTTCCTGGACATGCCTCCTCCAGGTTCCTTCCTGGCTCTCTCCCTTACCTCCTCCAGGTCTTTGCTCGAATGTTACCTCGTCTGGGAGCGCTTCCCTGACCCCCTATTTGAGATTACACACGACCCCACCATTCCTCCTACCCTCCTTGCTGTATTTTTTGTCGTAGCTGTTAAATAAGATTTATTGGGGCGGGGGGCTGTTGTTTTGGACTCAGCTTCTGCGCTAGGCCTGACAGACCAGAATGGAGTCACTCCTGCGAGGTGCCACGGAACCAAACTAAACTTAGAAATGGGCCAGTTTTTCCAAAAAACGGGAGCTTCATAGCCACCAGTCGAACCTGAGCCGGCATGATAAGGGAGTCCCCTCTGCCTTAACCCTTACAAAGAAAGTCACCTGAGATAACCTGATGTTGACCAACCCGCCTTTTTGTGTCATGCGGGCTCCCCAGGCCCTCCGGCCGTGGGTGCATTCTGTGTCCAATGATGCTGGCACGTGGGCTTTGTGATCTCAGCGCCATAGAAAACCCGTGATGGGCTCTGGCTCTACACTTCGCCTCCTTAGATACAACGAGCGCCTCCCTGCCTCAGGGCCTTTGCACTTGCTGTCCTTTCTATTTGGGCCTCTCCCTGCTGAGATTTAGGCAGACTGGTTCCTACTGTGCCTTCAAGGCTCGGCACTGAGCCTGTCTCCTCCGAGAGCCTCCCCCTGGCCTCCCCTGAGGTCCCTGCCTGCCCTACCTTCCTGTCGATTTTCTTCCCAGCCCTTAGCCCTCCCGTACTTGCTCATTTGTGGACTCGTGTCTGTCTCTGCTCAAACCTACAAACTCTGTCCTCTGCTGTGGCGTGTGCTCCCCCAGACATGCAGTCGGTGCTCAGTGGATATTTGGGGACCTGCGGCTGGTCATTTACCCTCTCGGAGGCCACCTCCTTTTGCTCATCTGTAATTTGGGTATTCAATCTCACTGGGCAAACTCATGGGATCTAGTACAATGAGGGCAGCTCTGTTAGTTCCTGTTGAAATTATATTAAAAAGCGAGGGCTCCTTATTAGGTTGTGGATGGGTCTTCTACCCACCTTGCAAATCCCCTACCTCCCACATCCCTAAGTGTCACCCTGGAGGCGGCAATCCCAGAGGGCTCCTTGGAGGAAGGGGCACTCTCCACCCAGCTTTGTCAGCCCGGGAGGCTCCAGCTTGGCTCCTTTCAAAGCCTCCTCCTCCTCCGCTGTTCCCTTCCCAAAGCGCTGAAGCTTCCCCTCTGCAAGCCCTGGCTATTGTCATAGCGCACCACCAGGCCCCCAGCCCATGCTGAACATTTTCTTCAAGAATGCAAGCGGTCAAGGTCACGGCCTTCTCCCCTAGCGTGCCCCGCCCCCTAGCCTGGGGAATTAGACTCCGGGCCACACCATCTGTCTGAAAACAATTAGCAATAAACGCCAGCACATTGGGGCTCAGGGTCACGGGGATGGCGCGGAGGGGGTTATAAATCCAGAAGGTTCCTGGCTGAATCAGCCTTCCTGTCTTTGGGCCAAGAAAGAGCCTCCCAGCCACCCCGGGGAGAGAGCTTCCCAGCAACCCCTCGTAGGATGGAAAGGAGGCTCCAGCGCTGAACGCAACCTCACGAAGCCCGGCCTCAGCGGGGGAGGCGGTCGGGACCATCTGGCACAGCGCGGAGCCGCGTCCAGCCAGACGGAGCAGCAGCCTTATTTGCTATGTATTGTGTGTCCCGTGTCTCAAAACACTCCACGCACATGCTCCAAGTGGCTGGCTCGCAGCCAGCCGGGCCGGGTGGGCGGAGGGGGCGCTCCTGGAGCCAGGGGGAGGGCGACAGGCCTGTCCGAGGCGTGGGGACATCCCAGGGTCCCTCCCCTCCCCCCAGGGACACGACCCTGCGTTCCCCTCCTCCCCCGCTTGGCCCCGCCTGACGTGCCACTCCGGAGCCTTTCCAGCCCTGTTCAAATGTCGCTCCCCCTTAGCGGGGGAGGGGAGCCCAAACTTGGTTTATCTGCATAAGGTTTGGCTCACCGAGCTGTTTCTTTCTTTTTGTTAATTTGAATAAGTTGCTAGTGCATAAAAAAATCCAGGAGATTTTACATAAAAATCTGGATGTTCAGCTTCTTTTCAAAAATCAGAGGATCTGGCAAGCCTGGGTGGCAGGCCAGCAGGCCGGCTGGGCGGGGCAGGGAGAGGGCTGGCCGCCCCCCATAGCCAGGCGTGACTTCTCTGTTCCGATCACTCACCATAAGTTCACGGGTTCGGTGGTGTAGGGACCTGTTGCTGTGCCTGGGCCTTTGTGGGACTTAGACTCTTGCAGGGGAGACAGACGCTAACCCCTAAACCAAGGTGTGGATGAGATAATGTCACACAGTGGTAAGGGTCACGGACAAAATATGTGGCGGGGAAGCGGGTGGCGAGTTCGCATGGGAGGAGGGCGTTCTGCTGTTTTACACAAGAGGCTGGACTGGTGGATCCAATAGGCCTGAATGAGATGACAGGGCTCCAGGGGAAAGCATTCCAGCTGGAGGGAACAGAATGTGCAAAGGCCCTGAGGCTGGAACTGTTTGCAGCATCCTAGGAGCAGCAGGAAGGCTGGTGTGGCTGGAGGTGGGTGAGTGACCTGCAGCCAGGCTTCCTTCCAAGCACGTGGCCTGGACATGCCAGGGCTTGGGGGTCCCCAAGGTAGTCCAGCCAGCGAACCCCAGAGGATTGCCCAAGGCGGGGGCCTGCCTTTGAGGACTACAGGTGGTTTGTCCCGGATTCTTAGCCACTCCTGGCCGTACAGAGTCCCAGCGGGAAGCATCCCTAGGGCAGTGCCCCTGGTGGAAAAAGGGCTTCCCCTCCTAGCGCCTGAGTTTCTCATCCATAGAATGGGGACAATGAGGACCCAGCTCAGAGGGCTGTCGTGCTGCTCACTTACGCACGCGCGCGTCTGTGTGAAACCACGCTGAGTGCTCGCACAAATGCCAGGCGCACAGACGGGGCTACGCAACTGGCAGCTGTTCTAGTTTAAGGAACTAAGTAAGACCACTTCCAGGGGAGCAGTGCTCAGACTTCATGGTCCCTGGACCCCGTGACACTCTCAAAAATTGATGAGCACCCCAAAGAACTTTTGTTTCTGTAGGTTCTATCGATCTAAAGCGCTAAGAGATTAATAAAACGTCATGCATCTATTAGCTCATTTGAAAAGAATAACAACATGCGCCTTACATGTTAGTATAAGGGACAAGTTTTTGTGAAAGATAATTATTTTTTGCAAAACAAAAAGAGAGCAGTGAGATAAGTGGCACCTTTTTGCGTTTTTGCAAATCTCCGTCGTGTCCAGTTCGTTAGAAGAGACCCGGTGGCCAAGCTGCTTCTGCGTCCAGTCTGGCCTTTTGGCTGAAGAGCATGAGGGAAACCCGGCCTCCTAGACACGTAGGGGCCTCCCTCCCCCAGGGTCTCTGTCCCCCAGGGGTCCCGGGACCTCACTTTGAGAACTGCTGGCCCAGGGAGCCGTTCAGGGCAAGGCGTGGGGGCACCTGATGGTCCTCCCAGCTCCAGGGCAGGGAGGGGCTGGAGGAGGCGAATCCCGGACTCCAGCTGCGGGAGGAAGGCTTGGCTTCGGGGCTCCTGCCCGGTGCCGGGAGGGGCAGGCAGGGGGACGGGTGTGGCCCTGCCCTGCCTGGGGTCACAGACTGAAGTGAGTAGCTACAACCCGGAATGCCCTGCCCAGCTGGGGGTGGGGAAGGAGCGGAGTCACCTGCCGATGTCTCTGTGATCATCAGAATTCTAGCACCCGCCAATCCTACCGAGCACCCAGGTGCCCCGGCCTGCCCGGCTGGCTCCGCCCTGGCCAGGGGACACTTCCCTTCCACGGCTCCAGGTGTTAGGAGGAGACAGGCTCCTGCCCGCAAGGCCAAGGCGTTGGCAGGGGTGGCAGAGTCCGGGGGGGCATCCCGGCCCGGGTCCCCGCAGGCGCTCCTGCCCCCGCACGGGGGGGCCCTGGGTGGACTTCGTGGGGGCAGCCGGGAGACCTGGGTCCTCCCCGTCCCTGGGCCCAGGCTCCTCTCTGCAAAGGGGAGCTGCTGCCTTGGGGGAGGGGGGCATCTGCCAGGCGCCAGCTGTTCCCAGGGCGCAGTGTCCTCACCTGTAGAGTGGGGGCGAGACGCTCCCTGCCGCGTAGCTCTGAGGAAGAACCAAGGGCGCGCCCCACACGGGCCGGCACGCTGCGGGCAGCGCCCACCTCCCATTCCTGCCCGGGGCCTCCCTGCTCTTGGAAATGTCCCCGGAACCCATGTGCCCTGTCAACAAGCCCCGCCTGGTGGGCTGAGGCCCCGAGAGCTTCACCTTCTCTGAGCCTCTCGACAGCCCTGCCGGGGGCGGCGCCTTCACCCCCACTGCACGGGCGACAGTGCTGAGCCGGCTGCACGCACCTGGCAGGGACACGCAGGCAGTTCCGCCCCTCGCAGAAACGCCAGCGCGTTTCATGGGAGCGAGGCTGGTGGCTGGCTCTGTCCAAGCGGGAACGGAAAAGAAACTGAGCCCCTCCGTGCAGGGTCCCCGACGGCCCCGTCTGTTCTGGACCGAGGGACTCCTGGGACGCAGGACTCCCGGTGCAAAACTGGGACACGCTCGGCAAGCCAGGAGGGTGGGGTTGCGGCTCCGTCGCTGTGGCGTCCCGCTGGCTGCCGCAGGTCTGGGGCCGGGAGGACGGGGGTCTGAACAAAGCTCCTGAGGCTCCTGGGGCCGCGTCAGCGCCCGCGCCCGGGAGCCCCGTGGGTCAGATGGGTCCTCCCGCAGGGCGCGGATGGGCGCAGGCTGGTGCGAGCCTGCCAGAATGACCTCATTGGCTCGTCCCGGGATTCTGATGAGCTGATTTCACCAGCAGATGGGGGAGGCGGCCCAGACCATGGGCACACGTGGGGCAAAGAGGAAGGGGACATTTCACGCCTGTCCAGACGGGGCTGACAGATTGACCCGGCGACCCAGGACGGGTGGAGACACCTCAGCGTCCCCGCAGGAGACCATGGATCCTTAGGCCAGCAGATGGGCGTCAAACCCTGAGCCCCAGAGCCTCCGCTGATGGGAGAAAAATGACAGTCGGCGCCAGGTCCTGCCTGGAATTCCCTGAGATGCCATAACCCTCCGATGGGGAAACTGAGGCAGTGCGTCTGAAACCAGATCCGCTGCTCGCTGGCTGTGTGCCCCTGGGCAAGCTGCCTAACTTCTCTCAACCTCTTCCTTTGCCTCTCTGAACCTCCATTTTAACGTATAAAATAACCCGTCTGTTAGGGGCCGAGAAGGTCAAAGGAGCGGGAAAGAAAAGTAACAAGATTATCACCGACGCCGGCCCTGTGCACAGAGCGGGCAGGGCCTGCACCCTTGGCACAAATGCAAATTTTAAGGAAACCATTAAGATTTCAGAGGTCCTTCAGGCACCCCCTGGCCTGTATGTGGCTATGACCTGAAGATAAGCTGTGTTTTCCCCAGTGCATGCTGGTCCCCACCCTGCCACCTTCGTCCCCAGATCCCAGCTTTGCTGTGAATTCACCCGTTACACCAGCCGTCTCTGGCCTGGGGGCTCGGGGCCCCGCTAGTGCCTCCAGGGGAGGTTTTGGCCACGGGCAGGCTCGGTCCTTTCCAGGGCCGCTTCTCAGCGTCTCCCAGGCTGCAGGGACCGGCTGGCTCCTCTCTCCCGGCTCCCAGGGGAGCCAGAACTCTGACCTGGTTCCCTTTGCACACAGCTGGCCTTGGCCGTCACACGCAGCTGCTGTGTCAGGGCCCATGGGTGATGGAAATGAGACAGATCCACACGTGCTAGCACAGACAGACAGACAGACAGACAGGGGAGAGGGGGTCAGGAAAGGCCAGTGTCGGGGCCGCAGGGAGCGTGCGGGGTGAGCAGAATCGTGCCCCAAAGACGTCCACGTCCTGATCCCTGGAACCTTACGGGACACAGGGACTTTGCAGATGGGATTCAATTAAGGATCTCGAGGTGGGGAGATGATCCCGGATTATCTGGGTGGGCCCTCAGTGTGGTCACAGGTGACTACCGAGGAGATGTGACCACAAGTAAGAGGTTGGAGGGGTGCGAGGGGGGCCCACAAGACCAGGAATGCGGGCACCTCCGGCAGCCAGAAAAGGCAAGAAACGATTCTCCCCCACAACCTCCGGAAGGAGCCGGCCCTGCCAACACCCTGACTCAGCCCAGGGAAATTGATTTTGGACTTCTGACCCCCAGACTGTGAGAGAATAAATTTGTGTTGTTTATGTCATTTTTCACATGAGCAGTAGGAAACTAATGCAGGGCTTCAGCCCGGGTACGCGTTTGTGCACAGAGAAAGGTACCGAAGGGCACACTCCAGGCTGTTGGCGGCTGTCTTTGGAAGCTGAATTAGGGTGGGGAGGCATTTTGTGCCAAACACAACTTCCTTACTGCTCGATTTTTTTTTCAGTGAAGAACATTTATCTCATCTATAATAAGGAAAAAGAGGCGTAATTAGCTATTTTTAAAGGTTCCGTTCAAATCCACACCCTCCCCATGTAGCCCCCTCATGCCTTGGGCAGGCCGGATGCTCCTGTCCCAACCACAGCCTGTTAGTGCCAGGTGTCCTTCAACGCCAGACCGGAAGCCCTGCTGCCTGGGTTCAAATCCCAGCTTCGCTGCCTACTGTGTAGCCCTGGGGCCATCACTCCACCCTTTGGCTTTGGTTTCCTTGTTTGCAAAATAGGGGTCTTCTAGGGTCTGTGTCAGAGGTCCCCAAGGCCACCCTGAGGTTCAGTCATTCACTAGGACTCAGAGCACTCAGAAGGCTGCCAAGCTCATGGCTACGGTTTATCACAGCAAAGGGTGCGGACTGAAGTCAGCAGAGGAAAAGGCACACAGGACAGAGTTGGGGCATAAGTTTCCGGCTGTCCTCCCCAGTGGGGTTGTGTGAACAGCGCTTGACTCTCCCAGTAACCACGTGTGTCAACGCACATGAAGTATTACCAACCAGAGACGCGCCCCTGAGCCTCGGTGCCCACGGTTTTTGTTGGGGGACAGTCACATGGCTGACCTTAGTTACTCCGGCCCTGCAGAGGTCAGACTGATTCAGTGTGGCCCGTGGCTCCTGGCAAGCAAAACCAGGAGTTCACTATAGATAACGTTGTTGGCGTAAACTATCCGGTGTGGCCCAGTGCACCAGGTACACAGACACTCATCGTAGGCAGGACACTCCGAGGGCTCAGAGGTTATCTCCAAGCTGGTCAAAGGCCAGTCCTGTCTTTGAAGTGTGCAGGGTTTGGACAAGCCGGGCCTGCCGAGCTGACCCTGGGCTGCCCCGCTTGCAGCGAGGCTTGCGGGAGTCGGCCCGTGAGCGCTGCACGGTGCTGGCTGCTAATGTCATGTCGAGTCCGTATCCTTTTGCTGCTGGTGTCACACTTGCCGGGTGGCACTTACTTCACACTCCCTGCAGTTCGCCCGTGGTTTCCTCCTGGGGCCGTCAGCGTCTCAAGGGCAGGAACTGTACCTCCCCCTTCCGTGTTCCTGCTGAGCCCAGCACCGTGGCTGGCCCAGGGGAGGCACTCTGAGAGCATCTGGGAGGGGAGGCGATCTTGGCGTTACGTGGTTGTGTGATGACCGGCATGACCGCTGTCTCCCTGCCAGCCCAGACGCGTCCTGACGGCGAGTTTGTTTGTTGTCGGCATCAGATCTTCTCACTCCTGTCTCCCAGCATCTGTCTAGCTGGGGCCGAATAAACGTTTGCTGAATGAATAACTGGTAGACAGTTCTTTGTCAGCAGCTAGGTTTGGGGCGAGTGAGGGTGGGATTTGTCTCCCTGCAAGGGGTCCTGCATCTAGTGAGAGAAATAAAAAGGGATCATAAAGTGGTTCCGAGCAGTGACCACGTGCGGGCACCAGGCTGGGGCATGGCAGGGGTGGGCGGCTCCTCACTCGGCTGGAGGGCACAGGCAGCGTCACCTGCATTGGTTGGGCCCCTGCAGGCGACAGCTCAAAGGGGCGGGGAAGCGAAGGGAAGAGGACAGCGGGGTGGGCGGGATTTAGGGAAGCAGGGGGTGCTGTAGGCACCCAGCGACCCTCAGTGCCCCGAGACCCGAGGGGCAGGGAGGGAGCAAATCTTGGAGCCAGAGAGGGTCCGCGGGAGGCCTGCGCAGACGCCCACGTCCTGATTCCTGGAACCTGTGACTACGCTGGGTCGCGTGGCCCAGGGTCGGGGGACTCAAGGTCTGCACTTGGCAGATGGCGTTAAGGTTGCTACTCAGCTGACCTTGAGGTGAGATGACCCTGGATTCGCTGGGTGGGCCCCGTGTAACCACAAAGTTCTCTAAAGGAGGAAGAAGGTGGAAGTCAGAGAGGTTTGCGGATGCGGCACCGCCAGCCTTGCGGGGCGAGGAGGGGCGGGAACGGCAGGGAAGCGATCGTGCCCTAAGCTTCCAGAAGGAACTCAGCCTGCCGCCACCTTGATCTGAGCCCAGTGAGGCCCATCTGGGGACTGCTGGCCTGCGGGGCTGCGAGGGGAGGCGTCTGTGCTGTCTCCCACCACTGCGCTGTGGCCACCCGTCACCACGGCCGGGGGAGACCGTGCAGGCACAGGGCTGTCCCCAGGGGCTGCGAGCTGGCGTGGGGTGACACAGCCACTTCCAAAGCTCAGCCCCGCAGGGCAGGAGCGGGGTAAGTGCCCCACGTCCTTTCGTCCGCCCTCCCACCTGCGGCAGGTGCCTCCCCGCCAACCCCGGCCAGAGGCCAGAGGGCAGGAGTGTGTCAATGCAGCCCATTGGTCAGCCCAGGGGACAGGGAGCCAGGTAGACGAGGGGACGTCGTTCTAAACAACCCTGCTCCTTTTGCGGCTGGGGAACCGGAGGCTGGGAGTGGCGAGTCCCCTGCATGAGGACACGCAGCTGAGCGCGGGACCAGGATTGGAATCGGGCGTCTGGCTGCGCGGCCCAGCCCCCGCCACGTGTGCGGCGTGTGTGTGTGTGTGTGTGTGTGTGTGTGTGTGTACGCTGCCTGGCGCCCCCCGCCCTCACCAGCCGTGGGCGTTCTCTCTTTTCCGATCCTGTTCCCGACGGCGAGTTGCAAAAGCAGCGAGAGAGACGAGATGACACTTTCACTAAACAGCAGCCTCACCCACCATCTCCGCTCGCTGCGCTGCCTGCGTCTAATTAGGGGTTGTGTAGCGCGGGGTGCGAACGAGATTGCTGCTCCCTCCGCAGGCGGGGGACGGTCGGTTCTGGGGCCCCTCCCGGCCTGGCAGCGCGTGGCAGGAAGGTGCACTGACGGGTCTTACGCAGAGTGGGGGTCGGGGTTGTCTCCGTGAGGTTTCTCGTGGCACCGTGGTGTGGAGGCTGTTTCCTCGGACTTGCAGGAGGAGGGGCGAGGGAACAGTCACTGCGTGTGACTCCCCGCAGCAACCGGGGGCTCTCATCACACCCAGGGCGCCAAGGGCAGTGGCTCCAAAGCTCTGCACTCGGCCCCTGGGGGCTCGGTGGGGACCCCTGTCTGCCACTTGGGCCCCACCAGTGTGCTCGGCCCTCAGCCCCTCCCACGCCCCGGCCCCTTTCCAGCCTGGGTTAGCACCTGCAGGTTCCTCTAGTGAAAATGCTGTTCCTCGCTTTCCTGGCTCTTAGCTTGGGCCCCTATAACAGAACCCCATCGACTGGGCGGCTTAAACGACACGTGTTTTGTTTCTCACGGTCCTGGAGGCTGGAAGTCCCAGATCAGGGTGTCAGCGGGGAGGGGGTTCCGGGGAGGGCTCTCTTCCCGGCTTGCCGACAGTGCCCTCTCCCCGTGTCCTCAGGTGGCCCGTCCTCCACGCGAGCATTCTGGACAGAGGGGAGGCCCTGGCGTCTCTTCCTCTTCTCATAAAGGCACTAACCCCATCCTGGGGGCTCCCCCCTCGTGACCTCATCTGAACCTCCCAAAGGCCTCCCCTGTGCCATCACTCTGCGGGGGTGGGCTTAGGGCCCGTGCAGTTGGACTACACGGTTCCAGTCCCAGCGCTGCCGCCTGAACGGGGTAACCTTGGGCAAGCGATTTGAGCTTTCTGTGCCTCAGTTCTGCCATCTGTGAAATAGGAATAGCGGTAGTACCTGCCTCAGAGCTGCCGGAAAGAATGGAATTAAGCAAAGCACATAGAAGGTAAGTCGTTGGGGAGGGGGGAGAAGCGTTGGCTCCTATTTCTCTCCGACCCGTGCAAACGGATCTGCCCATTGGCCGCATGGGTAGCCCGTCCTAAAGCGCCTGCTCTGACCCGGCGCAGCTGTGATCAAGCTGCAGTTGTGCGTGTGGGGACCTGTTTCCTGCCTGCGTCTCCCGCGTGTCCATGCGCCCCGTGGGGGTGCAAATCGCGTCCATCTCGTTCTCTCTGTAGCCCTAATGCTTTGGCACCAGAACCCGCACATAGTAGGTGCTCAGTTCAGTAGTACTTAACGAATGCCAGGCACCAAAGCCCACAGCTTCCTGCTCCTGAAACGGAGCACACACAGAGGAAAGCGCGTTGGCGTTGGCGGGAAGGACGGTGACAAAGTGAGTCCACGCTCGCCAGCACCGGGGCAAGCCCCGGACCTGCGCCTCTCCGTGTGGCTGTCCTCGCCTTCCGTTAGGGTTTTCCCCTGGGTGTGCGTCCCTAACACTGCTGACCAGTTTTGCCTTTTCTAGAAAAAATGGAATCGTAGGGTCTATTCTTGTTCATGTCTGGCTTTCTCGTGCGCATGAGAGCCCCTGTGTCTCACGGATCGGCCCTTTGCTTCCTTTTGTTGCCGAGAAGGATTCCGTCCATCGGCCGCCCTGCCGTCTGCCATCCCCCTGCCCGTGGGCGGGCGGCTGCTGGTTTCGTCTGTTTTTCTGGTTTCTCGCCGAGGTGGAGGAGCCGCTGTGAGCACTCGTCTCGTGTGGGCGTGAGATTCCGTTTCTCTCGAGACGTGCACCAGGGAGCGGGACCGCGGCAGGATGTGATGACCCGCGATTCGGTACCTGACGCTCTGCTGATCTCCAGCGCGGCGGTGCCGCCCACCCCGACCCGCGCGCGCAAGGGCCACCGTTGCTCCGTGTTGTCACCAGCACTCGGTGTTGTCAGACTTTCTAACTTTTGCCAATCTGTGGGGCGCGAGTCTTCCCTCGCTGTGGTTTCCCTGCTCGCCAGGAGGCACCGCGGCAGCTTCGGCCGCACCATGGTTGGAGCCCCGGCTCTGCCACCTCTGGGCACTGTGACCTTGCACGGGTTCCTCTCCGTGCCTCAGTTCCTCCAACTGTAAAGCGAGTGTCTAGTCCATTGGGGCTGCTGCAAGGGTAGACTGGGTAATTTAGAAACAGTAGAAATTTATTTCTCACAGCCCCTGGAAGCTGGGAAGTCCGAGTCCAAGGTGGCAGCAGATTCCGGGTCAGGCGAGGGCTCGCTCTCCGCTTCACAGATGGCGCCTCTTGCTGCGTCCTCACGTGGCAGAAGGCGGAAGGGCCGAAGGGACTGATCCGCTCCGGGACTTTGCAAGAGCTCTCAGCCCACTCACTGGCGGAGAGCTCAGGATGTGATGTGATCGCTGCCCAAAGGCCTCACCTCTCGGTTCTGTCCCTCCGGGAATTAGACTCCAGGGCACGTGTTTTGGAGGCACCGGCACATTCAGACACAGCAGTGGGAGTGACAGTGGGCCGTCCCCAGGGTTCAGGGAGTTAGCACAGGCAGAGCCCGGTGTGCAGTGGGCACTCACGGAGCGGCAACTCTAACTTTTTTTTTTTTTTTTTTGAGACAGAGTCTCACTCTGTAGCCCAGGCTGGAGTGCGGTAGCATCAGCCCAGCTCACAGCAGCCTCAGACTCCTGGGCTCAAGCAATCCTCCTGCCTCGGCCTCCCAGAGTGCTGGCCACCGTGCCTGGCCAACTCCGATGATTTTTAAATATTGTATCTCTGCTCGTAGAACCGTGAGCTCCTCTCAGGACCCCCGTTTCTGCCTTGGCACCCCCACCCCTTGGGCACTGTGGAGTGTGGAGTTTTGTTCGATGAGTTGCTGACTGACGTGGCTGGATCCTGGGTGAAGAACCTTCAGACAGAAAGGTTGGAAAGTTGAGGTTTGACCTTGACGGGGCTGGAGCCTCCCTGGGGAGAAGAGGCGGAGCCGGGAGCCTAGACGAGGCCGTGTGGCCTGGGTGGGGGAGACACTGAGAGGGGACCCGGCACGGCCCGTCCACGTGAGGGACTCCCCCGGGCACCCGGCAGGGCGGTGCTGGCCCCAGCACTTTGCAGGTGGCCTCTCTCCAGGCGGGAACAGGCCTTCAGCCAGAGACAAGCAGCTTCTCTTCCTGTACTGTGTTTATAGGGGGGCAAATTTGCACCCCCAATCGTCCCTGCACCCTTCTCTGCCCGTGGGACCCCGTGGGCTGCCTGCAGCCTCCTTGTTCTCCAGCCCCTGGTAGGGTTTGGCCGATGGGAGGAGAGAGATGAAGGCTCAGAGGGAGAAAGGGACATTCCCAGAGACAGACTCCACCAGTGGCAGAGCCAGGACGAGCGCCCCAAACCCCGACACAGCCCATGTGTGTGTGTGTGTGTGTGTGTGTGTGTGTGTGTGTGTGAAAATATATATAACATGAAATTTCCCATTTTAATCGCCTGAAAGTCTACCGTTCGGTGCCATTAAGTACATTCATATTGTACTTATACGGTTCTAGAACATCATTATCCAGTTCTAGAACACATTTATGACCCCAAAAGGAGAAGCCAAACCTGCCAACATCTTGACCTTAGACTTTGCAGCTTCCGGAACTGTGAGAAAAGAAACGCTGTCGCTGGAGCCACCAGTCTGCGGTCTTTTGTTACAGCAGCCAGAGCAGACGGGTGCGCCTGCCAACAGCCCTGCGAGTGTGTCATTGCCGAGTGGATCCACCAGCTGCAGCTGGTACCCTGACTGCAGCCTCGGGGAGACCCCACGGCAGAACCACTCGGCTAAGCTGCTCTCCAGTCCCTGACCCGCAAAGCCGTGTAAGATAACACATCTTTATGGTTGTTGTCAGCCAGTGTGTTTCAGGGTGTTTTGTTACGCAGCAGTAGCTAATGAATACACCTGCCACGGAAGGGGCACAGAGTCACCTAGTCCCCGGGCTCGGCGTGACCCAGCCTGTGCAGGCGCCGGCTGTTCAGTTCCCTGCTCCTGGGGCGGACGAGGCTCTGTGCCGTGGAGTGTCAGCTCTGGCAGAATCTCCTGTGGATCCGCCACCCACCTGAGCTTCGTGTGGGGCCATGGCGCACTCATGCCGCCCCACCTGTGTGTCCCTTGTCCCTCACCCTTGCCGTCCTACGCTTGCACCCCATCAGAATAGCATTGGCAAGGACGCCCTGCTTCCACCCGTTTTCCAGGGAATCTGAGCTAAAACAACGAGCTGCCAGTCACAGGGCTGCCCCACCTCCTCCTGACCAAGAGGTGACCCAAGGAAGGACAGCAGCCTCTCTTATCCCAGGCTTTAAATCTGGAGAAGCAGGAAGAAATAGTTGCGGGATGATTCACGCCACGGCAGTACCCGGGGAGCCTAGCGGAGCCACCCACAATCCTTCCCCAAACCCTCTTTGTGCTTGAGTTTTGGCCTCGGTTTCCATTGCTTGCAGCCAAAGATCTCCTACTTGTCAAGAGATACAGATGCTAACTGTTATTTTTGCTTTTTAATTCCATGGCGGATTTATGCTCGGCATATAGTTGATGCTCAACAAACACTTGTCGACAAGTGAGTGATACAGCCAGCATTCTGCAGGAAGCTCCCAGGCAGATGGGCACTTAATCAGGGCTTTTTTTTTTGCTCCCCCAGGACTATTTTTAAAGTTCTGCAAGGAAAGACACTCTAAAAATTTCCCTTAGCAACTTTTCCAAACGTCTAGCAACACTTGATGTCATGCATTTTTTTTCTCACACCCAAACCAGCTTTTACCTATTGCAGCGGAAACTCTCTTTCTTCTTGCTTTGCTGTTTGCTTGTTTTGTTCCTCTCAGTCACTGAACAAACATCTGTTGCACGCCACCTCTTAGCCAAGTCCTGTAGGGAGGATGTCACAGACGTCACCGTGCCCTGGGGGAAAGAGGCTATAGACTGGGAAGTCCAGGGGCCTGCGTTTTAGTCCCATCCTGCTACTGGGTGTCAGTTCGTCCACTTGTAAAATGAGGGCCTTGTGCTAGACTGGGCACAGCAAGGAGCTTGAATCAAGTGCCAAGTCCCAGATTGCCTGAAGGTCTAGGCTGGGGATTCTCAGGCCGTGCTCAGGCTCCATGGGAAAGACAGCTGGGATCCATTAGTGATGTCTGCCCGGGTGTGGGATGGGAAAGTGCCATGTTTTTGCCAACCCCGAGCTTGGCCATCTCAGAGTTTCCTGCAAGCTGTGACAGTCTCTGACTTGGGGAAAGTCGATGGGCCCACGTGGAATATTAATTTGCAGACGTCAGGTAGGTGGCAGTTGCAGCCAAGATGCATGGGGAGTTCCAAGGGAGTGGCAGCTGGAGGCCGGGGATGCTTTCCAGTTGGTAAGCGGGTTCAGAGCCTGGCCGGGGAGACGCCGAGGTTTTGGTGCGCAGATGGGTGGCCTTCCCAGGGCGCTGAGAGGTGACGTGGGGTGAACGGGGGATATTGACTCAGCTAGTCCTTCTGGGCTGAGGTGTGTTCCAAGGCGTGGGAAGAGAAGTTAGCAGAGGATGTTTCCAGCTGACCACTCCTTTCCCTGAGGTTCCAGAGCCTTCTTTGGGCCTCAGGACTGGCCCCCCGTTACACAGAGGTATTGAAGTGGGTATCTTAATCTTCCCAGGCAGGTTCTGAGCTCTGGGCGATCAGAGTCACGTCAGTACGGAGCTCTCTGTTGGCACACGGAGAGTGCGTGTTAATAATAATACGGCGACAATATCAGCACCAACCGCCCTTCACTGAGCACATACCGCACGCCGCACGTGACAGGAGCACTTCCCGAGAGTCTTTCCCGCAGCCCCCAGGACACTGCACGTGCTCAGCCGGGGCCCTTGGGTCTCCAACCCCCGCCCGGGGGCCCACCCGCCGCAGCCCACGGGGCTGACATGGGCGACCCTGCTGTTGCTGCCGATCTGCGCGTCTTGTTTGTTCCGATTATGTCAAGTAAGTCATTATAATTTTATGTTTTTTAGATTAACATTTTTGCTCAAGGGCACAGTAATTAGCGAGCGGCTGGGAGTTTAATGATTCTGAGCAACAGGGAGGGAAAGTTCCCCCCGTAAATCTCTGGGAGGGACCGGAGGCTCCCGGAGGGGGAGGTTCTGTGGTGCAGACGGCCTGGGTGAGGACAGAGGGGACCCCCGTCCTGTCCACCAGCCACGGTGGGGCCACAAAAAGATGTGGGAGAAACTTAAATGCATATCGTTAAGTGGTAGAAGCCAGTGCGCAGAGGCCACATAGTAGGATTCCAACTATAGGATGTTCTGGAACAGGAAAACTATGGAGACAGTGAAAGGTCAGTGACTGCCAAGGGGTTGGGGACCGGGAGGGGCGACTAGGCCAAGCACAGGGGATCTTCAGGCGGTGACTCTATTCCATGTGGATACTGTGATGGTGAATACACGTCACTACACGTGTCTTAAAACCCAAAGAACCCACAATGCCAGGAGTGACCCCCAGCGTCAACTGCAGACCACAGCTGATCGTACTGTATCTCTGTCCTTTCGTTCACCGTGGCGACCACACCACGCTCACGCAAGATGTTGGTAATGGGGGGGGGGCGGTGTACCGGGGCGGGGGTTGGGATAAGCGGGTAGATGAAATTCTCTACACCGTCAGCTCAATTTTTCTGTAAATGTACAACTGTACTGAAAAAAGAAGGCCTATTAATTATTTTTTTAAATACAGAAAGAAAAATAAAAACCATTCTTAGCTTGTAGGCCTTAAAAACGCAGGCGGCAGGCCAGTCCGGCCCGGGGCCTGTCATTTGCCGGGCCCCCGCAAAGTGAAGGCGGCCAGGCCTGAAGGGTCATAGCGCAGCATTGCGAGGACAGGAAACCCCGGGAAAGGTATGTCATCAGGCACGTGGGAGGCGGGGTGGCAGCGAGTGGCGGGAAGGACACAGGAAGCTTCGGGGTGATGGAGAGTCCTGCGTTGACCGGAGTGGGGGTTCCGGGTTGCGCTGCGGGCTCCAAATGCCGCACGTTACTGAAACACACCCTGGTCCCCCGGACGGTCCACCGAGCGCAGGGCTGTGCCTGCCCCGCTCGGGAAACGAGGGCTGCTCGTCGGTGTCCGCGAGCGCGCCAGATGCGATGGAGCGGCGAGGGCGGGCGGGGCCGGGCCGCCCTGGGGAGACGTTGGGGCTGAACCGGAAGGACGAGTCAGGCACAGCAGGCCCAGGAGAAGGAGCAGCTGGGCAGAGGCCGGGCGGTGGGATGGGCTGGCGAGTTTGAGGAAGCGGCTGGGTGTGACCCGGGTCGTACAGCCACCTGGGGCAGGTCCCCGGGCGGAGAGGAAGGTGGCGGGCGGTTTGTGATCACAGACCGTTGGTATTCAGTAGCGACCCGGAGGCTGTGGGGCCCTCTGCCTGGGGGCCTTCTGCATCCTCAGGCTGGAGGGAGATGCCTTCAAGTCCCGAGACAGGCTCCTGGGCAGCCCGGCCCCAGCGCGGGCGTTCCGCGGACTGTCCCGGAGGAGGGGCGTGCAGGGCAGAGGTTTGCTGACGAGGCAAGAGCCGGGTTCGGGAGCGTTTCTGCAAAGACGGGCATCTGGATGGCATATCAGCTTCCTGTCACTGCTGTGACAGGTGGCCACGGGATTGTTGTCTCCCAGTTCTGGGGGGCAGAAGATCGAAGGGGAGCTTCCCGGCTGAGATCAAGGTGTGGGCGGCGCCGGTTCCTCCTGGAGGTTGTGGGGGAGACGCGTTCCCTTCCCCTGGGACCTTCTGGAGGCGGCCACATTCCCGGGCTCCTGGCCCTGAGGACCCCCGTGCTGACGTTGGCTCCCCGGCTAATCCAAGATAATCTCCCCATCTCAGGGTCCCTAACTTGGTCACGCCTCATCTTAGGGGCCGAATCCCGGCCCCCACCCCCCCGTATTCCTATGGTGCAGCCCAAACCCTCAACATCTCCGGGTGGGACTGTATTTGGAGACAGGGTGTTAAAGAGATGATCAGGTTAAATGGGGTCATCAGAGGCCCTGACCGCCATCGGCCTGGAGTCCTCGCAGGACGGGGAGGGCAGGACACAGACACACGCGCAGAGGACCACGTGAGGACACGGGGAGAGGACAGTCGTCTGCAAGCCAAGGACGGAGGCCTCAGAAGGAACCAACCTGCTGCCCACACCTTGATCTCAGACCTCTGGCCCTGGGGCCGTTAGAAATGCATTTCTGCTGTGGTGCTGTGTTGGTGGCCCTGGCGATACACTGTGCCATGGGAGGGAACGTATCCCAAGCTCTGGGGAGTGGGACATGGGCATCTTTGGTGGGGTCCATGAAAGCACCCCTGCCCTCCCAGGGCCCCAGGGGATGGTGGCAGAGCCTGGGCTTGGGGAATGGCTGTGGAACCCCTGGGGATGCTGGACCCAGGTAGCAGTGGCTGAGCCTCAGCTGACCATCATGGGGCCGCCCGTCAGGGTTACGGCTGTCTTTGCGGGCACTGCCTGAACCCTGGTGGGTAGGGGACCACATGGCCACGTTGGAGCCTGTGTGTGTGAGTGTAAGTGAGACCCGGGCAGAGCACTTGTGGGCCAGTGTGAGACCTTCCAGAGCTTTCTTTCCTTCTGCCATTGACCGGAGACATTCCAGAAGGTGGCTGCTCCGTGAGCCTCGGTCCTGCTGTGAGGACAGCAGGGAGCGGCATCCACGGCCACGTCCCCATCCCCCGAGGGCCCCAGGATTTCCTGCACCCTCGTTTCTGTCCACATTGCATTAGGATCCAACTTTATTTTTAAGCCAGAAGCAGCGAGTCCCCCACTCTTTAGGGCGGAAACACGTTTCGGAATCACTCCCTGGAGGCCGGAGGTGGGGGCGGCTGGCCTAGGAAGCCCTGAGAGGAGGGGCTGGCACAGGGTGGTCAGAGGAGGAAGAGACGGAGGAAGGCAGGGTGAACGTGGCGACGTGCGCGGGTTTCGCAGAGCTGGCCGCTGGGACCTTCCGCTTCCGAGGGGGCGTCGCCACTGCCCCCAAGATCCCCCCAGATCTCTCTGGGTCTCAGCGGCGGCATCTGGGGAGTGGATGTAAGATCAGCAGCCCAGTTTCCGGACCGTTGGGAGATGCACTCAGACTCTCAGATGAGATCAAAGTTGCCACTCACGCCCCCATTAGGGGACTCTGGAACACCTCAGCCAGGGCAAGGGGCTGCTGGGAAGTCGCTCTGAGATCCCCGAGGGTAGTGGAGACCTTGTGAGCTGCTCCTGCCCTAGTCCCCGCCTCCCCTTGTCCCTCCTGGAAGGGGCAGCCTCGCTCCTGCCAAACACAGCCTTCCCGCAGCGCTGCAGCGACGCGGGTTCGTTCCAGGGGACCCTGAGCGCCAGCAGCGTGGAGGGGCCAACCTTGAACTCAGCAAAGAGGAACGCTGGTCTCCGTTCCAGCTGGAAGGCTGCGCGGTGGCTGGGAATTTATGAGCCTGCTCTAAGCGAATGCTCATCGCCTTTGTTAAGGGGGAAGGGAAAGTCAAGCCCCAAATCAACATCGGATCTGTGTCTCCTACCCGGACAGCAGCCCGAGGCCCTGCATCCTCCGCAGCGCCGCCAGCCAGAAAAGACGCCACAGTCACTGAACACGTGGCCAGGGACAGCCAGCTCTGTCCAGAGTCCTGCGGCTGGGCATTATTTACCCAGCAAAAGGCTTGTCCTGCTTCCCATGCAACAGCACTAATTAATCTCCTACTGTGTATCAGGCACGTGTCAACATAGCCCTCTTGTCTTCATTTGGCCGTTGGCAGACCTGGGGCCCAGAGGGGTGGAGCAGTGTACTGACAGTCACACAGCTGGCCAGGTGGAGCTGGGACACAAGTCCGGGTGTGATGGAGTCAAAGCTTCTTGTCCCAAACCCTACATCGCCAGGTCTGTGGAAGCAGGAGTGTATTAAATCCATTCGGAATCCACTTGGCTGCAAGTAACAAAAAGCTGGGCTAACAGTGGCTTAAATCATAAGGCCATTTGTTGTTTATTTAAGAGGACATTGAGAAGTAGGCAGTGCCCAGGGGAGTTCACTGGTTCCTTGGTGTCATGATGCGGGATTGACATCTCTGCAAGTCTCATTCCTGTGTCATGGTGGCAAGAGGGCTGCCACAGCACCAGACATCACTTCATCACACAATGACATCCAGAGGCAGGAAGGAAGATGGGGTGGGGAGGAGGCAAAAGGGAATGAGTCCCTCTTCCTGTATCATTTTGTAGGGAGACCTCGCTTTCCCTGGAGCTGTTGGCAGATTTCCCCTCATGTTTCTCTGGCCAGAAAGGGACCACAGGCCTCCACTCACCCAAGCCCGGAGGGGTAGAATCTGGTTCCTACCACGTGGTCGGCTGGGGACCTGAGCTACATAGCAGTACACTGGAGTGGGAAACGAAGGATGCTGTGGGTTTTCTTTATTGTGGTAAGATGTGCACATACCATAAAATTCACAGTCGCGATGAGTTTTCGGTGTACAGTTCAGTGGAATTCAGTACTTGCACATGTTTTACAACCACTGCCACCGTCTGTCTGCAGATGATGGAGTCCCCAGACCGAAACTCTGTGCTCGTTGAACAGCTCCTGTCTCGCAGCCCCGGGAACCACCACCCTCCTTCCTGTCTGTGAATCCGGCTGCTCAGGGGACCTCACGGAAGGGGTTTCGTACAGCATTTGTCCACCTGTGACGGGCTTATCTCTCTTAGCATAGTGTCTCCGGGGCCGTCCCTGTCGCAGTACGGAATTTCCTTCCGTTTTTAAGGCCAAGTAATATTCCATGGTGCGGATAGGCCACGTTTACCTCACCCGTCCATCCGTCGGCGGACTCTAGGGTCACGTCCGTCTGCGAGCTGTTGCTGTACCGTGCGGGGTCTTTGCCACTTTCCACATCCTCACAAGCTTCTTTCTGATGAAATGACGGTGCCGCGCCGAGCTCTGGCAGACGTGTGTGGCAGCCAGGTTCTCACACCTTGCCGTCGGGGGCGCGGAACGCACAGCCACTTTGGAAGCAGTTTGGCAGTTTCTTAAAAAGTTCACTGCTCTCCCCCACGCAGCAGCCTGCACGCGTGTGTTCACAGCAGCGTCGCTCGGTGACAAAAGGTGGAAACAACCCGGGTGTCCCCCCACAGGTGAAGGCACAAACAAAACGCGCTCTGTCCGCACGGTGCGACGTTATTCGGCCACGAGAAGGAAGGACACGCTGGCATGTGCTGCCATGTGGGTGCGCCCTGAAAACGTGGTGCCGGTGAACGGAGCCGGCGTAGAAGGTCACACACGTGCGACTCTGTTTACGCGGAGTGTTTGGCACAGGCAGCGCTGCAGGGACGGCACACCGCGTGGTGGTCTTGGGGGCCGGGGGAGGTAGCGACGGGTCGTGACTGTCAGTGCACGTGGGGTTTCCTCTTGGAGTGGTGAACACGTCCTGGAATCAGGTGTGGTGATGGTTGCCCGATATCCTAATGAACGGTATCCTTGTAAATATAAAAAAAAAAAAAACACCCACTGAACGGTACACTTAAGAAAAAGGGTGAGTGACTGCCTTGGAAACTGTCGTTGTCCCCATTTTACAGATGAGAACACTGAGGCTCAGAGACTGCAGTGACTTGCCTGAGGACATGGAGCTGGTGAGCAGGAAGGCAGGCATTTGTGCTCCAGCCAGTTCTGCCTCCACGGCCACACCGGTGACCCCACACATCGGGGGGCTCCCAGGTCCTGGGCAAGTCTCCTCACCTCTCTGCTCGGTCTCTGCACTTGTGCAATGAACGTGATTCAAAGGGGTGTGACGGCGGCCGACACTGTGACCAGCACAGAGCAGACGCATCCAGCAACGCAACTCTTCCTTCTCTGCCGCAGGAGAGAGGAGGAAACGGTCACAGTTTTGTAGAGCAGGCACGAGGGCTGGGGGAGACTCGGTCACCTCCCAGTCGCTGTCCCCAGGTGGGAGTGAGGCCGCAGCACCGTGTTCCTGCCGCCAGCGTGTGGGTGTTTCCTGACACCCCCTTCTGAGCTCGGGCAAACACATCCCCGTGATGTCCCCGTTGCCATGGAGAGAGGCGCCCTCTTCTATGGAGAGTGACAGTCACCACCTCGCTGGGACTGGAGCCGGCGCAGCCCAAGGGCAGATGAATTCCACCAGGAAACCAGGCTGAGGGCTCTGCACCTCCCGGGGAGGACAGCTGCCCGGTGCCTTCTAAGGAGGGAAAATGAGCACACGCCAGGGGCCGCTAGCCACGCTTCACCTCCTTTCTCAAGAGCTCGGGGCGGGGAGAGGGCAGGCTGGCACGGGTCTCGGCGCTGGTGCCTCTGTTGACAAGCTGTGTGACCTCGAGCCTCAGTTTCTTTATCTGAAAAATCCAGATCTCAATACCTCCCTGGCAACCTCGTTTTAGGGAATCACTTATTCATTCAACCAACATCCACTGAGCTCTGCCTAAAGGCCATGCACTGGGGTGAGAGTGGGGGACCAGAGGCGAGGTCCTTGTCCTTGTCAGCAAGGGAATTTCATTTGTGAGAGTGCTATGCAGTTGTGAGACCCAGGTGAGGGGTAAGGAGTGAAGGGGAGGGGTGATTGTGACTTTGGCCTGCGGGGGCAGCTGCGGAAGACCAAGCGACGAGCCATCTAGGCAGAGGAGCGGCACAGGCAAAGGCCCTGGGGCAGGAATGGGTTCAGTCCGTACAAGGAACAAGAAGGCAGGTGCGGCGGGATGAGAACGAGGGAGTGTGGGTAGCAGTGAGGCGGGAGGGGAGGGCAGAGGCCGGTGGTGACGGGCCCCACAGGCTGCCACGAGGAGTCTAGGTTGTTCTAAGAGCGAAGAGACTGGAATGATTTAAGCAAGGGAGTGGTAAGCTCTGCTTCCCATTTAATAAGGGCGTCTGCTCCTCGCCTTGGATAAGTGTGTTCCGGTTTCCTAAGCTGCATTTCAAAAGGGGAAGCATTTGAACAAAACATTGACTTTCACGAAATAGACAAGCCATCGTCCTCGCGAACTGAGGTGCGAGAAGCAGCGCAAGTCAGCCGCGGATTGATGTGCGCTGCCGTCGCGCCAGCCCGGCGGTGGTCGTTAGCCAAGATCTAACGGCAGCTCCGGACCCAGATACTTGTGTGTTGATGTTACAGCGGCGCGAATCACAGCAGCCACAGGAGGAAGCAGCCCAAGTGTCTGTCAGCAGGTGAACGGACAGCCAGGACGTGGTCCAGCCACACGGTGGAATATTATTCAGCCTAAAAAACGGAAGGAAATTCTGACACCTGCCATGACGTGCACGGACCTTGAGATGTTGCGCTAAGTGCGATAGGCTAGACACACACGCGAATACCCTGCGGTCCCACGTACAGAGAGACAGAGGGTGGAACAGACGTCACCAGGGGCTGGGGAGGAGGGGGCGGGGCGTTAGTGTTTAAGGGGTTCAGCGTTCGATCTGGGAAGATGGAAAAAGTCCTGGAGATGGATGGTGGTGACGATTACGCAACGTTGTGGATGTGTTTGATGCCACTGAAGTGTACACTTAAAAATATTTAAAATGGTAAATTTTGTGATATGTATATTTTACCACAATTAAAAAAAAAAAAGCAGCCCCAATACAAATCGCTATGTCAATGTCTCTTCATCAGAATGTTCACTATCCTCGGGAGGCAGAACTCGGAGAGGCCCCAGCAACCCGCACCTGGGCACAATCTCCTGCCTTGGGACGCAGGTGGGACGGGAACGTGCCTCTCGCCGGAGGCGGCGGCCGAGGGAGAGGGGTTTTGCCCGCAGGTGTGGGTGAGAGCCTAGTCAGCCGGCTGGGAGCCCGCTGGAAGGCGGCTCATCCGGGGCCTAATCAAGGCAGCCCTTTAAAGCGGGTCCGGGGCGGGAAGCAGGAAGCAGTTCTCGCTCCTTCTCCCTCTCTTGCGGCTGTGAGGAGCCACCTGCCACGGATCCTGCAGCCACAGGACGTGACCTCCGCCCATGGCCTGTGGGGGTTGGAAGTGGATCCTTCCTGCCTTCCAGCAGAGCGCGCAGCCTGGCCGGCCGAGACCAGAGGACCCAGCCGAGCCACGCCGACGCCGGGGCCACGGAAACGGTAGGGTGACGCGTGCGCACCGTTTTCATCTGCTGTGGTTTTGGCAATTGGTGACGCGGCAGTGGACGACCAGGGTGTTGCCCGAAGGAGCAGGCACAGCAGGGGGACCTGGGAAAACTCGGCTTCTCCACCCTTGGGCTGGGTAGCCTCAGACGAGCATCACCTGGCGATGTATCCTGGGCTAACTGAATTCAGAGCTGTCATCTGTGCCTGGTGCGGGGTAAGTAGAAGCTCCAGTGACATGCTCGGTGTGTGCAATGGCACCTAACCCCAGAGCATATGCCGCTGCAGCACCCAGCCCTGCGGCTGAGACGGCCCCAGGAGCAGCCGCCCGCCGGGCCTGTCGCAGACCCTGAGAGGAAGCGGGGCGTCCCCGCGCGGGTGCCGGGAGCTGCCTGAGTGAGGCAGAGGGGCCTGAGCAGGGGTGGCCTGGGTCCCCGAGGCTGTGCTGTCGAGCCCCTGGCCCAGCCCATCCCAGGGTCTAGCCCTCTGCCTCCCTCCCTGCCCCCCAGGCTCCCGGGTCCAAGCTCAGCTCAGGGCCACGCAGATTTCCGAGGACAGCCCCTCCCGGGGCTCCAGCCAGCCTTCGCCTCTCCGTCCTCTGTCCGTACTGGGCCCGGCCAGGCCCTCGGCGGCCTTCATCCAGGGCCCAGGGTCGGGGCGCCGAGGCCGTGGCTTGGAAGAATCCTCTTGAGAAGCCAGGGGGTGGAGGCTCCTGCCTAAGGAATGTTCCAGAAACAAGAAATGCTGCTTGTGGAGCTGCAAGGCTGGAGGAGGGGAGGGGACCTATGACAGGCTCTGCACGGTGGACCCCCTCCCTGGCCCTGACCCCCCGCTTTCGGGAACATCATTAAAGTCACAAGTGCTTGGGGCTCAGGCATCTCTTTGAGGGGGGCCCTGACAGGACTGGGGTCCACACGGCAAGGACGCAGGTGAACGGGGAGGGGGCCGCAAACCCCAGCCCCTCCACAAGGCTAGCATTTGCAGGACACTCTTCAGAATGGGTCTCAGGCCAGGAGGACCGAGGGCTACCCGACTTCTAGCTGTGTGACCCGGCGCACGTTCTCCGACCACTCTGCCTCAGTTTCCTCCTCCGTCACATCGAGGCGATGGCGATCTTACCACGTTGCAGGACTGTGGGGATCACATGCGATCATGCGTGTAACATGCCTGGCCCAGCGCCTGGCACATGCTAACCCGGCACCAAATGTTCGCTGTTACTGCGTCCTGGTTAGAGGCTTTGGTTTTTGGGAAGAGTGAAGCGGGGCCCTCGCCAGGTCGCACGGGCTGGAGCCCATGGGTGGGGCACAGTGGAGGAACTGGAAACCTGCTGGATCTCGTTACCCGACCGTGCGCTCAGTGACTAGCACCAGGCTAGATAGAAACTGCTCCACTGACCGGCCCCTTGGAGCCTGACCTGGGTGGGATTCTGCGGCTGGGCCTGGGGTCAATGAGAGAGAGGATCATGATTGATTAGTGATGTCTTCCATGAGCATGGGCTAGGAGTGTGGATTGATTAGTGATGTCTGCCATGAGCAGGGGTAAGGAGTGTGGATTGATTAGTGATGTCTGCCATGAGCAGGGGTGAGGAGTGTGGCCGCCTGTGCTGTGGATTTTCTGTCCTCGTCTTGTGCCTTCTGGGTAAGGCAGAGCAGTGGCTCTTGACCAGGGGCGTACATTAGAATCTGAGGTTTTTATAAACGCAAATTGCTTCGCATTGCTTTCAATTAGAACTGCTGGGAGTGGGGCTGGGGCAGCTTTCCAAACTCGCCAGGTGATTCCGATGTCTGCTCTCTTGACTATGAAATTCACCTGTCAAAAAGCAGCCCCCCCCCCCCCCCCCCCCCCCCCCCCCCCCCCCCCCCACAAGCCCGGGCTATCCAGTGGGGCCCTCCTAGAACAACTTGGTCCTTACTCCCAGCTGGCTTCCACGGGGGCATCTGGGGAGAGAACGTGGGCTTGGGTTTAAGTCCCAACTCTGTCCTCGTGTGGCCCAGACAGGTTGCATCATCATCTGAGCCTCAGTTTTCCTACCTATAAAATGGGTGCTCTTATACCACCTGGTGAGGTGACAACCAGAGCTACCTCCTCCACTGGGAGCGCCCCTAGGTCTCTGGGGCCCACGCCCACCCTCGTGGCCTCTTTTCCTAAGCAGGAAGGAGGGACGACCAGGCTGCAGCCCTGGCGGTGGGGGCTGGGAGTGGGGGTCTGTGGGAGCACAGTCCCTGCACAGGTGCACATCCGTGTGGGTGCCAGGGTGAGTCCCTGGGTGTCTGAGCTTGGGTCTGTGCCGGTGACCCTGGGCTGGGCCTGTGGATAAAATACAGGTCACCCAAATATCGCACGGATGCACTTACGCCAAAGAACCATTTGTTGTTTATCAGAGATTCAGAGTTGGCTGGTGTCTCATATTTTTATTTGCTAGATCTGGCAACCCACTTGGGGCGTCAGTGGGACAGTCTGTCCTGGTGACTGTGCGTCCGTGTGCGTGTGTCTCTGGGTGTGAGTGGGGGCTGTGTGTGAGCATGTCAGGGTACTTCTGTCCGTGCTTGTCTGTCTGCAGGTTGTGTGTCTGTATGCGTGTGAGTACGTCTCTGCATGGTGTGTGTGTGTGTCAGTGTGTCTGTAAGGGTGTGTGAGTGGGCCGTTGTGGCCTGTGTGGTGTGAGTGGGAGGGGCATGTCTGGATGTGTCCGTGTGAGTTTGCGCCACTCCCCAAGTGTCCGTGAGGTGAGAGGGGTGTGTGAGTGTGGGCACACCCAGGCCCCACGACCCTTCCCTTCATCAGGGAAGCTGGTGAGCTGCCTGGAGGAGGTGGCAGCAGCCAGTTGTCCCATGTGTCTAGGGAACCTGTTCCCTTGGAGCTGGGCTGTTTCAGGCCAAGGCTGAGGCACTGTCACCTGCCCGTGGAAGGGGGTGGGGACCTTCCCAGGTCCACCCACGAGGCCCGACTGCACCTTGCACCGTTCCTCACCGACCAGTCCCAGCGGGGCGGGGCCAGCACAGGGACTTTCAGATGCTCTTCCTGGCCAAGGGGCACCCAGGAGGCCACAGAGGGCACAAAACCACCTGCGCCCTTGGCCCCCAAGCCCGGGCGCAGAAAGCCTTGGGCTCAGAGCCATGCACAAGACCCTAGCACCTCCAAAAGGCAGACCCCCAGGGGCAGAGTGGGCGGGTGCCACCCTGGGCGGTGCTTGGGTGGCGTAAGCACCTAGAAAGAGACCCAGAGAAGGAGAACCAGACGGGGGGGTGGGGGGCAGAGATGGGGAGGGCGCCAAGCAACTGGGACCAGTGAGGTGGAAGCCACCAGGCGTCAGATGGCAAGCACCAAGTGGGCGCTAGGCATGGCCCCAACCTGACTGCCTCCCGGGAGGTAACTGCAGTCAACGCTTACGCAGCGCTCAGCACGCTCTGGGCCTCTCTCACGGTCCACACCCTAGAACCAAATGGATTTGTGTGCGTTTTGGGAAAACTCTTGCTGTGTGTGATCAGAACTATAGGACTCAAGTAGATTTGACATCATGGAAGGTCCCTAATGTCTCCCACAGGCAGGTGACAGTGCCTTGGCCTTGGTCCAAAATAGCCCAGTTCCAACAAAACATGTTCCCGACAATCACAGAAAAACTGGCTACTGCTGTCACCGCCTCCAGGCAGCCCTCCAGCCTGCCCAGTGGAGAGGAGAGAGGGGATGGGTAGCCTGTGCGTGCCCACACTCATGCACGCCTTTGCAGACACTGTCAGAGTTGGGCACCCTCGCACAGACACACGCAGACACATGCACGGGCTTGGGGAGCAGGGAGTACCAGCACTAACCCTTTAGAGGCAAAGTCTGTTATTAACCCCATTTTATGCAAAGACAAACCGAGACCAAAGTGGTCATGTAAACTTGTAAAATCCACATACCAGTGAATAGCAGAGTTGGAATTTGAACCCTGGAAGTGCCCAACCACTGCCCCGAACGCTGCCATGGCTGTGTGTCCGCCCCTCCCAGGCCATGGGAGGCAGGGCCAGGCCAGCTCCGTGCTGATGGTGGCTTTTGTTTCTTTAACTCTGCTTTGTTCTTTCTCTTTCTTTTCCTTTCTTTTCTTTTCCCTCTGCTGTGAGTCTGCAGCAACAGCAACGCTAACTCAGCAGCTCTTTGCGGTGTCAAGTGAGCCTTGGGAGGTCAGCATTGTTGTGACTGAGCTTTAAGCAGAAGGGAGACAAAGGACACTGAATGACCTGAGTCTCCCTCCCGGCAAGCCCCTTTGGGACTCCGGTGCCTGGACTTGTGCAGTGCTGAATCCGCATAGCCTCCTGGGTCAGCCCCGCGGCAGGCATCCTGTAGAGCTCGGCATCTGGGACAGAGAGAGGCTCTTCCTGGACAACATCTGTCACTTAGAAAGATGGGCGCTCCCTGCAAATGGCCCTTATGGCTCTTTTCCCGAAGCTGCCTGCTCATGGAGATGTGCTCCCCACGCCTCAGCCGTCTCGGCTGCCAACCTCAACTTCCCAGACTCGGGGACCCCTCCTCAGGACCCCCATCCCTGTTCCCTGCCTCAGGGCTCCCGCAGCAGCTGTTCTAGGCACAGATGAGGGAAACTGAGGCTCGTAGAGAGGTTGGGCTGAGGAGAAGGGAGCAGGGACTCCACGGTGGTCCTGGGGCAGCCCTCACCCTGTGCCGTCAGGGTGAGCTGGGCCCCCCCGCCTGGGGCCTCACCTCCGTCCTCCAAGCCCAGTCCTGTCCCTCTGCCCACGTGGCCCTCTCACCACCTCTAACCAAACTTCCTAACCAGGGTCCTGCCCTGCACCCCCAGGGGCCTCCTCTGGGAGGGAAAATCCGTCTCCCAGGAGCCTGCGAGGCTGGGGTCCCGGGCAGGCCCCTCAGCTGCCCATGCCCACATCTGCCTTTACCCTTGTCAAGGCGCCAGGAGGCAGGTGGCAAAATGTCCAGTCCAGTGGGGACTGGGCCCTGGCCCAGCTGCAAGCAGCTGCCAGGAGCCACGTGGTTATCCAGGGGAAAGTGTCCGGGCGTGGCCCAGCCAGTGCCAAGGCCCTGCGGGGGGACGGCTCAGCCCGGAGGCTGGTGTGGCTGCAGCTGGGTGCGCAAGGGCAGGAGGCGGGGGCGGGGTCTGATAAGCGGCGGGGGCGCTCGGGCAGGACTCCGTGGGCTGTGGGCGAGGGGGCGTGAAGGGTACGCGTCGCAAGCCCAGCCTTGAGCTCAGCCCTTGGGCATCACAGTTGTGTTCATTCCCAGGTGCTCTCAATGCCCCAATTCACAGATGGGCAAACTGAGGCACAGCGTCTGCCCAGGTGGCCTACCTGGCACATCCCTGTCCCTGGAGGTTCTGAGACTGCCCCGGGGCTGACACTTCCTCCCTCCCCAGCAGGTGAGCTGGCTGCCCCAGAAGGGGCTAAGCTGTCCGTTGGAGTCCCAGGTTGCTGGCTGTCCCGCCTCTTCCCCACCTTGCCCTCCTCCCGGCCGCCAAGCCTCCCTGGGCTGCGAAGCAGGAAGCACACTTTGTTTTACTCGGTTTCTATATAGTTTTTGTTTGCTCAGTCTCACACACACCACACGCAGTTAAACAATTGTTTCAGTTGTTCCCAACAGGCCCCGGTGAAAAGCACGTTTCTGTCCTACCTCGTCCCCAGGTGCTCACTGTCCCACCCAGAGACATCCCACGGCTGGCTACCGGCCTCTGCGCGTCCTTCTGGGGCTGACTTAGGCACGCACGGGCAGACGTGCAGATAGAAGCGCGAACGTATTTCTCAGAATGTCTGCGGGGGGCCTTACCGGGTCTCCTGCACCCGTCTGGCTTGAAAAAATCCGCCAACCCCGTCAGGCCTGTCTAACCGTGAGAAACCATCCCAGCGGAGGAGCGTCCTGTGACGTCCCCGACTGGTGCTCCTCAGGACTCTCAAGGTCATGGCAAACAAGGACAGTCTGAGAAACCGCCACATCCCAGAGGAGGGTAGGGAGACGTGAGGACCAGATGCAATATGGGGTCCTGGTGTGGAAAACTAAGGCGATCCAGTGAGGCGCAGAGCTCTGTTGATACTACGTATCTGCGTCGGTCCATCAATGGTAGCAAACGTATCGTCCTGATGTGAGATGATACAACAGGGGACACTGCTTGCGGGGTATGTGGGAACTCTCTGTACCACCTGCAAAATGTTTCTATTCATCTAAAGCTGTCCTAAAAAAATAAAGTTTACTTTTAAAAAGGATACATTTTTTAGAAATCTCTTGAGCTATGCACCAAAGACTAATGCGCCTCATGACGTTTGCTATGTATGCTACGGCTCAGTTTAAAAATACACAACAGAAATGACACTTGAGGCCTGGACCTCGGAGGTCGCTCCGTGCCTGAGTATGACGGCTTCGCCCCGGCTTCTTGGCTGTGTAGCTCACGTACCCTGTCCCCTAGCGATGGCCCTGGAGCCTGGTTTTCTGGCTTTTGCTGCTGCAAGTTGCCCTGCCCGCCACGTCCTCGCCTGTCCATGCTTCTGTGACTGGGCCAGCACCTCCGCAGAGCCGCGTCCTCGAAAGGAAGCAGTCGCTTCACATAGAGCCTGCAGGAGGAGTTTGGGTTTTAAGGCAGCTCTGCCATGGAAGAGATCTCCTTCCCAGGGCGGGGGGGAGAGGGAGGGCTTAGCTGTTTGTTGAGGGTGGTCAGGGAAGGCCTCTCTGAGGAGGTGACATTTGAGCAAAGACGTGAATACAGAGAGAGTTGGATCCGTGAAGAGTTGCGGGGAAGAGCATTCCAGCCAGAGGGAACAGCATGTGCAAAGGTCTCGGGTGACGCCATCTCTGGTGTGTTTGAGAAACAGTTGGAGCAAAGTGGGTGAGAGGAGAGATCGTGGGGACCTTATTCAGCCGCTCACAGAAGTGGAGTTTTATGGTGAGCAGGATGGGGGACCTTTGAGGGGTGTGGGCAGGCCCAATGCAGGCTTTCAAAGGGCCCCTCTGCTGCCGGCGAGGGGGGCAGAGTGACGTCGGGAGAGCCGTGGAGGCCACTGCAGTGGTCCAGCAGGGAGGAGGGTGCAGGGTGCTCACTGTGGCCGGGGAGGGAGAAGGGGCGGATTCGGGATGTATTTTGAAGGCAGAGTTAACGGCACTCGAAGAAGTCCAAGGTGACAGGCCAGGGCAGATGGTGGTGTATTAGTGACCTTGGGCCGCACAACCAAGCACCGCAAACTGGGTGTCTCAGAATGACAGATGTTTTGTTCTCTCACAGTTCTGGAGGGCAGGAGTCCAAGCTCCAGGCGTTGGCTGGGCCACGCTCCCTCTAAGACTGAGTGGCATCTTTCCTCGCTTCCTCCGTCTTCTCGTGGTGGCTGGTGTCCCCTGGTTTGCAGCCGTGTCACTCAATCCCTGCCTCTGTCTTCACATGGCACTTTCCCTGTGTGTCCCTGTTGTCTTTTTATAGGGGCACCGATCACGTTGGAGTCAGGGCCCGCCCAACTCCGGCATTACCTCATCTTAACTAACGACATCCGCAATGACCCTGTTTCCAAAGAAGGCCACATTCTGAGGTCTTGGGAGTTCAGACATCAATGTGTCTTTGGGGGTGGGGGGACACGGTGCAACCCCGAACGGGGGAGACAGCATCCCAGCCGGAGAACTTGGCAAGTGCCAGGGCAAAATAGCGGAGGCCCGGGGGCCGGGGGGGGGGGAGCAGGGGGCTATTGGCTTTGGGCCCTTTTTTCCTGCAAACCCTGCTCGCGAAGAAAAGGGCAGAGCCGAATTCTGCAGGCCAGGGAGAGAGAGAGGAGCCCCGTCCCACCCCAGTCCGATTGAGAGCCCCCGCCCCTGTCCCCACCTCACTCCCTCACTCCCTCCTTCCGGTTCAGGCACCAGAGCCCCTTATCACACCCCCACAGCTTCCTTCTTTGCCCAGAGTCGTTGTGTTAGCACCTGTTGGGAAAACAAGCAGGCCGGTGGGGGGAGCTATGTGCAGGGGCCGCACCCACCCCCTGCCCCTTAAGTCAAGGCCAGAGCAGAAGCAGGGAACAGGCAGCCCCTCCCACGTTTCCTGACATCTGGGCCACAGGGCCACACCTCCGACTCCAGCTGTCTATCACTGTTAACAAACCGTTCCAAAACTCAGCCCCTTAAAACAGCAGCCGCCATTTATCTGCTTTGGATCCTGCAATCTGGGCAGGAGGCAGCAGGGTGGTTGTCCCACGCCACGTGTAGCTGGGGCCGCACGACCCGGTATGGCTTCACCCACATCGTCCAGCACCCGAGCTGGGCCGGCTGGAAGGGCTGGGGCTGGCCGGGCCCCCTCTTTCCCTTGCGGTCTCTCATCTCCCAGGTTTCACTCTGTCCTTGTGGTCCCTGCTCTTCGGGAATCTCGCCTGAGCTGCTTTGTGGGGCAGCTGGATCCCAAGAGAGAAAGTAAAGTTGCCAGGCCTCTTAAGACTCAGTCTGGAACTGGCAGGGAATCACCTCTGCAGCATCCTATTGGTCGAAGCATCCACAGAGCCCACCCACTCTCAAGGGGTGGAGACACAGGCTCCACCCCCTGGTGGGAGGGACTTCAGGCTCCTGGTGGGAGGGGAGGGTTGCTGGCGGCCATCTTTGCAGGCGACCCTCTCACTCCCGCAGTCTGCTCCTGCTGGCCTGGCCAGGCCTCGGAGGCAGCGGAGGACAGCCCGTCTCACCTGTGCGATGCCGGCAAGATACGCAGCCTCAGAGGAGTCTCATTTTATGAAAAAGCAAGGCGGGGGGGTGGGGGGTGGGGGTGAGATCCCACCAAGAGCAAACATCCGAGCCACTTGGCACTGCACTCTAACTGGGAGGCTGAGCCCACAAATTAGATGTTGATGAGAATAAACAGTCATTAGAACTCGAGGGGAAATAAACACCATTTCAAGATATTTTACTAATTTGGCTCTGAACGCTGCCTGCCTGCGAGTCTGCTGGTGTCTGGCTCGCAGAGATGCCTGTGTGTGTGTGCACGTGTCTATACGCAAGCGTGTCGTGAGCCCTCTGAGCGAAGTGTCTTGACTGAACGCCTCAGTCTCCCCCTCTGTAAAATGGGGATAAAAGCAACACCCAACTCAAGGTGGTTGTGAGAGTTAAATAAGGAAATATACATAAATCAATTAAAATGATGCCTGGCACCTAGTAAGTGCACCATTAAATGTGAGCTGTAATCTTCATTCATTCATTCATTCGGCAAATACTTAGAGGGCCCCAACCAGGGGAGGCCCTTTGCCCAGTGTTAGAGTTCCAGAGACTACTAGCGTCCCCACACCAGCCAATGCCAGACACACAGGGGGCACCGAGAACGGATTTCTTGCAGAATGAATGCATGGGGCATGGGCATTGCCTTCAAGAGTTCTGGCCTGGAAAGGAGACAGCCTCGTAAATAAATCATTGCAGACACGGCACCGTTCAAGGTGTAGATTTCACCCAAAGGGGAGTAAAAGGACTGGCTTCGATGGCAGACTTTCCGACACAAGCCAAGGCAGGGAGCAGTGCTGAGGGGAGGAGCCCCTCTTAGACCCTTTTAAATCGAGCCAGGTAGACGACAGCCCCTGGCCCAGGCAGGAGAGGAGAGAGCAGAAGGGAAAGCCCTCACTGGGGGGGAGAGGGAGGTACACGCTTTGGAGGACCCAGGTGCCCTGGGCTGGGTGGCTCTGCCGTCCCCCTGCCTCTGTGTCCACAGCCCCCAAACCAGGGGCTCCTGGCTTCCAGCAAGAGCTGCAGGTGGCAGGGAGGGGCCGGGTGTGCCGTTGTGGGAGGGTTTTACAGCGGGACGGCTTCTGAGACTGTCTGTGGAGCAAGTTAATGAGTGACTCTGGACACTTAATCAAACCCAGACATCTCCTCATGGCTGTCTGCTGCAGGCTCTGCTGTCTGCAGAGGTTTTTCCGCAGACTGCGCGGGGGGCCGGAGTGTTTCAGGGGCTCTGGCCAAGAGATGGGGGGATCTGCAGGTTATCGCACCTGGGCCTTCAGCTAGCGCCCCTGTGCATGCTTCTAGAATGGAGTCCCCTTCCAGGCCCTCCATAATCTGCAGCACCCGGTGCAAAATGGAAACACAGGGTCCCCTTTTCAAAAATGATGAAGAATTTCAAGAGGACAGCAGGAGAGCCTTAAACCAAGCACGGCTTCTGAGCGCGGCCCTCGGTGCGGCATGCCCACATCGCAGGGGCCGGGGGATTCCTTCGCTTTGGCCTCAACAAGTAGTGTTGAGTGCCTGGCTGTGTGTGGTGCCAAGCTGAGGTCAGGGCCTTGCATCCAAGAGGTGCCGAGTAAGTACACATTCCCAGAATTGAGCTGCATTGTGCAGAGGGCACTGGGCAGGTGTGTCCTCACTTACTCTCTGGGGCTTGCTGCGGCCCCTCCCTGCCCTTGGCTGCTCATCGATGAAGCCAAGGAGGGAAGGAGGCAGCTGGGGAAGCAGGAAGTGTTAATTCTTCCGTCCTGAGGCCATGTGTGTGCTGGTGGGGCACAGTGGGCCCAGCTGCAGGCAGAGGTCCTAGATGTAGAATGGTGAGCAATTACTTCCCACCCAGCCCAAAAGGAGTCACTCCAGATCCATGGTCTACTGGGTCCCCCATTCCGTCTCTTCCACTGAGCTCTGGCCACACGGACCTGCTTGCTCTTTCCCGAGCATTGCAAACGTGTTCCTGCCTCAGGGCCTTTGCACATGTAGTTCCTGCTGCCCGGACTTCTCTCCCCCAAGACACTCACGAGGTCGCCTCCCCTCCTTATCCTGGTCTCCGTCCAGATGCTGTGGCATCCTCCCTGGCACTCCTCCCTCCTCTTCCTCACACGTTATCTTTCCTCATGGCCCTCACCACCACACTGTGTCTATTTGTCTGTTGTCTGTCTCCCTCTAATGACAGCTTCCTGGAGGCAGAGACCTCATCCGTCTTGTTTACTGTCGTGCTGCAAGAAAAATGTAACGTGTACCTAAATGTCAGGCTACTCCATTTTACCAGTGGGAAGGCAGCTTCCTCAGTGCTTTTGGTAAACAGATACATAAACCTTTGGTGGACACAAATAGTCAACCATTCCCTGCACATTTAGATTATAGAGTCATATAAGCCTCTGTGTGCCTTTTTAAAGTCGCACGCCATCTAAATAACACAGTACAGAAAGATATGTTTCTTTTTGTTCCACGCTTGCATTCATAAAATCGTGTTCTCCAGACCCTCCACCCGTGTCTCCGACATCGTGTCTCTGAGTCATCAGACAGCAGCGGCTGATCCCATCTGCTCCCTCATGCCTAGAATGCTTGAGACACGGCATTTCGTGAATCTGCGTATGATGCAGCTGCTGGAAATTTTATCCCAGGCCACAAATATCCTTTTGCATAAATTAGGACCTGAGCTGTTTCATTTGTTTTTCGGGCGTATATTATTGATGAGCTCCAGCAAGGACCACGGCCCGTGTTCCTTTTTAAAGTGATCTTTCAAAGGGTTGTTTAGAGTGACACCCAATACCTGCCAGCCACCGGATAAGGGTGAAATCTGATTACATTTCTTGGCGCGCGTTCGGTGTAAACGATTCGGAGACGTGACTCATAGGAACCCCGGGCGGCGTAGTGCGAGGTGGTTGCAGGATGAGGCTGCAGTTCTCACCTGGCCGTGTTAATATCTAGACTCACCTGGGGAAGGTTTGTAACATACGTGGATGTTTCTGGCTTCCACCCCTGAACCAACAGGATCAAAATCCTGGGGTGGGGGAGGGAAGTATTTGTAGTTCTAAAAACTCCCAGGTTGGCTGGGCACCGTGGCTCATGCCTTGTAATCCCAGTGCTCTGGGAGGCCGAGGCAGGAGGATCACTTGGGGGCAGGAGTTTGAAACCAGCCTGAGCAAGAGTGAGACCCCGTCTCTACTAAAAATAGAAAAAATTAGCCAGGCATGGTGGTGCACACCTGTAGTCCCAGCTACTCGGGAGGCTGAGGCAGGAGGATCGCTTGAGCCCAGGAGTTTGAGGTTGCTGCGAGCTAGGCTGTTGCCACTGCACTCTAGCCTGGGCAACAGAGTGAGACTCTGCTTCAAAATAAATAATAAAATAAAAATAAAAAGCAAAAACTCCCAGGTGATTCTAATATCTAGCTGGCTGTGACCCACGAGACTAATTTTGATACATAAGCCAGACCCCAATTTTTTGAAAAAATACTCCTGAAATACCCGTCTTCTACTCATTCATGCTCTACAGTCCAGTCCTCGATCCAAAGTGCCTTGAACAGTGGCCCCGTCCTATAAGACGGGGTCCTGCTACCCAGCCCCAAGGGTCTGGCTGGGCTTGGCAGGGCTCGGCGGTTTCTCCAGAGGAAGGAAAAGCCTGGCCTTTCTGGCCACTGTCATCCACACTGTCCTCTCCACCGGGCTCTGGGGAAATAGCTCTAGAGCCTGGATTTGCAGCCCCCAGGAGCAGCTCTTCAACTGTGCCCTGTGTCGCCGGATTTAGGATTATTTAAGGACCACAGGAACCACCACTCGGTGATTACAGGCCGAGCTGTGCAAGACGCCCCTGCAGGGGCGTTTTGTGAATCTGTGGGATGCTTCTGGTTTTTGCAGCAACTGGGGAGCACCGAGGGCTTTTAGCGGATGGGGGCCAGGCTGCTAAACTCCCCCTAAAAGAGAGAATGGTCCATTTCCAAATCTGCTCTTGTCGTGGGGAAGACCCTGTTTGGAATATGTCGGATCTGGAATCTGACTGCGTTGTGTAAATAAACTGAAAGTATTTTTTGACAAGGTGTTTGACGGGCACTCTGTTTTCCAGGAGCAGAACGAATGTGTAAATCAAGGGAAGAGTGTACTCAGTTTCACTCAGAGCTGTGCCAAGAGTGGGGCACCGTTTCGGCAAGCCATGGTGCTGATCAACTACCACTTGTGGCATTGAGTTCCCCAAGCAGTCACCTATGCTGGTCTGTGCGTTACCTGTGCCATTTCCCAGTGATTCTACCCAGAGGTGCGAACGTCTGATGACTTGTGTTGTCCAGAATGTTGCATTTGAGCAGATACTTACAGAAATGCGTATTATTTTGTTACAAATTAACTTTCCTTAACATTTCGGATTTCAGTGTGTGTGTGTGCGCGTGTATTTTTTGGTAGTGCCATGTATAGGTAGCTGCCATCAGTCATGAATCACATTTCAGGATAGCAGAGGAGACTTTTAAACTACTTGTTATGAAAGGGGACATTGAGTTCAAGAGCATTCTCCAGCAAGTGCCTGAAGAGGCATGCACAGGGGTTTTCATCGTAGCCTTGCCTGTAATCAGGAAAAATTGGACATAGCCCACACGTCCATCAGTAGGTGGCTGAATAAATGAATTGTGGCTTGTCCGGCTAACGGAATACGATACGGCAGTCGAGATGAATGGACTCGAGCCATGCTTATCCACGTGGCTTGCTGCAAAAACGTAATAACAGATAGGAAATACTAATTGCAAAATAATTCTTGCAATATTATACCATGTGTGTACTGCAGGCTACATTTGTTGGGTATCTTTAGTTATCAGGAACATGCAAATCAAACCACAATGTGATACCACTTCACACCCATTAGGATGGTTATATTATAATAATAGTTTAAAAAAACAGAAAATAACTAGGGTTGGCGAGGATGTGGAGAAGTTGGAACCCTCGTGCATTGCCGATGGGAACACAAATGGTGCAGCTACCGTGGAAAACAGCAGGGAGGTTCCTCCAAGTGTTAGCAGCAGAATAACCCCGCGACCTCACAGCCCCACTCCTGGGTATACACCCAAGAGAACTGGAAACAAATACTCCAACAAATAGTTGTACACAAGTGTCCGCAGCAACACTATTCACAGCCGAAAGGTAGAAACAACCCAAATGTCCATCCGTGGGTGATAAGTGAACGAAATGTGGTCTATCCGTACCATGGAATATTTTTTGGCCATAAAAACGAATGAAGTACTGACGCGTGCTACGGCATGGGCGGATCCCAAAATAGTGTGTTATGTGAATGAAGCCAGCACAAAGGACAGATATCGTACGGTTCCATTTATATGAAATATGCAGCGTAGACAGATCCATAGAAACAGAAAGTAGACTGGCGGTTGCCAGGGGCCGGAAGGGGGAAGGGGGAGATGTGGAATGACGCTAGATGGGTACAGGTTTCCTTCAGGAGTGATGAGAATGTTCTGGAACAGGCTAGTGGTGTTGGTTGTGCATGTACTAGATGTCACTAATGGTAAATTTTATGTTATGTGTGTTATTCATACAACACACAAACACATACAAAAGGCAGGGAGGAGGCATACACACACATACATGTACACATGAGGTCTCCATGTATCCCGTTAGGTGCACAACATATCTCTGGAAGGAAAAGTTGATAACTGTGGCTGTCCCTGGGGATGGAAACCAGGGACTGGGGGTCAGATGGGGCGATTTTCTTTCTTCTACATCGTTTGGGTCTGTTGGAGCTTATTTTATCCTAGGCAAAAGCAATCAGCCCCCCAGGTGAATTTTAAAAGGATAACGTGAGAAATTCGGGGGAATTAACCAGATGTCCAAGACAGATGCCCTTCGTGGGCAGGCGGGTCGTGTGGCCCGAGAACAGGAAAAACGCAGACTCACTTATCTTCTGTGAAGCCCAGCCCTCGCCACCGAGGACAAATGTTCTTTCAGATCCCCAGGGGAGGAAGGTATGTTCCAAAGAGAGAATCGAATTCATGGTTGGCTGGGAGACAGTCAAAGGGGACCCAGGAGAAATTTCTGGAAAGTAAGTAAAGCCAGAAGATGGGTGAGGGCTCCAGTTTTCCAAAAGGGAAAATAATATGGATTCTGGAAAGCCCAGATGGGGTATGTCTGACAGCAAGAGTTCTTAGCAGAATTCTGGAATAGAGCATCGCACAGATGGCTCGTGGCTGTTCAGCAGAATATATGGTAATCACGAGAAGCCAACGCAGGTTCACTGAACCGCCTCCTGTCGACCAATGTCAATTTCCTGCTTTCGTGGGGAGACCGCCCTGGTAGACCAGACGGCCACTCAGGACCCTGCCCCCACCAAAGGATGTGTAAAATAGTGGTCTCGTTATCCTCATAGTGGGAATCGTTGTTAATTCCTGGATTGTTTGCCTTGTGATTTTTACATCTGCATTATCTGGCAATATTATTCCCATCCCACATGTTTTTAGGTAATTTTTCCTAATAATTGTCCATTTGTAAGCTGCTCAGACTTATCTTAATAATTTGTACTAGTTAAGAGTCTTGGTTGCAAGGGAAAGAAATCCAATCCCAAGTCTTAAGTAGAGAAGTGTCTACAGGCTTATGGTTTCAGGCATGGCTGAATCCAGGCGCTTAAATGGTATCATTGGGAATCTGCAGCCTGCTGGATGTTGGATCTGCTTCCCCTTGTGTTGGTTTCCCTCTAGGGCTGGATTTCCTAAGTAGAGGAAAGATGGTGCCAACAGCTCTCAGATTACCTCCTATCACCTTGGTAATCTGAGCAGAAAGTCACCTTTTGACTGACAGCTCCAGTTATCTGGGCCAGCTCTGATTGGCTCAACTGGGTCTCACCCCCACTCTTGGACCAATTACGATGGCTCTGCCTAAGTCGGGCCGTATCCTCCTTATAAATCACTTTGGAGATTATTTCATTTAGTGAGTGGGAGAGAAAAATTTCCCTAAAGCAAAATTGAGATGCTATTATTGGGAAAAGAAGGAATGGATATTGGTTAAGCAAAAACCCAGTCTAATCAAATTGTGATTAGTTATGCAAATGTCGCGTATGAGCAAGAGTACTGAATGGCATCTCAAAGTCAAAGTGCGTCTGCAGTGATCGCCCTGTGCCACGTGTCTCCTTAGTACAGAGAACAAGCGAGTTAACTCGTGGATAGTACTCTGACCCGTGAAACGGGAGGGTGCTTTCTCGGGACGTGTTGTACACTGTGTCACAGCTGAGCCACACAGGTGGATCCTGGTGAGGCCTTTCTGTCTGGAAGTGACAGTTGTGTTCCTGAGACTTTGTTATTGCTGGGAGTGGGGGTGGTGGAGGAGAGGAAGAGGTGGGGTTCAGAGAAGGCAGCTGGGGGCTGGGCAGGTGGGACCAAGATCAGAGAGAGGGTGTCCAGGAAGCACAGTGCGAGTGGCAGTCCCAGATGGAAGCTGGCCACCTCTTCTCTGCTGGGCACAGGGTGCCCTTGGTGGAGGTGGGACCCACGGCTTCATACCCTCCCAGTTAAGGCAGGGGCCAACATCCAGGTCTGGAATGTCAAGTGTCATCTAGGTATCAGCTGCAACTGTTGCCAGCACCTGTCTTTGACACCATGTTGCAAAGAATTCAAGGCTTTATCAGAAATCAATGGACAACAGTGCCGGGATCGATTAGCAATATCTGCCCTGGGAGTGGAGGTTGGAAAGACGGACACAGACCGGTATTTGCGGAGGCTGGGTGGGGCCTTCTCAAGGCTGTTCCAGAGACAGGCACACCAGCAGGCCACCCCAGCAACTGAAGACAGATTTATTTCCACTGGGCACTAAGTGAAATCATCTCTAAGCAAATAGCGATCTCTCTGCAGCGTCTGTCCCGAGCCTCTTCCTGGTCTGCGTAATCAACAACAGGTGTTTGCTGTTCATGCGACTCCAACCGCCAAAAATAGGCCCAGTAATAATGACAGGATAAGGCAGATTCCCAGACTTCCTGGAACACCTTCCCGGAGTCACACGCCGTGCTCTGCCGCTTTGATTGTCTAGCCAATGGTTTTCTTTAAATCGCCTCTCTTTTTAAAACTTTTCTTTACACTACATTATGCATACAAAAAGGTACACGGGTTTTAAGTGTATGGCTTAAATAATTTTCATAAAACAAACCAGCACTCACTTCAAGAAACAAAATATTTCCACCCCAGTCCCGCTCCCGAAGAATCCCCCAACCAGACCCCTTTTCAGACACCCAGTAAGTGTCAGTGCTGTCTTGACTTCCAACTGTAGATTAGTTTTGCCTGATTTGGGACTTTATTTTATTATTATTATTATTATTTTTGAGACAGAGTCTCACTCTGTCTCCTGGGCTAGAGTGCCGTGGCGTCAGCCTAGCTCACAGCAACCTCCAACTCCTGGGCTCAAGCGATCCTCCTGCCTCAGCCTCCCAAGTAGCTGAGACTACAGGCATGCGCCACCATGCCCGGCTAATTTTTTCTATATGTTTCTAGTTGTCCGACTAATTTCTTTCTATTTTTAGTAGAGATGGGGTCTCGCTCTTGCTCAGGCTGGTCTCGAACTCCTGAGCTCAAACGATCCGCCTGCCTCGGCCTCCCAGAGTGCTGGGATTACAGGTGTGAGCCACCGTGCCCAGCCTGATTTGGGACTTTAAATCAATAAACTCTTACAGTTTGGACTCTTTTGAGGCTGGTTTCATCCATGTTGTTATGTGCGATTGTGGTTTTTCATTGCTGAATAGGATCCCAGGGTGTAAACATACCACAATTTATTCATCTGTCTATTAATATGTTGACAGGCATCTGGGGAGTTTTTATTCCGGAGTATAATGAATAAACCTGTGGTCATCCTTGTCCGTGTGTTTTGAGAACACACAGACACATATCTGAAGGACACATACCGGGGACTGAAATTGCCAGGTCACAGGGTGGCCATGGGTTCAGGTGTGGTAGATACAGTTTTCCAAAGTGGTTGGACCGTTTTACACTCCCGAGTGAGTGAATGAGAATTTATCTTTTTTTGGCCTAAACTTATTTTTTAAAGGAAACTGTATGGCTGTCATAAAGGATAAATCTGTTTCACTTGCCACAAAAGGTTATAATAACTATGATAAAAACTAATAACTTAAAAAGATTCATCTAAAACCCATTAGAAAGTTCACCCCTGAAAATCAGCTCGGGTGCCATCAGTAGTATGAATGTCACGCTCTGGAAAGACCGTGGAGTGGATACTGCTGGCTCTTACCAGGCACCAGAGACCCCAGTTTTCCTGGGGTTTCCACCTCCCTCACCCAGTGGGGAACCCCAGCTGAGCCCGCCCCCCTACTCCAGGGAAGGCCCTGATTGGTCTGAGAGTGATGCAACCCCCTTGGCCTGGGATTGGTTCAGGACTGGGCATTTGACTCGATTCTGGCCAATAAGATGTGGGGGAAGTCTTCCCAGGCAGGACTTTTGAATAAGCCCTTCTCCTGGGAGACCCATGGGTAGGGCAGGTGTCTCTGCTTCCCTGGATTCAGGTCTGGAGGTGACGCCTGGAACTCCTCCTCCCAACACCTGCGCAGTCAGCACTGAGGATGGCAGATCAAAGAGGTGGAAAGAACCTGGGTGTTCTTGGTGACATCACTGAGCCGCTGAATCAACCCGCCGGAAGCACACCCCTCCCCCCTGCTCTTCCTGGTGTGGGAAGCGATGTGTCTTATTGCTAAAGCCGTGCAAGTTGGGGTTTTCCTGTCACCTGCAGCCCCAAGCACCTTCGCTGCTGCACCTGGCATCTTGGGTTTGAAGGACAACTGTGGGTTCTAACCCCACCAGCCCCCAGGCCTGTCTGAGCCTCAGTCTCCTCATTTCTGAAACAGGATCAACAGCATCAACCGCGTGGAGATAACCCTGCAGAAAAAATAGAGAAAGTGAACTTCATCAAAATTGAAAACGTTTGTGCATTGAAGACCATTACCAAGAAAGTGAAAAGACAATTTACAGGGGACTTCTGGAGGGGGCCGGGGCCCAGGACACACCACCCTGCCTTCTCCCTGAGTCCCGATGACGAGCCAGTGGCTTGGACATCTCTGGCCTCTCTCGGGCCCCACCGCTGGCCCATGTCAGCCCTGCAGTGACCTTCAGGGCCTCCCCCCAGACCCACCAACGCCAGGGCTTGGGCCTGAGTGTCGGGAAGCACGGAGCTGCCCTCGCCTGGGTCGGGGAGGCTGTGGGTGGGGGCAGATGTTGTTCTGGTCACAGCGAGTTCATGTCACTTGTCGGACATCCAAGTAGAGTGGCCCTTTCAGCTGTTGGATACTGGAGTCTGGAGTTCCCAGGAGGGGTCCAGGCCGGAGCTGGAGCTCTTGAAGGCATCTATCCCCGTGACCATGAGACAGAAGCTTCGCGCCTCGTGAGGCCAGGGACGGAGAGCGTGTAGAGAGGAGTCAGGACGAGCACCTGCAGCCTGGGGCCACCGCCTTTCCCATGGTGCCCTGTCCACGCCAGGCACAGTCAGGAATCTCAAGGGATTCCAGGCAAGAGGCAGCTGCCAGCCTCTGGCAGAAAGTTGGCAAATGGAACCAGGTCAGGGGTGAGCCTGGCTGCAGGGGGAGGTCACCCAGACAAAAGGCCACTCACTGGAATGGATCAGTCCCAGGTGACACTGTCTCCCTCCCTGGATCCCTTTTCCTTTGTCCAGGACGTCCTCTTAGGAACAGGAGGCCCTGACGTCATACAAACCCAGCCGGAGGTGGCCCGTGCAGGTCGCCTCCTCCACGCAGCCCTCCCCAGGGCAGGGCCCCTTGCAGGTTCCAGACACCCCCCACCCCAGGCTTCTGGGCAGGCTCTTTCCCTGTCCCCGGGGGAAGCCCGCTTGGCTCCGTCTGTCCTCTGGCACCTCCTACACGCCGTCTTCTGCCTCCTGCGACGTCCCGAAAGGACAAAAGGAGGAAACCGGGCCGTGCAGGGAGAGGAAGGGAGACGGCTCAGTCCCTGAGGCCCAGGCCCGGGAGGAGGGCAGCAGGGAGAGGCGCAGTGTCGGGGGGGTTTCTCCCCTGCCTCGTAGGGCAGGGCCAGGCCACGGCCAGGAGGGGCAGAGAGCAACGTTCCCTCCTGCTCTGGCCCTGCCCACACGTTCTCCACCCTCAGAAACCCCAGGGCCCTCAGACCAGGCCAGTCCGCCCTCGCCGTGTGGGCTCCCGGGCACAGCGCAGGGCCCGGCGGCCAGCTCAGAAGGGTGTTGGGGCCACAAGTTCTGTGATGCTTGTAAAGGGCCCGCGTGGCCAGATCCCAATTTCTCCAAGAGAAGCCTCCCTCCTTCCTTCCTTCATTTCTTCCTTCCTTCCCTCCCTCCCTCCCTCCCCTGATCTCTTCTCTTTCTTTCTCTTCTTTCTTTCCTCTCTCTCCCCTTTTTTTCTGACAGAGTCTCACTCTGTCATCCTAGGTAGAGGGCAGTGGCATCGTCATAGCTCACAGCAACCTCAAACTCCTGGGCTCAAGGGATCCTTCTGCCTCAGCCTCCCAGGTAGCTGGGACTACAGGCATGTGCCACCATGCCCGGCTGATTTTTTCTATTTTTAGTTGTTTGGCTAATTTCTTTCTGTTTTTAGTAGAGACGAGGTTGCGCTCTTGCTCAGGCTGGTCTCGAACTCCTGAGCTCAAACGATCCACCCGCCTTGGCCTCCCAGAGTGCTGGGATTACGGGCGTGAGTCACCATGCCCGGCCTCATCTCAGTTTCCTTATGTATAAGACAAATCTAGTAGGTTGAATAACAATCCCCCAAAATGTCCATGTCCTAGGCCCTGGAATCCGTGACTATGAGACCTTCCACGGCAAAGGGGCTTTGCAGTTGTGATTAAGTTAAGGATCTTGAGACGGGAGATGATCCTAGATTATCCAGGTGCGCCCAATGTCATTGCAAGCATCCTTACAAAAGGGACCAGAAGGTCAGAGTCAGAGAGGTGACGATGGAAGCGGAGATTGGGGTGACACAAGGTCACTAGGCTCTAGCAGCTGGAAGAGGCAAGGAAACTGATTCCCCCCCAGGAAGGAACACAGCCCTGCGACACCTTGGTCGCAGCCCCACAAGCCCCGTTCCAGACTTCTGACCTCCAGAACTGTAAGGTAGTACGTTTGTACTGTTTTAAGTCACCATGTTTGCGGCACTTCTCACCCAGCTATGGGAGACGGATGCCGTGGGGCTGATAAAGGTGGCCGCCTCCGAGGGCTCTTGCGGGGATTCCAGAAGTTCAAGCATGATTCGGCAGGTTGTAGGAGCCCAGCCAGCCAGTCTCGGTACCAGCCATGCCTCTGCCAGGAAGTCACCCCTGATTACTCCAGCCCACACCCACGCCTCCGGCTACGGCTGAGGTTTGTGTGGCCCCAGGACGGTGCTAAAGGCTTTTCACCCGGTATCTTCTTTCGTTCTCAGGGCCACCCACGAGGAAGGGGCTTAGAGGACACTCATCTTACAGAGGAGGAAACCAGGGTGTGGTGGGGAGGTTAAGAAAGTTGACGGGAGGGGACACTCTGGACGCTCCCGGGCCCGCCCCCCCTGCACCGTGCACCTCACCAGCTTGGCTCGGGCCCCAGCGGATGCGCCCCCATCCAGGGATGCCTTTCCACAAAGCGCGTCAAAGCGATCAAGAGGGACATAAATTGGAACTTTTCTTCCACGCAGCTGCCAAGGCGAATTGTTTTACAGGCACAGACGGGCTCCACTCCCTTTTCCTGGCCCGGACTTGTCTCTGTGCCGGCCCATGGGTCCCTCCCCATGCCTGGGGGGCGGCTCCGCCACATCTCACTTTAGGAGCCCCTCAGCGTCCGTTTCCTCCGCCTGCACCGGCCCTGCCCTGGCACTCACCATTTCTCGTCGCAGCGGCCTCCCACCGGGCTCCCTGCTGCCCACCACGTGCCACTCAAGGGATGCCGATTCTGAGACATGCCCAGGCCTGACCACGGCCCCGCTGAAAACCCTTCAGGGTCTCCCTGGTGCTCACAGGGAAGTCCGGGCTGCTTACTGTGGCACTGCAAGAACATTTGTGTTTGCCACATTCATCCATCCTACCGCAGGGCCTTTGCACTTGCCACGCCCCTTGCCTGAAGTGCCTTTTCTGTGGATATCCTCATGGCCGGCTCTCTCCATTCAGGTCTGTGCCCCACTGCACCTCCCCAAAGAGGCCTTCCTGACCACCCTCTGTCACACTCTGCTATGTTATTCTTCTCTCAACACGAGCTGAAACAACAACATGCCGTTATATGTTAATTTTTGCTTCTGTGTTCACCCGGTGAACCACCAGTGAAGTTGGCCAGGCAGGGAGTCCAGCCCCATTTTACAGATGAGGAAAACTGAGGCTCAAGAAAGTAAAATGACTTGTCCATCCTCACGCTCCAGCTGCACTGGTATTCTGGCCCTTCTGCCAACATGCCAAGCCACTTCCCACTGTGTGGCCTTTGCATCTGCTATTTCTTCCCCCTACAATGCTGGCTGCCTCCATCTTAAGTGTCACCTTCGCAGGGAGACCCTTTCTGGTCACCTAATCTCAAAACTGTCCCCCCACCTTCCTTCCAGCTCTCTCCGTCCCTAAGCGGCTTCCTTTCAGGCAACCATTGCCATTCGTCACCATACCCTCCTTTCTCCGCCGGCTTGCTTTCCGACTCCTCCATCTCACAGGGGCAGAACCCGCCCTGGGTGGCTGCAGGGCTCCCATCAGGGTGTTAAGCGGCCTGTGCACCTGAGGTGGCACTAACTGGCATGATGCTTAGAGACACACCACGGGACTGGGCTGCCAGGGAGCTGCGGCCCCTGCCCTAGGCAGGAAGCCACGCTCTGAATGAGACACCGTCCCCACCAATGCCACTTCCAAAGCCACCCCCACTGCTGCAGTCCACCCAGCCCGACAACTGCTCGGACCCTCTGTCCACCCCATGGACTCGGTTCTGAATTTGAGTGTCACGAATGGATTGCCGGAACCAGGGTGCACATGGAACCCTAGCTGCAAAGGAGCCTGGAAGACACGATTGTTGGCTTCTGCCGTTCGGGAAGACAGACCAGGAGGACGGGGAAGAGACGTTGAGCAAGCCCAGCTGCGGTGTCCCCTCTTCTGCCCTGCTGGGAAATGGCCTCCACGTGAGTCGTCCACTGCTGGGGCCCGGGGCCAGCCTAATGCATGTTGGTTGAGTGACAGAATGAGACGTCCAAGTTGGGAGTTGAACTCAGGTCTGTCTGGTTCAAATGTGTGGACTTTAACTTGTTAGATGGCTGCCCCCTGCCTGGGACTTCAGACCTTGTACGCTTTTCACCTGCTGTGCTGGGCTTTCAGTAATTTCCCAAAGCACCTGAGCGAGGGCCCTTCTGAGCCCCGGGGGCGGGGAGGGGGGGGAACGGGGGCGCTGCATTAATATTTCACTTTTGGAGACAGAGTCTCAGTCTGTCGCCTGGGCTAGAGTGCAGTGGGGTCATCGCACTCACTGCAGCCTCCAGCTGCTGGGCTCAAGTGATCCTCCTGCCTCAGCCTCCTAAGTAGCTGGGACTATAGGCACCCACCACAAGGCCTGGCTAATTTTTCTATATTTGGTAGAGACGGGGTCTTGCTCTTGCTCAGGCTGGTCTCGAACTCCTGAGGTCAAATGATCCAGCCGCCTCGGCCTCCCAGAGTGCTAGGATTACAGGCATGAGCCGCCATGCCCAGCTTGCTGCAATATTTTAAAAATGAGAATTACAGTGTTACTGGTTCTGTCGGGCAGAGGCCGGAAGGGACCCAGGAGGGACGCACACTCTCAGCTCCAAGTCTGCAGGTCTCGTCCGGGGCAGACAGGCCTCTGGGTTCTGCTCTCGCCTCGACCAGGCCTGAGCTCTGGCCGCGCACGCGGGGCGGTTCGGGCCAGGGCCGCATTGGGAACCGAGCAGTCACCAGTGACGACGCAGTGTGGACGCTCCCACCATCTGTGTCTGACGCGCGGCCCTGGGAAGGCAGGGGCTTTTGTTGGCTTCCCAGGCCCAGGCGGGAGGTCAGGCCACCCAGGGGCTAATTCCTGACATTCTCAGGGAGGCTGAGAAACAGCAAATGTGGTGCAAAGATGCCGGAAAGGAGACCTCCGTGAGTCTCGGAAGACTCCAGAAACGCACGCAGGGACGTCCAAAACCAGATGTCCATGCTTGAAAAAAAAGAAGAAAGAAAGAATTTTCCGTCTTTAAACATTTCACACGGGACATGGTCAAAACAAGTCGCCCTCTACCTCAACCCCTATTTCCCAGGGCACCACCCTCCCCCACCCCAGGCAGCCTCTGGTATCAATTTGTCATGTGTCCTCTCCAACTCCAGCCCCAGCTCCAGCCATGTGCTCCCACCTCCTGCCCACTCCATCCACTCCCCTCACGCTGGCCTCTGTTGTTCCTGGAATAAGCCAGGCATGTCCCCACCCCAGGGCCTTTGCACTGGCTGTTCCCTTTGTCTGTTCTGCTTTTGCCCCGATACCGAGCGGCTCTTTCCCTTCCCGCCCCTGTGACCACTGCCTTCCTTTCCAGATTTATTTTTCTCAGGGCACTTACCACCTTCTAGTCCAGTGAATGATGTATTAATATCTATTTCGTTTTAATCATGCATCTTTAGAATGTCACTCCACGAGGGCAGAGACTTCGCCTGTCTCTATCACTGCTGTATCTCCTCCACCTGGCATGGTGCCTCACATACAGTGGGCACTCCTAAATGAGCCTCCTTCCAGAAGTCTCCCTGCATAGACAAGCATGAATAAGCACATTTCCTCCTCCCTGCCGTTTTTTTTTTGCACAGCAAGTACCTCAGGGCACACCTGGCCCTGTACCTGCTTCTGAGCGAAACAATGTACCTTGGAAAGCTGCCCCGTAGTAAGGCACAGCCTGGTCTTAGCTGCTCGCAGCTGCAGACTGCTCCACTGGAGGCCGGCAGGACCCTCCTGGCTAGCCCCACCGTCGCCCATTCAGGAGAGCTGGGCTGCGGGACCGTCCTGGCGGGGGGGTCTCCCCCTTGAGGGTGCACTTCTGTGCTCCCGCCCCACCGGCCGGCAGGACAACACCCCACAAACGGCTGCCCTGGAAGAAAGTGAGTTGTTGATCTTTAGAAATCAGCATTGGGCCTATCAGAGAGGGGCTCGATCCTGTTCTCTGCTTGGTTCTTTCTGAAATGCAAACAATGTCTTCAACAAAGGCACAGACGTTAGAGGAAGCCGGGGTGACGAGGCAGTTTCTTGCAGCAAGGGTTGGGGGAGGCTGGGGCTCTGAGTGACATTCTCAGTGGCACTTTCGCAGGACTGTGAGATTGGAGGGGCCCCTGGACTCCTCTGTGGCAGAAAGGACAGGGTCTGGGGGGATTCTGTCCCCTGCAAATCCTCCGTGTCCTGAAATTGGACTTGGCTTTGAATGCCAGGGTGTTTTTCTTACTCTTTACAGGCCTGGCTGCGGGGCCTACTTCTTTAAGTCCAGGGAGTGTCCTTGCTTAGCATGTGGCATTCGTGATGACTTCCCATGTCAAGTGTCACCTCCCCTCTGCTACTAAGGGTGTTTTCCTTCACTGCTTGATCCCACAGTGCCCGGTACACAGTAGGTGCTTAATATAATAACTGTGTATTGAATGAATGGAACTGTGATGTGTTCATGGAAACCAGACTTTCTCTCCTGCCTGCACTTTTGGAAGAGGGTCCCTTTTCCACCAAGGAAGATTCTGACTTCCTGCCCCAGCCAAAACTAGCCTGGGGACTCAGGTCACAAACAGGCGGCCCCAGTGGCTGGAGGTATTTGGTATTTCATTTGGATGCTCTTGTGTTTTAAAGAGGGGTGCCTGGAACGCCTTGGGACAGGCATGTGGGCGTGCCACAGACCCCACCCAGGTCAATTACTCATCTCTCCTCCAAGCACGGCTGGTTGGTCCCGCCAGGCCCTGTGGCCTTTAGAGGTTGCAACTTCTGTTTTAATGCACGTCAAAAGTATGAAAATTATATGTCAGAATTTTCTGCACTGACACTGTGCACGCCAGGCTTGGCCCCAGGGATGCTCATTTGGGTGTTTTTTCGGGTGTCACTGGGTGGGGCACAGGCCCCTTTCCTGTGCCCCCATGGCCAGGGCTCTTGGGGTGGCAAAGTTCGAGGCTTCTCTGGGCACTATGTTGCTGGGCGTGGGTTCCTACCCTGGAAATGCCTGGCTTCTCCAGGCCTGCCCAGGGGGGCATTTTTGGGGGGCAGCCCCTGGAGTGGCTGGAAGTCTGATCTGACATCATGGGTGTGCTTTAGAACTCCGTTAGGAGTCAGCCTGGGGTCCGAGGAGCCCCCACCTATCCAGAGGTTCGGGCCCACGGACAGGTGGAGGCTTGACCCCGAGAAGTGCCGGAGGAGCAGGTGCTGCCAGACAGGATGCGGATGGGCCATCCCGCTTGCTTCTAGATTTTTCAGGGCAGGCGCCTGAAGCACCAGCAGCCCCCTTCCCCCCGTCCGTGGCATGCGGTCATTCGTTTGTGCGTTCCGTCTCGGCGCATTTGAACTGAGCGCCTACCATGTGCTGAGGATGCAGCTGTGAGCTAGACAGATGAGTCTCTGCTCTCAGGGAGCTGACATTCTGGTGACAAAAACCAATATGTAAGGGACAAATGAATGCCCAAGATAATTTCAGGTAGTGATAAATGGCGAAGAAAATGAATAGGGTGTTGAGTTAGCGAGTGCCTTGGGGGTTTCTTCAGACAGAGGACCAGCGAGAGAGTCCCTAAGGAGGAGACATTGAGCTGGGACCCGAAGATAGAAGGTTGCTGTCTCAGGCAGCAGGAAGAGCGAGTGCCAAGGTCCTGCGGCAGAGAGGCCTGACGGGTTTGGCAGCATTTAGGAAGGAAGGGTTGAATGATTGGAAGGGGGACAAGTGGAGACAAAGCCCAAGGGTAGAATTTGGTGCCACTGGGGCAGAGCCTCCTGGATGTATATGACATGCGCCCACCCTGTTCCAGTCTGGCCACTTACAGTATGCTGCACAATGTCCTTGGGTGACTTCCCTAACTCAGTCTCAGTCTCCTCTCCTGTAAAATGGGTATATGGAAGGTCTTTCCCTCACGAAGGCAGTCTGGGAAGCTCTTAGCTAGTACTATTGCTAAGCCACAATCCAGGGGGCTTGGGGGGCCCCCAGAGGCTGCTAGGGGGCAGAGTGTTCTTTGGCAGTTTTTCAAAGCTGCTGTTCCAATTAGTTTCCCCGGGATCCATCCCTGGGGCTGCCACTCAGAGCCCAGTGGGAAACAGAGTAGCAGCTGCAGTGCCAGTTGTGGGGGGCTGGGGGGCGGGCAGGGCTCACCCCTTCAGAGCCAGGACTCCCAGCACTCAGAGGACACTGGCACTTGAGTGGACACTTGGCTCCCTGAGAGGAGTTTCCAGGCGACGCCTGGGACATTACAAAGCTGACAGCCCGCCCGCCTTCCTGACCCCCTCCTATGCCTGAGGGGAGCCCGGGGAAGGCACCAGGAACCCCTGAAGACACCCCCAATGGACATCCTCCAGCGCCAACTCCCAGAGCTGCATCTCCTTGCAATGCAAATTCTGAGTGTTCCCAGGTGACTTAGGTGGGCTCCAGGTGGGGTGGGGCCGCTGAGGGGCGCTCTTCCCCTCCTCCCCAAGGCCCCTCAAACGCTGGCCTTCCTCCTGCGGGTCTGGCTTTCTGCGCCCTTCCCACGGTCTGGCGGGGCAGACCTGCAGCCGGTGAGGCCAGAACGGGGAGGGCGGGGACACCGACCTATGACCCCCTCCTGTTCCAAACTGCAAACGGCTCCCTCTCCGCGTACACTTCCCCTTTTCCAGATTTTGTCAGCCCCGTGTATGCACCGCCTCCCCCAAAACACCCACACACGAAAAGCCTCGGGCGGAGAGGGACCTCGCTGCAGGGGAGGCAGGCAACCCCAGCACCCCGGCAGGCACGGGGCCCCTGGAAACCGCAGGGCTGCCTCCCTGCCTCCCACCGCAGCCGTCCCCACTCTCCCCGGGGGTTCTCAGATGTTGGCAGATGGCAGAACCGAATCTGCTGAGACGTCACTCCAAAAAAGGAAAGTTGAACTGAGAAAAAAAAAATTCAAACTCTCCAACATCTTGGGGGAGAGCAGAAGGGGGGGGCTCCCCAGGTTTGAGCTGGCAAACTTGGAGGGGTGGGGGCGGGGTGGATGAGGACACGGGGGCCGGGCAGCCAGCAGGGCCGGGTTCCTGTCGGAGCGCCGAGCGTCTGCGTGCGCAGGGGGGCCGAGCACGTGCGCGCTTGCCCGTGACCGCGTGCTCGCGCAGGCTCCTGTTCGTACCCCTGTGTTGGGACCACAGGCTTGCTGCGCTGTCTGTGCGTCTGTGTCCCTGAATGTCCCCAAGTGGGAGTTCACTCAGCAACACATTACAGAGTTCCTGCTGTGACAGGGGCGGTTAACAGTCAGAAATCTGTGCCCTCACGAAACGGACATTCCAGCCTGTGTCCCACCCAGTGTTTGCCTGCGTGTGGTCTCATGCTGGAGTCTCCGTCCCAGGCTCCGCTCAGGTCCGCGGCGGTTGAGAGTTTTGCAGTGTATTCACCTGGGCTGATCTCCTGCCTGGCGAGGCCCAGTATGTTCGTGTTCCGCTGGCGACAGTTCTGCACCCCACCGTCTGCTACAGCCCGCTGGCTGCTCCGCCGTGCGTGTCCCTACGCGTCTGTATGTGTCCCTAAAGGCCCTGCGTGTGGCCTTCCCCGTGCGCCCCCTCCCCACCCACCGGCCACTCCAGAGTTATGATTTAGTAGCTGAAACGCGATTCCACGGAAGTGTCCGGGGCTGGGAAGGAGGAGGAGGCCCCGACCCCGGAGAAGAAAGGGGCGGGGGGCAGGGCGGGGAGGCGCTTTGCCCCCTCCTTCCTCCTCCGGGAGCTGCCAAAAAGAAACTCGGCGTCGCGCCCAAGTGTGCGTGTGTGCACGCGCGCGGGTACGCGCAGGCCTGGGGAGGCGGCGCGGGCCCTTTAAGGAGCCGGAGGGGGCCGGGCCGGGGCGCGTCGGTGCGGGCGGGGTGCGGGGAGGCCGAGCCACCGCCTCCCGGGCTCCCGCCCCGCCCCCTCCTCCCCCTCCCGCCGCCGCCGCCGCCGCCGCCGCCGCCGGGGAGCGCGGAGCCGCGGGCAGGCCGGGCCGCACCGGAGCCCCGCGTCCGCCCGCGCCCCGCCCGAGCCGTGCGCCCGCGCCCTGCGCCCCGCGATGCGCGCCAAGTTGCCGGCCGGGAAGCTGGGGCCGGCGCCCTAGGAGGCGGCGGCGGGAGGATCGCGTCCCCGCCAGAGGCCGGGCCTGCTGCGCGCCCCCAGCCCGATCGGCACCGCCACTTGCCTGAGCGCCCGGGCGGCCCGAGCGCGCCCAGAGCTGGGGCGCCGCCGCTGCCACCTCCGCGAGGTGAGTTGGGGCCGAGGGTCCCGGCCGAGGGCCGGGGGAGACGCGGGGCACGCTTCCGGGGGGCCGAGGGAGGACCGCGCGGCGCACGCGGCGGAGTTGGCTGGGCCCCTGCACTCCGGAGTTAGCGCTCTCGGGGTGGCCTGCTGGGGAGCGAGGCGCCCTGTCGGCGCTGCAGCCCGCGTGCTCGGGGGCGCCGGGAACTTAGGGGAACTCCAGCTCCCCAGCGAGGGGGTGGGAAGGAGGGAAGTGGCGTGGGGTGGGCGGGGGGCGCCCTGGAAATGCGTGGGGCCGGTCCCCACCTTGTGCGCCAGCCCCGGGGGCTTGGCCGCCATGCGCACCTTCTCCTCCGGTGCAGCCCTGGACTTGGGGGGGGGGACGTTGCGCCTTATTTTCCATCAGGCAGCGCGGGTTTGGGGAGCCCTTGGATATGGCACCCCCAGCTCCCTGGCCTGGCTGTTCTGCAGGGTCACACGGGGGGTTCTCGCCAGCCGGGAGGGGGAGCTAGCGGTGCCCCTCCTGGGCAAGGGGCCAGAGGGCGCTGGGCGGGGTCCCCTAGGGAGAGGTGCCCCTTGTTTCCCCCTCCCCCGCGGGCCGGTGTTCCTGGTGTCTGGACCTGCCTCCTGCGGCTGGTGACGCCTCATTGGGCCGCCTCCTGGTCCCTCCCCCGGGCCGTGCGGACACTTGGGATGCCACTAGTTTGGGAAGTTGGAATTCAGAGCTGATCCCACTCGGGCTGCACTGGGAAGCTCCAGGCCCTGGCGTTGCGGGGAGCTTCCCCAGGGAGCTGCGGGGAGTGCGGGCACCCTTGGGGCGCGCCTTCGCACCCCGACCACTTGCAGGCGAAAGCCGGAGGCAGGGAGGGAGGGCGAGACACGCTGTACCTGTGAGCCGCTGTCGCCCGGGCCCAGTTAGCGTGGTGCGCCCGGCGTTATTTTTACATCGCAGGTTTATTTTTTGGACGCGAGTGTCCTCCCGCTGCCTGTCGCGCGCTCGGGCTCCCCGAGGGTCTGGTGCAGGCAGCGGGGGCGGATCTGTTCTGTCGGCTCCGCCTCCTCCCTTCCTCCCCCTCCTCCTTCCCCCCTGTTGGTGAGAACTGGTTTTATTATGATTGTTATTTTTTTTCCCCTTTTGCAGATTTGGAGGAAGGATGTGTGAGGGGGGAAGGAGGGGGAGCCAGGAGAGAAGGGAGAGGTTCCCCGTGGGCTGGGTGGGGGAGCTCTGGGCACGCTGGGATGTGTTATCTGTGGCCTTGACTTTGCCCTTTTTAAGCCAGATCGGAGTCCCTGCGGCTGCTTTGATACGAGGGGCTCTGAGGGCCAGGCGTGCTGGGAGAGCGACCCAGGGCTTGGCTGCGTGCGTCGTGGGTGGCCTTTCGTGGGGAGGGGTGCGGAGGGGCAGAGCAACAGAGAAGCAGCTTGTGACATGGGATAGCCGTGACATTCCTGGCCTGCTCTGCAACTCAGCTCCTTGCGTTCATGTCTGACTTTTGCCACTCTGCCGGCAGTGTGACCCTGGACAAATTGCCTAACCTCTCTGTGCCTCGGGCTTCTCATCTGCAAAGTGAGAGTAAAAATAGGACCGAGTTCCTGGGGTTGTTAGAACGGCCTGTAATGATACATAAACTTACTTGTATGTGTCACTGTGACTGCTGCATTATTATTGTTTCTGGGTTCTAAAACTTGGCCTTTATTCCACGGCCTGGAAACCTTGTGAACAGCCCGCCTTACCTTTGCCTGGGGGCGGGGCGTGGGGGATCTGGTGAAGAGAGGGGGGCCTTCCTTCCACTCCCCGCTGCTGCTGGGTTCAGGTGCTCAGCCCATTGAGCAAATGCAAAGACCCAGTCTGGCTGTGCAGCATGCAGGGTGGGGGGCCGTGGCGGATCAGCGGCGGCTGTGAGGGCATCCCGGGCCCTGTCTGGCTTCCCTGCCATGTCCCTGCTTGGAAATTTACCGCTGCCGGGTGCCCGGGGAGTCTGTGGAGCCGGTGCCCAGACGTGGGGGCGGGCGCGAGCGGGCCCAGCCCTGGCCTCTTCCCACTGAGCTATTTACGCCGGCTGGCTTGGGGATCAATACTATTGATAAATCCATGTAAATGGTAATGTGGCTGTCAGGCCCCGGCGAGGGATGGGGGCCCGCTCTTGGGGCTGCGCGCATCCCCTGCCCCCTCCCGGCCAGGGTTTGGCTACGTGGGAGGGATTTATTTGGCATCATCCGTTCCTTTCCCCCAATTAATAATACTCGTGCCACCTCCTAGAGATTGCCCAGAGCTCTGAGAGCCTGGAAGCCCCGAGCCGGGGAGGGCTGGACGGTTCTGCCGGCTGACACCCACCGCTGGCGTCCTGCCGCTGCCGCTGCTCCGGGTGTGGGGGCTGCCTGGCCCGGTTTCCCCCTGCCTGAGAGGGGGCGCCCTGCTCCGTGTTCCCAGCCCCCACCTGAGGCGTGTGGGTGGAGAAGTTGGTGCTTCACTCTGAGACGGGGCTTGGGGTGGCACCTACGCACGACCCGGCTGGCGGGGTGCTCTCTGGGAGAACAGAGCTCCTAAGGCAGGGGCGCCCGGCTTGCACCCCTTCCTTCTGCCTCTGACGACAGCGGGGTGAGAGCTTTCATTTGTGTGTTTTTCCCTTCTGTTTCCTTTTCATGTCTCCAACGCCAAACAGCGGCTTCCCTGGTGACACCTCTGAGACGGGAGCTGCTGGCAGGAGCTGGTAATTCCTGCCTGGGGTGCCAGGGGAGGGGGCGCAGAGGGGCCGAGCCTGGGCTGTTGCCTGGGGAGGGCCAGGCTGAGGGTGGTGGCTTAGATGACCTGTGTCCCCTAGGTGGGTGGGTGTGTAGGGCCCCCAGGGAGGGAAGTGGTGCTTAGGAAAGGTCACCAGGGCATTCTTAGAGGAGGCCTGGAACCAACTTCACACCCTGTCAAGTGAACTCTCGTTCTCTGTGCTGGAAAATACTGCATATGATGCAGTCGTATTTACAGCCAGCGCGTATAAAGCACTCACTGTGTGCCAGGCACTGTGCTTCATACAGATTCACTTGTGTCATCATCACTCTATGAGTTGTTGCTATTATTACCCTACTTTATAGATGGTGGAATTGGGGCTCAGAGAGGTTAAGTGACTTGCTCAAGGTCACACAGCTTGCATGTGAGATTTAAGAATTAAGACCTGGGGTTATCCACCCTCGAGTTAGTGCAGCGAGAATTTACTGCAGACTTCCTTTGCAGACCTGCCACGGAGGATGTGAATAAAGACGTTTTGTTTCTTATTTGGGCAGCACCTACAGATCTTTGCCCCAGGGGACAGGGGACTGAGAGTTTGTTCTCCCCAGGGCTTGGGGAGAGGGATAGTGCCCGGCATTTCTTTGAAGTCTCATTTTATCTTAAACATCCGTGCAAATTTGGCATTCGCCTTGGCCACACTGCTGTGTTTATTTTGAAATGAAAACATGGTTTTGAATTATTTAGCACGGTGCTCCGGAAAGCCGCATCAGATGGGTTCGGTGGCCTGGAGTGCCCAGCATGGCGCATAGCCCTGGGGTACTTTGGAGCCGGAGGGCTCGAGCCCAGAGAGGTCCTGGGGCAGGCGGCAGCTTTAGTCCTGGTTTGTAGACGAGGGCGCAGGTCGGCGGGGCAAGGCTAGCCCAAGGTCGGAATCATCATCATTGTCGTCTGTATTTTAGAGCCAAGTGAGGCTTCTGAGACCCGGCGCTGCCACACCGCCCTGCCCACCTGGGCTCAGCCGGCCTGGAGGGAGGCTCTTTCTGTTCACAGGTCCGTGGAGAAGTACCCTAACCAAACCTTAGAGGACAGTCTGGGAGGGTTTCATCCGCCATCCCCAAGAGGGCAGCTGATTTAGCCTCGCACGTTCCAGCTTAGCCGCTTACAAGCCGTGTGCCCGGGCAGGGCCTTGCCCGTGCTTCTCAGTGAGAGCGCCGCCTCGGTGACACGGGCACATTGCTCACTGCCTGCGGGTGGCGGAGAGGGTTACGGGGTGGAAGGCGTGATACTGGGTTTGCCGCTCAGCTCTGCGGCTTCAAGCTGTTGGACTCTGGGCGGGCACGTTACTTAGCCTCAGTTTGCTCATCTCTAAGATGGGGATGATGATGATGGTGGTGATGCCTTTGACTTTAGCTCGTGAGGATTAAACGAGCCCATGTATGTCATGGGAGCTGCTGTTCCCATTTTGGCTCACCCAGTTGGAGAGCGAAGACGTCCCTGTAGAATTAGTTGCGTGAATCCAGGTCCTCACCCACAGGCTGCTGGGCACCACCAGTCCTCCTCTTAAGGGCTGTTGGGAAGGGTCCTCTGACAGACCAGTTTCTTTTCCCGAGCCCCAGGCTTGGGCTTGTTGCCCTCCGGCGACGGCAGGCTCCTCTCCTGTTTTCGATTCACAGATGTGCTCAATTTCTGAGGTTTTCCATTCTGCCTTTAATCACCCAGTGGTGTCTGTCGGGCACTTGGGGGCACTTGGAGTGCTTGGAGGTCATGGGCAGCTTGGAGCTGGGGGGAGCAATGTGGGGGGAAGGGGAGGCCTCCTGGGGGAGGGCTGAGCTTCCCCTCAACCTATGAAAAATGGGCTGTGGAGGTTCTAGAAAGGGCTCCTTTGAAGTCAGACGGGGGTTCGAATCGTGCTTCATTGAATTAATGACTAGAGGGAAGTCTCTGATCTTCTGGCCGCATTTCCTTAACCTTAAAAGCGAGGGGGAGACGGCAGTGCCTGCCGCGGAGGGTGGTCTGGGGCTGGCTGCGAAGTAAAGCTCCCGTGGGGATGGAGAATGTTCTGTAGCTGCGCTGTCTGGCTGTGTCGCTGTCTGGCTGTGTCGTGCTAGCCGGGCTGGCAGGCCAGTGAGCACTTGAAATGTGGCCCGTGCCACTGAGCAACTGAACGGGTAGGGTAATGTTATTTAATTTTAGTTAACTTAAATTTAAATAGCCACCTGTGGCCGTGGCTAATGGCTACCCACCTATGGCACAGGGCCCGGCGATGACTTAAGACTCTGAGTTTGGGAGCGCCCCGGGCTCTTCGATCTGATTTCTTTTGTGGCTGTTTTCTCTGCTCAGTGCCCCCTGGAGGGTCCTCCCCCTTGGGCAGGCCTGTTTCCCAAACCTGGCCCAGGCAGTCCCAGGGCTGGCCTCATGTCCTCTGCCCTGTGTCACCCCCTCTTGCCCACATAGTTCGTCTCCCTCCCCCCACCCGCAGTGGTGGGGGTACTCTAGATACGCCACTGCCGTGGCCACGAGCCGAATGTGGCATCAAGCACTTAACAGGGGGCTGGAGCCACCAAGGAATGGAATTTTATTTTTTACTTAATTTTAATAAATTTGAACAGCCACTGGTGGACACCGTGACTCGCCTTTTCTGATGACCCAGGTCCTGAAGGCCAGTGTTCAGGCCCCCAGCTGAGCGCTCTCGTTTTTCGAGAGACCGGGGGACTTCCCTGGCCGTCGTTTCTGGAGCCCAAGAGGCAGCAGAGGTCTCTGCAGAGCGCGGGCAGCTCTCACTTCGGGGGCCAGGTGGGAAACTGGGGTGCGGGTGCAGGCGCAGCCCCAGCCGGGCCCAGAGCCTCCCGCACTTACGTCTTTCAGGTATCAATTAATGCATCGTGGACATCTTTCATTTTTTTTGAGACAGAGTCTCACTCTTTTGCCCAGGCTAGAGTGAGTGCTGTGGCGTCAGCCTAGCTCACAGCAACCTCAAACTCCTGGGCTCAAGCGATCCTACTATCTCAGCCTCCCGAGTAGCTGGGACTACAGGCGTGCGCCAGTGGACATGTTTCATTAACGTTTTTGGGGGAAAATGTTGCTTTTTATATATTTCTTTTGAAAACCGTAGAAGAGTGAGAAGCAGTGTGTTCAAAGCTCTGCCAGTTGTTTTGGGCTTTATAAAAACTTATTTTTTCTTAAAGAAAATGCACGGGCCTGTAAAAAAAAAAATTTAAAGCAGTGCCTCGGTTCCTGCTCTCCCGCTTTCTCTTCCCCGAGGCGGTCACAGCGCGAAGTGTCTTGAGTTTCCCTCTGAGACGACTTGGGCGTGCACCGGCCTCACATGGACTGGTATGTGTGCGTTCCCTTCAAAAACAAACCCACGGCGGTATCACGCCGTAATCCATGTCCTCTATTCACCATCGTAGTCACAGCCTGCATCATGACATGTCCTGGAGATTATTCTAGAACATGTAAAAAGCAGAGGTTGGCAAACTATGGCCCTTGGGCCAAATCGGGCCCATCTCCTGTTTTTATATGGTGCACACACTAAGAATGGTTTCTGCATTTTTTAATGGTTAAGAAAAATGAAAAGAAGAATAATATTTTATGGCATGTGAAATGATATGAAATGCAAATTTCGGTGTCCATAAATAAAGTTTTATTGGCACGCAGCCACGCTCATTCATTTACATGTTGTCTGGGGCTGCTTTTGGGCTACAGCATTTGCGGAGTTGAGTGTTATGACAGTGGCTGGAAGGCCTGCAGAGCCTAAAATATTTGCTCTCTGGCCCTTTGCGGGAAATGTTTGCCAGCCCCTACGATGTCATCTCATTCTCTTTAACCTCAGCGTAGCTTTCCACGGTTCACGGCTGAGGAAGCTGGGACCCAGAGAGGGCTGTGAGTTTGAAGGTCATACTGAGTGGGCCCTAAAAACCCTCCTTTGGTCCTAGTTTATTGTTCTTGCTGAGTTAGGCTGATGCCCATGGCTGTAATTTGTGACTAGCATTGCTGCAGGAAAGGGGAATGGGGTTAAGGCAGCTGTAAGTTGGGCTGACTTATGACACAATTTTTAGCCTTTTAAATGATGGGTGAGAGGTATTATAGGTATTATGGGTACCTATTATAGGTACCTAGGATACCTTCTTTAGAGTGCTGCATAGTTGCTGTAGCACCTACTATATGGTGCTATATAGTTTCCATAATTTTCTGAAGTCACTTATAACCCATCTTGTTTCCCTCTTTGCTGTGGCTGCTAGGAAGCTCAGAAGCAAATTTGCAGCCTGCCTTTAGCAATCACCGGTCTGTGTTTTGGTTTTATCTACTTCATCCTGTTTTCAGATTTGTCTCTGATTTTCCCCTTTGCCCTGACCTTGCTCTGTGATTTTATCTTATCGTATACATTCCTGAGGGTTGTCTCAGCTCTTGAGGGACAGAATGGGGCAGGAGCAAAGCAAAAGAAAATACTTTTCAAGATGTTTTCACGCTTGTTCCCCTTGAGTGTGGGGTGGCGGGTGGGGGTTCTTCTGTGGGACGTTCCATAGGAGGAGACCAAGGCCTGGCCCCTTGGAGTGTCTTAACCCAGTTAGTTCACAGTCTGGGTGAGAACTGGGCAGGGTTTTTGGATGCCCATCTTGAGTCCGACTTGGGAAGGTGATAGTGAGTGACTTGGGTGGCGAAAGAGGTCCCTGCTGGGGGCCTGAGTGAGTGCCCTAGAGGCGGAAGCCCACCGCCACTGCCCAGAGACCTTGGATTGTTTCGGAGGCAGTGCTGTGGGTGTGTCCGAAACCAGCCATTGTTGCTAACGCTTTCAGATGTCTCTGCCTCCTCCTGCTGGCCTTGGGACGTTGCTTTGAGTTGGTGAAGGAAGTGGGGGAGAAAAGCCACAGGGCAGCCTGGGAGATGGAACCGCAGGAGGCCGGTGACCGGCTGCCTCAGTCCCTGTGTGCACGTGGCTCCCGGGGGCCAGTCTCTGTCCCCTGGGCTTGGCTTGGCTTTCCGTGGCCTGTGTGCTGTAGGGCTTACGCGTGGAGCTTGAGGGAACCCTGGGTCTGAGCAGCCTGACCTTGGACAAGTAACAGAGCCTCTGTGCAAAGCTCCTCAGTTTACCCAGCAGTGAAATGGGTGATGCATGAATGACATACGGCCGTGCAGGTCGGGGTGAAGCGGCGGGAGCTGAGGGGCCAGCTGAGGCGCGGTGACGCTGCCGGCTGTGTCCTAGCCGCTCTCCCTCCCGCCCGAGTCTCAGACCCACGGAGCTGAGCCGGGGCCGGGCAGGTGGATGCCACTGCTCGGGTATGCCCCTAAGGGACCTCAGATCTAACCTGTGTGAAACCAGCCCCTTGACACCCCCTGGCCCTCAGACCCCGACTTGGGCTCTTCCTTGAGCGTAGGCGTCCCAGCCACCCTCTCGATGGCCCGTGTGGCCCCCGCAGCAGCCTCCTGCCTGGCTTCTGGCTCCGTCCCGCGCCCACCGTCCCTTTTCCACGGGCAGCGGGTGGAGCCCCCGCAGCGGGAGCGACAAGACCGGGCTCAGCCTGCAGGTTCCCACCGCTTCCTGAACAGAGGCCGAATCCCTCTCGCCGCCTGTCGCCCCGACCTCCGCTGGCGTGTTCCCCGCACTCCTGCAGGTGGGGCTGGAGGGGCGGGCGGGTGGGGGTGTTCCTTTTTCTCTGTGGCCCGGGGGGGCCTCTCTGGGGGATGCTCTAAGTCACAAGTCTCAGAGGCCAGGCCCAAAGGTGCCCACGGCAGGCCCTGCGGGAGGCGGCACCGCGGGGGACCCCGTCTGTCCTCAGGCTGAACTCTGCGGTGCCCACTGAGAGCTTCTGGGAGCATCAGCCCCACCCGCTGTGCTGTCGCGGTGACCATGGCAACCTCCCTGGCACCAGCCCTGCTTGTCGGGCTGTCGTGGGGGCCTGCTGGGCCAGCACTGCCAGCGTGGGGGCCGGCAGGGGGTGTTGCTCTCCGGAGCCCAACAGGAGTCAGGGGCCCCCTCCAGGGGGTCAGGTTTGGGGGGATTGTGTGTGGTGGTGGCTCCTGGTGACCCCTGTGGCCAGTTAAACCGGGGGGCACGTAAGCAGGAGAAGTCGGGTGGCCCCCGGTGTACCTGCCACCCTCCGGGCGCGTTTTCAGCCATTTTCGAGTTTCCCCACCTGTTACTTGTAGCCTGGCCCAGGCCACCGTGCTGGGTTGAAGAGTGTCCTCGCCCCCGATTCACGTCCACCCAGAACCCCAGAACGTGGCCTTGTTTGGAAGCAGGGTCTTTGTGGGTGCGATTAGTCCTGTGGGAGTGCGGGGACCCTGATCCGGTGTCAGGAGAGGACACACAGGCATCAGGACACCGGAGAAGGCCGTGTGACGACAGAGGCAGACGCCGGGGGGATGTGACCGCAAGCCCAGGACTGCCGGAGGGAGGCGCAGGGAGGCGCGGCACAGATGCCTGCTCGGAGCCCCCAGGAGGAGCGCGACGCCGCCATCGTGGAGCTCTGGCCTCTGGACCGTGAGAGAGTAAATGTGTGTTGTGTGACAGCCACGGTGTGTGGTGCTTCGCTGGAGCCGCTCTAGGAAACTAAAGCGCTGTCATCACGCTTGCTCCTCACTGCTCACGCTGGCGTCCCACCCGCCGCGGGGCAGCCAGACCCGCTGCTGCCGAGACCCTCCCGTCTCAGCACGAACGCCACCTCCTGCCCTGTCCTTGAGGCTTCGCACATTTGCCCCACGCCGCCCGACTCCAACCTGCTATCTCTGTTCCAGCCACACCCGCCTCCTTGCTGTTTCTTCTGAAGTGCCCCAGACAGGCGCCCACCACAGGGCCTTTGCACCTACTCTGCCCAGAGCTCTCTTCCCCCAGGAATCTGTGGGACTCCTCCCATCTCTTTGCCGTCTGCCTCTTGAGTCGTCTTACGTAGAATTGCACCCTGTCCCCCGATCTCTCTCCCTCTCACCTTTGTCGTTTCCTAGCTCGTGTCATCCTCTGATACACTGCGGTTTCACGTGTTTATCCTGCTGCTGTTTGTCACCCCTGCAGGGATGGACACTCCACGAGGGCAGGGGCTTCTGTCTCTGTTCCCTGCTGCGTCCCGGGTTCTAGAGCAGTGCTGGGCACACAGTTGGTGCCTACTGTTGGGCTTTGGCTGGGCACAGCCTGACCTGGTGCCCCAGCGCCATGTCAGGGATCTCAAGTCCGTCCGTCTGTCCGTGTGGCTGATACCTTTGCCCTCGCCTGCGGCCCCCTCCTGCTCCCCGAAGATCCCCCAGGTCACTGAGCCTGTGGCCGCTGCCTCCCTCTCCCTCCCGTGGGTGGCCACGACTGTCCCTTGCTAGCCCTGAGCGTGGCTCCTGAGCTCTGGGGTGAACAGGAGCCCATAGCGAGGCCCGGGGTGGCCGGGGTGTAGGAGAACCGAGTTCTGGCTACTTCAGCCTTCACCTCCATTTCCCCATCCATAAAATGGGCATAGTCAGATCCCTGTCTCTCGAGGTTGTCCCGAGGGTTAAGGGAGGTCATACCTGAAGGAGCCCATCACCTGGTGCTGAGCGCACAGAAGGCCTCAGGCTGGGTCAGGTCAGTGCTTGTTGTCGTTTGCAGTTTGCTGTGTTGACGTTGCCATTGCCTTTTTTTGGAGGAAGGTTGGGGCATCGCAGCCGGGCGACCCCAGGGGCCGGGGAGGAACTGTAAGCCTGCGTTCCCACGGGCGGGTGGCCTCTAGCCACCTCCTCCACCCCAGGAAGCAAGCTCCATGGGGCCCAACCCAGCTCCCCGGGCAGCTTTCTTGGGGGGTTCCTAGGGCCCTTGAGGCACGTCTGCTATCTGGCAAGAGGGGAGCCCCCGGTTAACTCCAGGAAACCCGGGGCATGGGACCCCTTGCCTCAGTTTGTGCATCTGTAGAATGGGGTGGCCACATTCCCTGCCAGGTGGCGGAGTGGACACGTGGGGGGCCGCTGTGCCGAGGGTGCCAGCGTGTGCACACAGTCACGGGTGCCGTCACAACTGCCCGTGCCGGGGGCTTGGGCGGGACGCTGAGAGCGTGCCACTCGCGGGGGCTCCCTGGGCACTGGGAGGTGTGCCCACATTGGGGGGCTCGATGGAGCTGCTTGTGCAGGTGTCCTGGTGTGGGGGCCCCGCCCCACCTTAGTGTCCGCTGTCTGGGCAGGGAGGGGCAGCGGTGAGGCTGTTCCAGAGAGGGCCCTGAGCTGGCTGGAGCATGCGGCAAGCTTGCCTGGCACCTGTCCTGTGTTAGCACATTGAAGCCTCATAACTCAGGGTGGCCAGAACTGTTTCTCCCTGTTTACAGAGGGGAAACTGAGGCACAGGGTGGCACTGTCGTTGGTTCAGGACACACAGCTTGCACGGTCCTTCCTTGGCTGGCACTTGTCATGGGCAGGGCCTGTTCTGTTCTGGGGACAGTGCTGGGTCCACCGTGCGCCCAGCCCTGGCATCGCGGCCCACACCTCTGCCCCGACCCCGCCTGCTCCCCTCAGGGTCGCCATCGCGGCTCCCGGGCTGCGGCCGGCTCCGCTGTGCAGGAAGCTGACGCCGCCTGTCTCGGCTTCTCCCTGCTCAGCTATAAATAGCAGCCGCAGCGGCGGGCAGGAAGCTGCATCTCCTGGCACCTGGGCCCGGCTGCTGCCCCTCTCCGCGGCACCTCGTGGAACCCTGCGGCCCCCGGGGGGACTCCAAGGCGGAAACGTGTGCACCAGGTTTGCTGTGCGACCTTCAGGTCCTCGCTGCCGTCTCTGTGCCCTGAGCCCCCGGCCTCACGTCCTGGGCTGCAGAGAGCACCGCTGGGTGTCCGGAGGCACAGAGGGTACAGTGTGCAATTGGATGATGAGAAGCGGGTGCGTGGTTTTGCCTTGGAGAGAGGGGAGTTGAATTGAGGGGGGGATGGTGGGACTCTGGGGCGGGGTCTTCCCGGAGGAGGTGGGCCCTGTCTGGATGCCAAGTCGGGCTGTGGCTGGGTGGAGGAACGTGCTGAGGTGGGACAGCCAGGAGGGCCTGGGACCGTGGGGAGTGACTGGGCGTTGGAGACCCACCCCCACTGCTGGGTTGCTGTGGGAGTTTTGCACAACCTCTCTGGGACCTGCGAGTGAGCGGTAACTCCTCGCAGATCCTCTGGCAGCAGACAGGTGCCGAAGGGCGTTGAAGCGAGGAGAGCGTGTCATCGCGCCCTTGGTGTCTGTAAGTGTCCTGACAGTGAATGCTGCGGATGCCGTTGTCTCGTCACAGGGCGGGGCTTGCCCTGTCCCTGCCTGGACCGCCCTGGGGGTCCTGGGTCCTGAGCGGGGGTCCTGGAGGGCGTGGTCACCGGCAGCTGTCGGGGGAGGGTGCTGACGCACACCAAGGACATCCCAAGCGGCTCTGGGTGGCCTCTGGCTCCCCCGCGGACCTCCCCCCGTCCGTCTGACGTAGCGAGGACCAGTGCTGCTTGGGCTTCTGGATGTTCTCCCAGACACGGGTGTCCTGCTGCGGTTCAGCTGTGCCTTGTGAAGCCTTCTGCCGCCAGGCGTCCCGGTGACTCCTGTAGGCTTTGCGGAAGTTACAAAGTGGTGCCAGCGTTGTTCTTGGCCTAGAACGCACGGACGCCAGGAAGTGTGGGTCCCCACAGGGTGGCCCTCCTGTGTCCCCTGTGCATCTCGCTGGAGCGTAGGATGTACGATCGGCGATGCGTGGCTGGCCAGAAAAAATGTTGCTCGAGAATATCGATTGATGAGTTATGTGTGTGTAACCTAGAGAGGAAAGTCTCTAGTGATAGGCCACACGGCTCTGCCTGAGTCATATGTTTTATTTTTTGGGAGACAGAGTCTCCCTCTGTTCCCTGGGCTAGAGTGCCGTGGTGTCAGCTTAGCACACTGCAGCCTCCAAGTCCTGGGCTCAAGCGATCCTCCTGCCTCAGCCTCCCGAGTAGCTGGGACTACAGGCATGCGCCACCATGCCCGGCTAATTTTTTCTATATATGTGTTTTTAGTTGTCCAGATAATTTCTTTCTATTTTTTAGTAGAGACGGGGTCTCGCTCTTGCTCAGGCTGGTCTGGGACTCCTGAGCTCAAGCGATCCTCCCACCTCGGGCTCGCAGAGTGCTGGGATTACAGGCGTGAGCTGCCACGCGTGGCCACATTTTCATCAAAGGCTGGACTCTGTACCATTGGGGACATGTAATCACCATACAGGTGACAGCACTGGGGGTGCTTGCTCATGCCATGTGGGAATGTAGCATCACAGGAACCCCCAAAATTGCCTGTTGGAGTTCCGTGTCTGTGGGGCGGAGCCTTGCGAGTTCCCTGGAGGCCCAGAGAGTTTTGGTTTTGGAGCCTGTGCTTAGCAGAATAACGCCCCTCCCCGATTCCTGACCCCCGGAAGCTGTGAGTATATTGTCACAGCGCAGAGGGAGATCGAGGTTGCACATGGAATGAAGGCTGCTGGTCAGCTGACCTTGAGCTAGGAGATGATCCTGGATTATCCGAGCCGTGTAATCACAGGGTCGTTATGAGGAGGAGGCAGGAGGTCAGGGTCAGAGAGGTCGGAAGAGGCTGCGCTGCTGGCTTTGAGGGTGGGGATGGGGCCGCGAGCCGAGGGGTGCAGGCGGCCTCTGGAAACCGGGTGCGTGTGGCCACAGTCTCCCCTGGAGCCTCCGGAAGGGACGTGGCCCTGCCGATGCCTTGACGTTAGCCCAGTCAGACCCCGTGCAGATTTCAGACCTCCAAAGCTGCGAGATGACAGGTTTGTGCCGTTTTAAGCCACCAAGTTTGTGGTCATTTGTCACAGCCACTAGAGGAAGCCCTTGCAGAGCCTGTGACTCCCCTGAGCACCAGCAGCCAGGCGCAGGGTCACAGGTGACGTGGCCCCGTGGACGGTGGCTGTGTCCCGTGGCTGGTGACTTTGGAATTAGGTGACTACCCAGTCTCCTGGCCTTAACCCGGGGCTGTGGCTGAAGGACACAGAGAAGAGAGGGACCCGCAAACTGTTCACGGCTGCGCCGGTGGAAAAACAAAATGCGAAAGAAATGCCCAGAAGCAGAGAGATGACCATTTGGATGCTTTGGGGTGGGGGTAAGGCGATGTGAGATGGGGCGTGTTTCCTTTTTTCTTTTCCTTTTTTTTAAATTCCTTTAAATCCCGCTGGAGGCCGGGCGCGGTGGCTCACGCCTGTAATCCTAGCACTCTGGGAGGCTGAGGCGGGCGGCTCGTTCTGAGCTCAGGAGTTCGAGACCAGCCTGAGCAAGAGCGAGACCCCGTCTCTACCAAAAATACAAAGAAATTAACTGGACAGCTAAAAATATATATATAGAAAAAAATTAGCCGGGCATGGTGGTGCATGCCTGTAGTCCCAGTTACTCGGGAGGCTGAGACAGTAGGATTGCTCGAGCCCAGGAGTTTGAGGTTGCTGTGAGCTAGGCTGACGCCACGGCACTTGCCCCAGGTGATAGAGACTCTGTCTCAAAAAAAAAAAAAAAAAAAAAATCCTGTTGGAGTACCTGGTCCCAGCAGACAGTCAGAATAAAATGGGTCCCCAGCATGTCTGGTAACAAGCCACGGTCAGTTCTCCTGGGCGGGTCTCCCAGGTGGGTCTCTGGTGCTGCGGCCCTGTCCCCAGGGCACAAGTGTTCCAGAATCTCAGAGCAGCCGGGCGATGCCACATGCCGCTTCCTTCCAGCTTTATTGAAAAGAGGAAGAAAGTGGCCCACACCTCCTGCCCCGAAGGCCTCTGGGCCTGTGTCCAGGAACCCGAAGCCGGCAATTAAGTGCAACCGGATCCTTAGGTGGGGAGAGGTTCTCCCTCACCTGCCTGGGGAGGCTCCAGACAACAGGCCCTGGGGACTGCCAGCTTGTCACAGACCGTGTGGGGTCTGGGGGACAAAGAGCTGGCGGGGGGTGGGGGGATTGTACTGGGCAACCTCAGTCCAGGAGGCTGGGCTTGGGGCTGCAAGGTAAGGTGGCTGCCTTTTATTAAAAAAAAATTATGGGTGGCATTCAGATCACCTGAGTCCCCTCCCTGGAGGCCACCACCTCCTGCTGGGGTGTGGGCTTTTCTAACTCACATTTTTACGTCCCCACGGCCTCTGTGGGTATCCCTGAACGGCCTGGGGCCTCGCCTCGGCGCGGAGCTGGCGAGATTCGTGTGGACACATTGTTGCGTGTGCGCCGCCGTCGGGACCTGCCAGTTTTGTAGGTTGAAGGTGCTCGTTTGAGCGTGGACGGCCTTTTATATAATCCATCCTGGTAGTGTCCTCTCCCTGGCTGGGCAGGCGGCGGACCCGGTGGTTCCGAGCACAGACTGGTGGCCTAGGCTCCTTCCCCCACCACCTCTTACCAGCTGTGTTGTTCTTGCAAGGCTCCGTGCCTTGGTTTCCCTATATGTAAAATGGGGACCAAAATAGCACCTACCTTCTAGGATTTTTCTTTTTTTTTTGGGAATTAGAAGGATAATATACGTTGCATCTGGAACCGTGTCATTAGCTATAATGATTCTTATCTTTATTACCGTTGTTTTCCGACGTGAGTTGGTGTTGTTAGATCCAGTTGGCTCATTTTAACCTCTGTGCAGTATTTTGTCATGGCGTACGTGGCACGTGATGGCTGTATTCCTTGGAGACGGCCACCTGGGTTGGCACCAGTGTTTGCCGCGGAGCTTTTGTGAGCACCTCTGGGTGCCCGTGTGCTGTGGCGGGCGCCTCCCCCAAGTGGGGCCAGCAGGCGCTCCGAGGGGGCTGCCCCGGGTGCCCCTCTCTCCATGGAGGTGCGCGTCCCGCCTGCCAAATCCTTGGCAGTGAGAGCCACCCCGGGGCCAGGCTGGGCACGTGGTTTGGCAGCTGCCTTGCAAAAAGGATGTTTTTTTTTTGATTTTTAGAAGCAGAACAAATGTGTTCTCTGTGAGTTGGAAAATTAAGCAATGAAAAGCTTGCGCATGAAAAATACAAGCACATTGCAACCCCTCCCCGCCCTCCACCCCCAGACGTCAGCATCCCGCGTGTGTGGATTCTGATGAAAGGGAAGCGATCGGAGCCTCCCCCGCAGCAAGTGACCTTGGGGGCGGGGGCCGTGAGGCAGAGATTCTGGGGCTCCCACTCCACACCCAGGAGGTCGGAATCCTCAAGGATGGGGCAGGTATTTGGCGGCTGGGGTGGGGCTTTGAGTCCGTGGGACTGGCGTTTGAGTCCTGCGTCTGCTGTGTGACGTGGGGCAGGAATCTTGATGTCTCTGATCCCTGTGACCTTGTCTCCTTGAAAGAGTCCTGCAAGGAGGCCGTGCACACAGTAGGTGCCCAACGGATGCTTGAGTGCTTACGGCAAGGACAGCAGGGTTTCTCAGCTTGGGGGCACTGCTCACACTGTCTGGGGCTGGGCTGTTCTCGGTGGTGGGGGCTGTCCCGTGCGTCATAGGAGTTCAGCAGCGCCCTTCCCTGTGCGCTAATGCCAGGGGCACCGCCCGCCCCCCACACCCTTCGGAACAACCAGAAATGTCTCCACACATTGCCCACTGCCCTCTGGGGGGCACAGTCGCTCCCCGAGACCCCTGCGGACAGGACTGGATCTTAGAGAGGCTGTTAGGAGGGCAGAGGGGCCCCACGAAGGGGTTTCCCTTGGAGCCTGTGCCCAGCGTGTAGATTTTATTCTCTCAAACTCTTTCATTAAGTACCTGCTGTGTACTTCCCCCAGGTTCGTGGGACGCTCTGCCCACCCCGCCCTGCCTTGGTAATGGGATATGGCGGCGACTTAAGGCCCATTCCTGCCTCAGTTTCTCCCTCTGTGAAATGGGATTAGTGTCATCCTGAGGGTTGCAAGTGATCCAGTGAGGAGCTGTGTCACCTTCGGACTGGCCGTTGCCTTTCTGGGCCTCAGTTTCCCCATCCGGAGAACGTAGTTCATAGCAGCACTCACCTCCTGGCTTGCTGGGGGGGTTCAGCGAGGCTGTGGTGTGTGCACGGGTCTGTCCTCAGGGTCCCCACAGCTGGCTGTGTGTGGGGGTGAGGACTCTCCGTGCCTGGCCGTGTGGGTGGGGGTCTCTGCATGTGGGGGAGGGGGCTCAGTTGCCTTTCTTCCCAGGCCCCCGAGGAGCTGGCTCAGCAGAGACCCTAAGGGGATTAAGTGGGTTTATTTGATCCCCAGTGTGAACTTTAGCAGGCGGCTTATCTCCTCGGAGATAAAAGCCAGGCAGGCGGGCGCTGAGCCACCTGGCCCACGAGGAGGGTGCGGGATTTTATCCTCCGCAGCCCGCCCTGTGGCTTCCAGTCCTTCGCTGCAAGCCGTGGCTGGAGGGGTCGGCTGGGGGCGTGGGTGTTCTCTGCGCTCATCTGACGCGCAGGCACGTGCTGGATTAGCTCTTCGGATCCTCTCTGCTGTCTCATGAGCCAGCAGTGAGCATCATTTCCCCCAGGTTACAGGCAAGCAGCTAAGGCTCAGAGAGGTTAGCTAACTTGCCCAGCGCCACACAGCATCCTGACAACCCCTGGCAATATTCATAGCGTATACTGAAATTCCTGCTTAATATGGATTTGACTTTACGGGGAATTAACAACCACCACCACCACCAGCGTGGTGGGAAGGGAAGCCAGAGGAGGAAGTTGCTGGCTCCCACCCGAGATGAGTAAGTGCGGAGTCGAGCGAAGTGAGATCAGAGCTTTTCGGTGCTGGCAGCGTATTAAAGTGATGCTGAGAAAAATAGCTAGTGTTTGGATTGGGTCTGGCAGGTGTTTTCATGGCCGGGTCATTCGACAATTGTGTGGGGAGGGGTGACTTTTTTGAAGGGGGGTGGTCCCCCTTGGCTGAGCGCAAGCCACGGGATGGTTAAAAACATCCCTGTGCGTCTCTGAGATTATCGGGGGATGTGGGGATCCTGCCGTGCAGGACCCTCTGCCCTAACAACACCCCAAAACCAACAGGAGCTATAGTAATGGTGACACGCTGTTATTTTAGGGTGGGGCTCTCTGCAATTGTGACAATGACCATAATAATAATACGCCATGGGGGATGGGATGAGGACCCTGGAGACCCTCTGTTTTTGTGTCATTGAAAATGACAGAAAGAGCTGGAATGGCAGAGTGGGCACTGTGGCGGACCCGCACCCTGTCACCGTCCGGCTTGGATTCCCGTGGTAGCCTCTGCCTGGGCTCTGAATCCATTCTCATCCCTGCTGTCTGTTCTCCAGGTCACAGCCAGAGGGATCCCATCTCAGGGACAGTGAGACCCACCAGCCGGCCTCTGGTCCCACACGGTCCGTTCTCTTCCCATTGCTCTGAGGGTAAATCCAGAGGCCACCAGAGAGCTGCTCAGCCCGGCCCTGGTCCCCACTGCCCAGGCCCCCACCGCGTGCCTCTCCGCCTCCGGGCCTTTGCACTTGCTGTCGCCCCTGCACCTGGAACGCTCCTCCCTACAGATCGGCGTGGCTGTCTCCCCACGGCCGCTCAGGGCTCACTCAGAGGCACCCTTGGGAGGCTCAGGGTAACGCAGAGGAGAGGTAGGTCCAGCAGGAGGGGACCTGCCCAGCCCGGGGCTCCCGGGGCCTCTCTCCTGCCAGCTGGAGCCTTTCACTGGCTGGATTCCACATCATCGCATAACTAGTTATTATGGTTATTTTGTAATTTTTTTGTACAAATTTTAAAATTATACCCCATGTCTACGTGTGTGTCGTACTTACATGCACTCCGGCATGTTGCGTTTCTGTGTTATTTACAACACACTTGCTTTTCTCATTTTTAAGAATATAAGATGGGTCTGTCCACACGACGGACTCTTACACAGCCGTGAGAAGGAGTGGGGTGCGGGCGCGCTACCAGCACAAGCCTTGCAGTTGTGCCGAGTGAAAGAAGCCAGACACAAAAGGCCACGCGTCGTGTGAGTCCACGTATGTGCACCGTCCAGACTAGGCAAATCCACAGAGACGGGAAGATTAGTAGTTGCCCGAGGCTAGAAGGGAGGTCGTGGGGAGAAACTTTGAATGTTGACGGGGTTCCTTTTTGGGCCGGTGGAGCGGTGTTGGAACTAGCCAGCGGTGATGGTCGCTCACGTTGTGAATATACCAAATGCCACGGGACTGTGCACTTTGTAGTGGTTAATTTTATGTTACGTGAATTTCATCTCAAGAAAAGATTTGGGGAACTAGAGAAGACAACAGTAGCCCCATTATCTTTGGGAGCTGCATTCCAAGACCCCCAGTGGATGCCTGAAACCTTGGATAGCACCGAGCCTGACTCACATACACTGTGTCTTTTCACTTACGTCTGTACCCAGGAGAAAGTGCAGTTGACAAGCTCGGCACAGGGAGAGATTAACGCAGTCACTGATGGTAAAATACCGCAGTGACCACAGTATGCAGCCGTGCTACTCTTGCACCTGGGGGCCGTGGTCAAGTTAAATGAGGGTTCCTTGAACACAAGCGCCACGATCCTTCTGCGAGATCCCCCATCACCAAGACGGCTACCAAATGACTCAGGTGGGGAGGTCCACAGCGTGGATCTGCTAGAAAAGGGAGGAGTCGCATCCCGGGCTGGACAGAGTGGGATGTCGCAAGATTTCATCTGCAGTACTTAGACTGGCACGAAATTTAAAGCTGCGAATTGTTTCCTTGTGGAGTTTTCCACTTAATATTTTCAGGTTGGGCACGGTGGTTCACTCCTGTAATCTCAGTACTTCGGGAGGCTGAGGTGGGAGGACGGCTTGAGCCCAGGAGTTTGAGACCAGCCTGGACAACATAGTGAGACCCTGTCTCCAAAAAAAAAAAAAAATTGGCCAGGTATGGCGTATGCCTGTAGTCTCAGCTACTCTCGAGGCTGAGGTGGGAGGATCGCTTGAGCCTAGGAGTTTGAGGCTGCAGGGAGCTATGATGATGCATGCACTGTGCTCTAGCCAGGGTGACAGAGCGAGACCCTGTCCCCCCCAAAAAAAATAAATGAAAAAAATGTTCTCAGACTGCAGCTAACCGCGGATGACTGAAAATGCAGAAAGTAATGCCTCAGCTGGGGGAGAGGGCACCACTATACATATTTATTAAGCTCTTACTGTATGCTGGGCACTTTGTAGGCATTCGCTCACCGAGTCTCTGAGTCAGCCCTGTGAGGTGAGAATTTCCATTTTACAGGGGAGGAAACAGGCTCAGAGATGGCAAACAGCTTGCCCAGGATCACAGAGCTAGAAAGCAAAGGCGCTGGGGTTTGAACCCGGGTCTCAGACCCCCTCCTGAGGTCACAAGAGCTGTGCTCTGTGGCCTCCCTGCAGGCTGAGCCCAGCCAGGGAATGGAAAAACCCCGTGCCCGGGATGGGGCTCTGCTGCCCGCCGCCCGCCACCCATGCACGCTCCTGAGCCGCTGCCCGGGGTGGCAGGCGGGTTTGCATGTGTCTGGCGTGACACGGAGACGCTGAGGCCAGTTCGGGGCTCAGCCTGCGTGCGTGCGGCGTAGCTTGCCTGTAGGGTCCCCAGGCCGAGAGGCTCTTTCACGTCCCTCGTCCCCCACCTCCACCCCGGCCACAGAGCGGGGACTGTGCAGCAGGGGCCCCGGCAGGGACTCCCGGAGGCCGAGTCTCGTGTGGGCGCCGGGGCTGACTGCAGTTTCCACCGAGTTGCTGGCTCTGACTCAGGTCCCCCTGCCCAGCCCTGGTGGCTTGGGCTTCTGAGTGCTGGCTGAGCTGAGCTGGGCTCCCTGGGACATCACAAGGACAGGCGAGGCCGTTCTTCACTGCCTCCTGGGGCCTCGGTTTTCCCGCCTGCGCGGTGGGGCAGCGAGGGCCGCACCTGTCGGCAGGTTGGTGTGGAGGGAGGGGGTGCAGACCCCAGGGGCCGGGAGCAGGTGGGGCCTCAGGGGGAAGCCCGTGCCCCACACCCCCTCCAGACCGCAGAGCCCCAGCCACGGGGGATCGGGTGGGGGCTGCTGTCTCTGGGTGCTTCTGTTCTCCCTGGCAGCCGGCGCCAGCCTGGCGGGTGGCTGGTGGCCACCAAAGCCTACGTCTCCTGCTGGCCGGGGGTGGAGGGACGTTCATTCATCCGAGTCCTCTGTTGTCACAGCCCTCGGAGGCTCTGGCCCCCTCCCCAGGGCCCTGATTCGAGGTGTCCAGGGAGCTGGGACCTCGACTGGTGTCTGGGTGGGGTTGGGGCTGGATGTGGGGCCCTGGGGACCCTGGCGGCGAGTGTCACCAGAGCACCGCTGCGTTGGGCCGTGCATCTCAGAGCAGCCTGGCAGCATCCCCGGTTCACAGATGGGGACCGTGAAGGTCAGAGGAGCCAGGGCAACTTCCTCGGGCTTTCAGAAAGGAGCAGCGCTGGGGTCTGGGCTGGAGCCGGCCTGAGTTTAGCCACCATGGTCGTCATACCCACGTCTGTGGCGGAAGAGCAGCCCCCGAGAAGCTGGCAACACGCACGGGGCACCCGGCGAGGACCTGACCCGGCCGGGCTTTGATCCGGGTCTCAGGCCAGATCAGGGGCTGCCTGGGGACTGGACCATCTGGGGCCTCTCTGTCCCCACCGTGCAGGCGCTGGCTGCGGGCCGGAGCAGGTCCCTCCTGGGAGCGGGGCGGGGTGCCGGGGCTGTGTCTGCGGCCTGCCCGGGTCAGGGGCCGGTGCCGGGGGGAGGACTGAGGGGGAGCAGAGGGTGGGGGAGGGGAGGTCAGGTCGGTGCGAGCCCCTCCCCCCATGTCCCCTGGGCCCCTGGTGACAAATCTCTTTCACCATCTCTTGACCCAGGCAATTAATTGCTTCTGGCAGACGGTGCCCTGCTCTCGGGCAGCCCCCGGCCGCCTGCAGCCTCTAGCGGCTGACCCCGCTCCTTGTGGGGGCTCCGGTGGCAGCTGGGGACCCCAGCACGGCAGGGGGCTCCGGGCCCGTCAGCCTCCTCGGGGAGAAGCCAGCAGCTCTGACTCTGGGACGCTCGCGCATCTGCAGGGCTAAACCTGAACTAATCCTCCCAGTGAGCCCGTGAGGCAGGTGCTATGACGTTCCTCTTCTACAGACAGGGCCACGAGGGCATAGAGAAGCTTCCGGAAGCTTTCATTTCATCTGGCTTTCCATGGAGCCCACTCTCTCATCTCCCACCCACTGTGGATCCCAGGGCAGGGGGTGTCCGGCAGAGGCGGATGTTGGGTGCGGGTCCCAGCCCTGGGGACCCTGGGCCAGCTTCCTGTCCCCGTCAGAGCAGGCCGGGTGCGCGAGGCCGTGAGGAATGAAATGAGTTAACAGGCTTAAGGGGCTTAGTGTGGTGCCGGGCACAGAGGGACCCTCAGGAGCTGAGCTCCAGGCCCCAGGGCTGTCGGTGGGCTGGGGTGACGGGGCCGGACAGACAGGAGGACCGACAGACGGCCTCCCTGTGCTGCCGTCTTGGGCCTCTGGGCCAGGACTGCTTGGCCGGCAGCCAGCCCGCTGCGCCCGCCTCCCGCGCCTCCCTCTGGAAAGCGGTCGATACGGGCTCCCTCCTGGCCTCTCACGGCTGCGGCCCCCGACGGCGGCCCACACCGCAGCCCGCACCGCAGCGAGGAGCGGTTTGGAGACACGCGTTCCGGGTTAAAGCGGGGCAGAGGCCAGACGCCCCATTCCCGTTTCCCCACCCCTTGCTGGCCGCGTGGTCTTGGGCAGGTGGGCCTCAGTTTCCCCCTTCATGAAGTGGGGTCAGGGTAGCACCCACCTCGCTGTTTTTGCCAGGTGGGCCCCGCCCCAGTCTCTGTGCTTGGCGCCAGGCAGGTGGACTTGGGGGCGGGGCTGCTCCTCCCATTGGACGGTCCCCGCGTCCCCCCTGGGCTGGGCCACGTCCCTCCTCCCCTAATCGTCCTCCCCAGGCCCCATCCGCGCACGTCCCTGCTGCCAGCCCCACTGGCCTCGGTTTGGTGGCCCCGACCCTGCTGCGGGGAGGGCTGGGAGGGAGAGAGGCTCCGCCCGCCCCCTGCCCACCCGCGGCTGCCGCAGTCCAGCAGCGACCGAGACCTTGGTGAACTCTCAGTGATTGCTTCTCTGCAGCTTCAAGGAGAGCTTGCCGAGGGCGGCCACCTCAGCTGTCACTGGAGAAGGAAAATAGAATGTCCTGGTGGCTTCTAAACGGAAGGGCTGCAGAGCCTGCCTCCCTCCCGCCCTGGCTGTCTGCACTGCTCGCTGCCAGGGGACAGGGACCAGGCGACACCGGTGCCCTGGGACCAGGGAGGCTCCCTGTTTACTCAGACCACCCTGGAAAACCTGCCACTTTGGGGCCCTGCCAAGGAGTGGCCGGTGTGGCCCTCCAGCCAGGAGGGAGCTGGGCAAGCCTGGCGGGTGTGACTGCAGGCAGGGTCTTTGCCCCTTGCAGGGGGATGGGCCGAGAGCCGGCTGCTGCAGGCCTTGGGGGAGAGGCCCGGAGGTGCTGGGGTCCAGCCAGCAGGCGCTCGCCCACGCGGAGGCTGGAGCCCGGTGGAGGCTGGAGCCCGGTGGAGGCTGGAGCTTGGTGTTGGCTGGAGCCCGGGGGAGGCTGGAGCCCGGCAGAGGCTGGAGCCCAGTGGAGGCTGGGGTCTATGGTTCTCCTCGCAGGGAGAGGCTGAGGCTGGGTCGGAGGAGGGAGGAGATCGATGCCTCCACGGAGCCCTCGGGGACTGACGGCGGTGTCCTCACTGGCCCTGCCTCACTCTCTCCGCTCAGCTGTGTGTGAGACCAGAGGGTCCCGCCCGTCCCGTGGCCACACCCTGGAAATAACCCCCCTGCCGCCCTCCCCGGCTCTCCACGCTCCAGCCCTGCCGGCAGCTTCCGGTTTCTCTGACCCTCGGTGAGTTCCCACCTCCAGGCCTTGGCACTGGCTGTGCTGCTGCCCGGGGTGCTCTTCCCTCTTGTCCCCGCAGGGACAGCCACTCTGCGACCTCAGCCTGGCTCCAGTGTCACCTCCTGGGGGAGACCCTCCCTGCCCCTCCCCCATCATCCCTTGCCGTGTGCTACGGTTCAGGAAGTCTTGCCCATTTATTGGTGCACCCGTGGGGCGTTTGGGTGGGTGTGTGACCATGGCCCCCCAGCACGTAGCAGGGGCTCTGCCCCGTTGCTGACGGGCTGAGGGTCGACGGTGTCCTGGTTGGAGCAGGACAGCTGCCCCTAGGTTGAATCCTGGCTGGCTCTGCCCTCCTGCAGCTGTGTGCCCTTGGTGGTGGCCCCCAGTCTCTGAGTGCAGCAGATGGTTGGTCTCTGTGGCTGGGGTCAGTCGCGTGGGCTTCCTGGAGGAGGAAAAGGTGGTGCTTGTGCCGGTTCTGGGAGTGCAGAGAGCTGGGTGAGTGAGCGTTGGCAGAGTTGAGGGCAAAAGTCAAAGCCGGGAGGTGGCCCTTCTGGGGCTTGTTTTGGGGCTGGCGAGGGGGTTGGTGCCAGGTGGGGGCAGGTCTCAGCCGTGGGCCGTGGATGGTTGCAGTGGGCCTGGGGCAGGGCCCTGGAAACGTCCCTCCTGCCTCCCTGCGTCACTGTGCAGCCGCCACTGTTTGAGAAGATGCTGCGGCCCCGGGAAGCCACACTGGGTGTGGCCCCACCCGGGGAGACAAGGAGCCCCATCCTCACTGAGATGCCCAAGGGGGGCCCATCCTGCCCCGCCCTGGCTCCCCGGCTCCCCACGGCCTGACGAGTTTGGCCCTGGGAGGAATCCTGGCTCATTCACTTCCTAACTGTGTGACCCTGGGAGAGTTGCCTCCCCTCTCTGAGCCTCTTGGTGGCCAGGGAGAGCTCCCACTGGACCGAGCACTGCCTGAGCCCGTTCCCATTACAGGACATGCTGCAGGTGGCTGGCCACCGAGGCTTCCGGAAGCCAGGGCCGGGCCGCTGTGGAGATGTGCCCGGGCCCTCCCCTTTCCAGCCTTCCCGCAGGGCCTGTCTCGGGAGCTGCCGCAGATGGCAGGACCCAGTGCCAAGCCTGGGGGCATCGTGGTGAAAGAAAAGCTTAAAAAAGAAAAAAGGGCAGGAAAGAAGCGGCTGGATTGTTCCCCGCGAGCCGCCTGCAGCTGCCCGTTCAAAGGCTCCTTGGGGTCTGAAAGGCCTGCCAGGCGCTGGAGAGGGCGGCCTCCCCGAGCTTAGCTGCCAGCCCTGGGATGGGGCGACGGCAGTGCCCAGCAGCGACCCGGCACACGCTGTGTGCACACGCTGGCTCCGCGAGCACTTACGTCCACAGCGTTCCCGCAGGGTCAGCACGTTGACCACCGTTCCCATTTTAGAGATGACAAAACTGAGGCTCAGAGAGGTGAAGCAACTCTTCCCAGGTTGCGCAGCAACGAAGGGTTAGAGGCCGGATTGAAACCCAGGGAGCCCGAGCCCTGCACTCGGCTGCCCCCAGCCTTGTGTAGCAGACAGCCCTGGCCCCACTAGCCTCTGGTCCTTGTCCTGTATGGGGTGGGGAAGGGGTTTCCTCAGGGTCCACTTGAGACTGAGATGTTTGTGAATGGGCCAGTCTTGAAGACAAGCTTGGGGAATGGGCCCATTTTCTGGACGGGAAGACTGAGCTCAGAGAGGGCTGGGGGCTTTCGCGTGGTCCCAGCCGTCAGCGGGAGCGGGGAGCCCTACCAGGTCTTTGGGTTCTCTGTTCGGTGCTCTGCTCACCGGACTATTTTTTTATTTGTTCTTTTTCTTGCAGAAGTGAAGACGGTAAAGAACGCATCAACCCCTGGGTGCAGATTAGTGAATAATTAATTGTAAAGGGGGTACCGTGTAGCCACCTGCCGCCTTCTCCCCAGAGGTCGTCAGCATCCTCCCTTTTGCGGGAATCTCATGCTTTCTGTTAGCGTCGTCTGCACACGGGCAGGGGCTTTGCCTTTCCCGGAAGCGCACGTGGAACCCCAGAGCCCGCAGCCGTGAGCCTGTGACTCGGCACCACGAGAATGAGCTGCCTCCCGTGTGCCCAGAGCTCATCCCTCTTCATCCCAGAGCTGTGTCCGTGGGGTCCACGGACCACTGTTTGTCCGCTCACCTGTCGACGGGCAGTTGGGGTGTTTTCACTGTTGTGAGATTATGAATAAAGCCGCGATGCCCACGCGTGTCTGCGTCTTTGTGTGGACACGTTTCATTTTCTCCGGCAGAGACCTAGGAGTAGAATCACCAGGTCACGTGCTAAGCGCACGCGTAACTTGGTAAGAAACTGCCCAGTTGGTTTTCCAAAGTGGTTGCTCCATTTTCGCGTTCCAGCCGCTCCACCTTCCCGCCGATGGTGGCGTGTCTGTCCGATGTTCCTGTCCCGGGGCGTGCGGTGGCCCACGCGGTTCCAGTTCGCACAGCCCGATGACCAGCGATGCGGAGCATCCCTGTGTTCCTGTTGGTGAGCTGTCCGTCGGGTCTTTTGTGTGATTTTCGCTTGGCGTGACTGGCTCTTATCGATGGCTGCCCTTTCGTGTTTGGGTACTGGTCATCATGGCGTGACTTGGTATGGCGACTCGGAAATTCTCGGATGAGACTAGCAGACCCACCTGTCCTTCAGGTGTCGGGGCCGGGGCCTTGCCAGGTGGGCTGCCTGTAGGAGCACAGTCTGGGGTTGGAGTCTCAGCTCCGTCTCCTCCTGGCTGTGGCGTCTTTGACATGTAACCTTGATTCTCTATGCCTCGGTCTTCCTCTCTGTCAAATGGGCAGCAGTACCTGCCTCTTGGGTGATTGTGGAGAAATACTTGGTCTAATGGGTGCTCGGGGCCCCAACCCGCGGCCGTTGTGATCTCTACCCACGCGTCAGCGTAGTTGTACCAAACCCACGTGTGCGAAACTTAGTAACAAGACCCGTGTTTTCTCTGCAGGTCTCCCTGCGTCTCTGAGGACACGGCCTCGCTGGAGGCAGTTCCTGGTAGGTTCTGTCTGTCCCTGCTTGCTGTCCCCAGGGGATGCAGGCCTTCTCATGGGCAGGGGTCTGGAGTGACCGCGGGAGCCAGATTCCGCCTGGCGGGTGTGGTGGGGGATCGGGGGGGCTCGGCGTGGCCTCTGGGGATGGGGTCTGGCACCTCAGAGCTGCCTGGGGCAGGGAGCTGGCGGGGCTCGCGGGGTCCCCCGGGAGGGGCTGTTTCCTGGCTGAGGGAGAGCAGTGATTCCTAGATGGTGCCCCGAGGCAGGGTGGGTCCCCGGCAGTGTCGTGTGGGGCTGTGGGGTGGTGGGTTTTCTCCTGGCCCTGGGCTGTCGGGCACTTTGCTCTTGTGCCTGGTGGTGGGCTGCAGGCTGGCCAGGGAGGGGTCGCCGTGCCCGCGGGAGAAGCGGCGGCCGGGGTTCCGGTCCTGGCACGGCCGCTTCTGTGCCGTGCGTGGGGGCCCGCCGCTCCGTCCCTGCCCCTCCATTCCCGCTCTGCAGCCCGGGGGCGACGACAGCGTCCCGCGAGTGGTTGCTGTGACCGTTAACGAGCAGAACAGCGCCTGGGGCGGGGGGCGCTCAGCAAGCTGGTAACACAGGCTTCCCACGTGTCACCCTGTTTTGTGACCCTCACAGCAACGCTCCAGAACGGGCCGTTATCTTCATCTTACAAATGGGGAAGCCGAGGTACAAGTGGGTCACCTGTGCCATGTCTCAAGTGCCGTGCGGGTGTCTGTGGCTGAGGTTTCGTGGCATCTTCGGCCCCTCTCCCTGGGCCTGTCCCTGTCCCCAGAGCCGTGGGCTCAGCCCGGGGAGGGCAGGACACCTCTCCCCTGGGCCTGGGAAAGCGGTCACATCCCCAGAGACCTCAGCGAGTGGGGTGATTTGGGGAGCGGTGGAGGCCCCCTCCTATGGGGGTGCAGTGGGGGCCCCTGGGACATGGGGGAGCGCCCAGGCCCTGTCTGTGCCAGGGAGGGAAGGGGTGGTTGGCAGGTGTGGCCAGCTGGGGCCAGGACCCCGGACCCCCCCAGGTGGGCTGTGGGCTGAAGTATTCCAAGGGCGGGGAGGGGTGTCAGCCAGGCCAGGCCCCCACGGAGTGTCCGAGGGGCAGCGCCCCCAGCTTGACCTTTGACGTCCACAGTAGGGGTTGAGGTCTGGCACTTTCTGTTCCTCTGGGGCTCCCGCTGTTTATCCTCCCACCGGAGGCTACACCCAGAGCAGGACCCCTTTGCTGCACGCGGGGACTGGGGCAGTGTCCTGGGAGGGGCAGTGGGTCACCATGTGCAGCCTATTCTGCAGAGGGGTAGACTGACGCCCAGAGACAGGAAGGGGCCCTCTGAGGCCGCAGTGCTGGGAGGAGCATGGGGGGCGAGTTTCTGTCTTTGCCCGACACCTGGTCCTGGACTGTGGTTGGCAGTTGCCCCCGCCCCCCCATCCCCATCCCTGGGGAGACGGTTCTGCCCACGGGTGAGCCTCTGGCTGACCTGGGTGTGGATCCCAGGCAGTCGAGATGGTTTCCTCACTTGTCAAATGGGCGGACGTCCTGCTTGGGTGGCTGAGGGCACTGCGAGGCTGGCGCACATGGGGGCCTGGGCACGCGGCGGGCGCGGGGCTGATTCTGGGTGCTGGAGACAGAACTGTGAGCCAGATGGAGGGGGGCTTGGGGAGTGTGCGGGTGGGCTGGGGTGCAGTTTCAAATGGGGGGCCAGGATGGACCTCCCTGAGAAGGTGGCTTTGCACAAAGACCTGACGGAGAGGGGAAGGGAGCATGTAGGTATCTGGGGAAGGGCGCCCCAGGCGGAGGGAACAGCCTGTGCAAGGCCCTGAGGCTGTTTGGAACAGGGCTCCTGGTTTGCAGGATTCTGAGTCACTTGGCGGGGGGCTTTTTTGGGGGAGGCCTCGCTCCTTGGTCCTGAGCCTTCGGGGCCCCCAGTAGGCAGCAGGGAGATCAGCCCTGCAGGTCGTCTGGGCCTTGGAGGGGGGGTGGTGGGGGTGACACTGAGTTGGGGGGGGTGGTGCCCCCTCCCCCCAGCAATCAGCCGGCTCAGCTTTCTGCCCGGCGGGCGCTCTGGGGGCCTTTGAAGCGGGACGACTGCGGCCTTGCCTGGGGTGTTTCTCCTTCCTCCTCCTCGTCTCGGTCCCGACAGTCTGCACCGCGGCCTAAGGGGAGCCCTCCCCCGTGGCTGGGTTACCTGCGCGTCATGCCGGCGGCCCTCCCCAGGGCGCTCAAAGGGCGTTTTGTCTGTGAGCACTTAGCTTCCTCCGCCGGGGCCACCGCCACGTCTGAGGGAGGCGGGGGAGGCAGACGGTCGGGGTGGGATGTCCTCCTTCCCCAGCCGCGGCCCCCGGTGCTCACTTGGCGGGACCCAAGTGGCCGCTCCGCCCAAAGACGGGACCTGCAGGTGGGGCAGGAGTGGCCGGGAGCAGGGCTGTCGGGGACACCGAGGCAGGGCGGACGCTCTGAGCTCCCCCCACCGGAAGACAGAGCTCGTGCGCACGGCGCCAGGTCGGCAGCTCTGGGGGCCCCTCTGGGCCCCTCCTCCCCTGGGAGGTCTTGGAGCTGCCACTGCCGAGGAAGCGTGGTGGGGTGGAAGGGGACCGTGGGGTTGAGGGGACAGACGCCGCGGATTGCAGTGGTAACGACGTCACAGACGCTGGCCACGCGCTTGCGGCACTTTGCGGAATTCCCTCGTCGACTCCTCAGAGCAACCCTGAGGCGGGCACCATCACTGCCCCGTTCTCCAGAGGGGGAAACTGAGGCACAGGGAGGTGATGTGATGTCCCCAGGCTGCAGCGGCGGAGGGAGGGCTCGGCCCCAGGGCGCCGGCTCCACACCCTGCCGTGCAAGTGGGTCCCTTCCTTCCCCTCCTCCCTCTCCCCAGGGGCCACCCTCAGATGACAGCAATTAATGGTGCCTGTGATGGCCACTGAGAGGGGGAGGCTGACAGTTGAGCGTATCTGCCTGTGGCCACCCGCTAGTCAGGCCCAGGGGACGCCCCTTCCCGCCTGCCCCGCCGTCACTCACCATGTAGCAGGAGCCGCCCCGCACAGGGGCTGTGGGAGGGGTGCCCCTCATCCTTCCATCATAATTATCTTTTTCTTTCATGAGGGGCGGGCTCTGGCCCGACCCTGCCCTGCACGAGTTTGTGTACGGCTGGAGCCTCCAAGACACCCTCGTCCCCCGGGACGTCCTGTCCTCAAGTGACCTCCAGGTGCACCTGTGCTGCCCTCAGGGCCCGCTCTCCCCACGGGCCCCATCCTTTCCTCTCTGCCTTCCTGCGGGGAGCCCAGGAACCAGGAACCCAGACGGCAGGCATCAGTTAAATGCCCTTGCCTGCGTCCTGGGCGCCTGGGGGCCCTTTGGGGTGGGGGGCGTTACCGAGCCTGGAGTCGTGCCTGGCAGGGGTGCCTTGTGTTCGTCAGGATCACAAGAACCGTGGCTGGTTCTGTCCACACCGGGCCTGGTGCTCGATGGTTCATCACTTTGCAGCAGCAATAATGAAGCCCCTCCTGTATGCTAGGGCCTGCAGCTGGTCCTTTCGCTTTGGTTCATTTTACTCTAAAACAATTATCTGAGGAGCGTGGTATTCATAATCTTGCTTCTGTAGATGGGGAAACTGAGGCAGAGAGGCAAAGTGATTTGCCCTAAATGACCTAGCGATTGTGGACAGCTCTGGGATTCAGCTGAGACCCATCTTGTTCGATGCTTGTAAATCGGGGGCTTTCAGGAAACTTGGGGGGGCAGTTAAGGAACCAGCAGACCTGACTTAGGAGCGGGGACATGGTCCCCGGGCCCTGGGACTGGAGAGAGTCGTGTTAATATGTGTGTGTATGTTTCTCTGTTACACTTAAAAATCAGCCTTACCGAGTAGATGCACCCATTCTAGGGACCCAGTTCCTTGACTTTTGACAAATACCAACATTCGCATAACCCACGGAGATACAGTGTCTCCATCTCGCCCAAAAGTTCCCGTTGTGCTAAACCCCTCCCCCCACCGGAAGCACCCACTGATCTGCTGTCATGGAAGTTCTAAATTCTTCTAGAATTTCGTAATGAAATGGTCACAAAGTGCGTACTTGTGTTAGTGTGGCGTCTCTCACTCTGCGTGGAGGGTCTCGGATTCATCGCGTCGTGAGTGTCGGTGGTTCGTTTTTCCTTCCGGCTGAGCGAGGTCCCGGCGTGTGGGTGCGCTGTGGTCGGTCTGTCTGTCCCTCAGCTGGCGGACATGGAAGCTGTTCCCAGGCTTTAGCTATCAGGAATAAAGGTGCTTCAAACACGCTCATATAAATCTTTGTGAGAACATGTTTTCTTTTCTCCTGGGCAGACGTCTAGGCGTGTGTCGCTCAGTCACATGGAAAGTGTGTATTTTAACCCCCAAGAAACCGCCCAGCGTTTTCCGACGGGGCGTCCCACTTTGCATCCCCACCAGCGGGGTGTGAGAATTCCCCTTGCTCCGCGTCCTGGCCGGCACTTGGTGTTGTCAGCTTTTCTATGTTGGCTGTTCTAGTAGGTTCCGTCGCACTTTCTGTTATATCACACGGCAGCGTTTGCCGCGTTTGGGGAAAGGCGGTGGTTTTGCGCTTTGATTTGCGGTGTCTGGCCACCTGGTGGAGCCCTCCCGGGTTGCGGGAGACGAGCGCACGTCTGCCAGTTAGCGCTCGCGCTGCCTTTTCCTACCCCGTCTTTACGCTGTTTGTTTCTTCTTGTCTTATTGCATTGGCCGGGACTGCAGGGCGGCGCTGGGTCGTAGCAGTTGGGTTTTTTAGGGCTAGCTCTCCGTGAGTGGTGTTCGTAGTGCTCCCATTTTACAGGTGAAGGAACTGAGGCTCTGAGAGGGCAGGTGACCTTCTGCGCAGTGAGAACTGAAACCCAGGACGGCGGGTTGTGCTCTCTTTCTCCTCCTGCAAGCTGGGAATGCCGGCTCCATGCGCTGCATGGATGTGTTTGCTGGTCCAGGGCGGGCGGTGGTCGCAGCACAAATTGCTGGCTGGGTGGGGCCAGGACCACCCCTTCTCTTCTCCCCCGGGGTTTCCGTGCTGGAGAGATGAGGGCGTGGCGGAGATTCTGTGCCTTCCGGGTCAAGCGCTGTCCTTGGCCTTGAGCGCTGTCAAGTGTCAGGTCTCGGCCCCGCCGAGGGTCTGCCTTCCCCAGCCCTGCTGTCCTGGGCAAGGTCCCGCGGGCCTCCTGGGGAGCTGTTCTGGATCAAAGCAGGAGCTGGACATATGGAAGCCCAGGAATTGGGGGGGCGGGGACAAAAGAGGGGGCCTCGTCCTCCTCCTACCTTGCCTGAGGGGTGTCAGCTAAGACGACTTTTCCGGGAAGGAGGCCCGTAAATTAAATAAGCAATCCCGTAAATAAATAAGTAATGAAGTTAGTGGGGTGCCTAATTACATCAAATTCGTAATTACGGATGGATGCCTGCCCGATAATTGTACTTGTTTTTAATCTGCAGCTCCGATGTGTGTCTCCCTGCGTCTCATGGTATCCCTGCCCCCCGCTGGAGGGAGGAGGGGGCACCGCTTTCGGGGCGAGCCTAGGTGGTGGTGGGGTCCCTGTAGTGGTGTGAGCCCGTCCACTGGCCCCAGGGATCCAGGTGGACTTGTCCTTAGGCTGCCGTCGGGTTTATGAACCTACCCAGCTTTTGAAGTTGGAGCAAACAGCGACAATGACATAGTCGTAACAGGGTTTTTATAGTAGTAATCACGTTGCACTTGGCATGTTACAATTTAATCCTCTAAAAACTCCTGTGAAGTAGGGACTGTCATCATCTCCTCTTTACAGATGAGGAAACCGAGGCACAGAGAGGTTTAGCGTCTTGCCTGGGGTCACACAGCCAGTAAGATTTGAACCCAGGTCATCTGCCCTGGGGCCGGTGACCTTCCCACCCCAGACTCCAGGTCCCCCAGTGGGAGTGCTGGGCGCAGCACTTTTACCATCCACTCTTCAACTCAAGCGCTCGAGAGGCTGAAATGCCGAAGAGACCTCATTATCCCTTCCGGGATTGCCGTGAGCAGACACCATTCTGAACCGTAAAATGCAATTCTGTTTCACTTGAAGACAAAGTAAGCCCATTTGCCGAAATTAAAATAGCTTCTTTCTAGATCTTCTCCTTCTCTGCCTGTAGTGTTGTAACAATGATCGTTAGACCCATTCTGCGGATGCAGAAACTAAGGCTCAGGGAGGTGGAGGCCCTTGAGGGAGAACACACCGCTGGGAGGTGATGGAGCTGGGATTCCGACTGGCTCCTACTGCCTGGTTTGGGGAACAGAGGCCACCTCAGGTCCCTGCGTGGAGGGAGCGACCCCTCCTGTCCTAGAAGTGCAGGGAGCCGTGCGAGCTACAGGCTGGCTTTGCAGGGGTGCTTGTCATGCTCAGCCCACTGTCCGTCGGGGGGAGGAGGAGACCGGCTGCCCACCTCGTCATTCCTCGGAACCTGAGCATGTGCCGGGTGTAGGGGGGAGGGAGTTGGGGACAGAGGACTGGGTGGCTGGGGGCAGTCTTGTCTTCATGAGCTGTCCACGCAGACCACGGGCTCCCAGCCAGAGTCCACGCCTGTTCTTTTGTGTGGCTCCCCTGTCTCCAGACCCCCGACCCTGTGCAGTCGCAGAAGAGCCTGAGCCCTTGGGATGTCTGGGCCTCCGTCGGGATGCGGGGAGGGGACGCCCTTTACCTTCCGGGCGGCACTTATGCAGCCGGATGGAGCCTGTGTTTCTGGGATTCTGGCGGGGGCCATGGCTTAGGTAGGTGGGCTGTGTACGTTCCCCTTGTGCTGGCTTCAGGCTTGGGTGGTCTGGGGGCTCTCCCTGGAGTGTTGCCTGGGTGGAGAGGGGACTTGAGGACAGGCAAATGTGACTTGTGTGTGTCCATGGTGCTCCTGGGGATTGAAGCAATCCAGGGAGGCTGCCTGGAAGAGCTGGAACAAGCATGTTAAAAAATGAACCTACCTTGGAGGAATTAATACACACTTCAGACAGGACCTGGCACAGAGCAAATACTGTATTTATCATGAAAGCGAACATTTTCTGACCCTTTACTTGCCTTAGTGCCATGTGAGAGTAGTGTGGTATTATTGTCATCTTTATTAACCGTAACTACCGTATAGTTTCTAATGATTTCTGAGCATTTATTTTATGCCAGGTGTTCTGAGCGTATGACGTGCCATGTACTCTTTGCGGCTACCCTGTAAGGTAGGTGCTGTTATCAGCCGTATTTTGTAAGTAGGGAAGCCGAGGGCACAGAGAGGTTAAGGGACTTGCCCAAGGTCACACAGCTGGCAGCTGGCAGAGCTGGGATTTGAACCCAGGCTGCCTGACTCCACAGCAGCTGCCGTTAATTGCGGGGATTGTGCAGGTGCCACCTGCCGTCATCACTCAGCCCCATGGGTGTGCCAGTCACTGCCACGGCCAGACTGGATCTCTTGGCAGGGCCACGGCAGCTGCAGGCCAGGCGCCATGTGCCGCGTAGGCCCTCAGGCACGCAGCAGCCGCTCCGGCAGCGCATGGACAGGCTGCTTCCTGCCGCCTCGTAGCCTGCCTGGTGTCCCCATGGCCTCTGGGTGAGGGGGACGTGGGGGAACGGGGACACACAGCAAACCACAGGCAGGGCCTTGCCTCGAGGTCACACAGCCTGCGGGGAGGTGGGCAGTCCCAACACACACACACTGCATTGCAAAAAATTACACAGGGCGGGGAGGTGGGGCAGCTCCAGTTTTGGGGGCTCATTTTAGGTGGAGCAATCAAGGGTAGTCTCTGAGGAGGTGGCATTTGAGCTGGGACCTGGACAATGAGAAGGAACCAGCTATGGGAAAGGAAGAGGGATGAGCCTTCCGGGTGAGGGCAACCTCAGGTGCAAAGGCCCTGGGGTCCTCATGTTTCAGGGGTGCCTGCCTGAAGCAGAGCGGGGGCTCCAGGAGGGTCTCCCTGGGCCCGAGTCTGTTCTGCAGACCTCAGGGGCCAGGCTCTCTTTCACATTTAAGGCAAAAGTCAAGTTTAACGACTTTTGCTTTTCCCTTTTGTTCTTTTACGACTCAATTAATTTGCATTTATTGGGCACATGGAGCGTTCTGGGCACTTGCAGGCCATGGGATCGGAATGATGGAAAAGTCGGGCGTTGTGCGTTCCTTTGGGGAGTTGAGTGTCCAGAGTGTCAGTTAGAGAAGCAGGTGCTGTTGACGGGGGGGGGGGGGGCGCAGCATGGAGACCAAATCAAGGTAGTCACTGGATCGCAACGAGATCTGCACTTGTCTGTGGTTAGGACGGGCTTCCTGGGACAAATGTCATTTGAGGGGAGACCTGAGAGTGATTAGTTAGGGGCAGTCAGTTAGGACTCCTGAGTGTGGCAGACACACACTCACAATGGCAAAGTCCAGGGTAGGATGAGTTCAGGCATGGTTGGATCCAGGTGCTCTGTCTCAGCTCTGCTTCCTTCTGTGTGGGCCTTGCTCTCAGACAGGTTCACGCCCCCAGCTCAGCCCAGCCGGCCAAGGAGAAGGAGAGTGACCTGGAGGTTAACACAAGGAGCGACACTCCATTCTCTGGTCCGTTTCCTCACTGAGGCCTTCAACACTTGTTCTGCCATTTGCAGTAGCAGGGGAGGTGGTCAGAGTGGGTTAAGTGCGTGTCCTGAACTCAGATGCAGGGAGGAATGGAGTGGGTGAATCAGTGCAGACAAAAGGGAGGGGTGGGGAGTGTGGCTAATTGGCAGGCTAGCTATTCTGATGGTTTTTCCAAGAGAAGCTGGAAATCTGGATTTTAGAAGAAATGGCCCAGTTTTTAAAAAACATTGTGTGGGCCTGAGAAAGAGCTCCTTTAGTGGCCACAACAGGCTAGCCCCATTATATGGCTTCTATTGTCAGCCGTGACTTGTTTTAAAGTGTATGGCCCACTGTGATCTGGGCAGAATGTTTCGTGGAATGTACCAGAAGGCCTCAAGTCTTGGGAAGCCATGTCCAAACGTCGGGGCCCAAGGTGCAGCAGTTCTTTTGAGAACAGCGTTGCCTCTCTAGGGGGGCCTGACGCTCTCTGAGAGGAAGCCAGCTCCTCAGGTTCAAATCCTGACATTGCTGCTTCCTAGCCGTGTGCCCCTGGGCAAGTTACTTTATTGCTCTCTGCCTCAGTCTCCCAGTCTGTAAAATGGGTATAACAGCACCTGAGAGGATTGCTGCGAGGCATAAGGGAGTCTACGTGGGGCCTGTTAACCCAGTGCCTGGCACGTTGGGGCTTGCGTGGCTCTGGATTGAGGTGACACGTCCTTCCCGGGTTGGGTCCCTGGCCCCCAGCTGGCAGTGGCCGGGAGCATCCCAGTTCCCTCTTCTTACCTGTGCCGCCAGCACTGCTGCTGGGATGTGTGTTCCCAGGGGCCCCAGAGCAGGCGCCCGCCGCGCCCTGCCCTGCCGTCTCTGCCAGTTGCTCGGTGCCCGTGGCATCCCGGCCTGCCGGCTGGCGCTGCAATTGGAAGCGTCTTGCGTGAGCAATTAGCGGTGCCAGCTGCCGCCTCACAGCTGCCGCGGGTGGGGGCGGCCCCTTTTAAAAATAAAAACAAGGCGCAGAAGAACAGCCCTAGAGCACCGTTGGCTTCCTGTAGCCAACGTGGTCAAGGGTTTAGCTGGAACGCTTTTGTGGGGGAGAGTCCTGTGGCTGGATTAAGGGACGGGGAAAACAGGATACACTTTGGTCGGGGGAATGTGTCCATCTGGGGACAGAGATCTCGGCCTGGTTCTGGCCTTCCCATGCAGGCGGTCTCTTTCCCGCAGGCCACCCGTGTGCCGCCCCTGCGTGCCTTTCTCAGGGAAGCGGATCCGTGTTCCCCGGGGTCTGTTTCTAGCTGCCTCAGGCCAGGACGGGGCTGACGGTGGGGCCTCCCTGCCTGTGTCCAGCCCTGTCGCCCTGTGGGCTCCGAGGGATGCCCAGCACCTGCCCCTGCGGCTTCCGGCCCGGCTCCCTGGAACCCATGGGGGAGAGGTGGAGGCTGGGGATGTCTCTGGCACGTGGTGCCGCCACGTTGCGAGTCTCGATCCTGGTGGGGGGTTGAGTCGTGTCCACTCGGAACCTGTGAATGCCACCGTGGCCTTGTTTGGACCGAGGGTCTTCGCAGATGTGTTAAGTTAAGGGTCTCGAGCTGAGATCATCCTGGATTAGGATGGGCCCCAAATCCAACGGCAAGTGTCCTTCTGAGAAGAGGGACGACGCGGAGGGGACGGCCGCGTGGAGCCGCACGCCGAGGAACGCCGCGGCCACCGGAAGCCGGAAGGGACAGAGAAGGACCCTCCTGCAGAGGGTCTGGAGGGCGTGTGGCCCCAGGGACACCTCGATTTCGGATTTCCGGCCTCCAGAACAGAGAGAGGACCCATCGCTGCAGTTCTGAGCCACCCAGCGCGCAGTTTGTTATGGCAGCCCCGGGAGACTCGCACGGTGGCGAATTTTACTGTAATCACACTTACGTTTTTAAAATAATATTTTAAAATTCAAAATCCTTTTGTCTTGCTCACTGCTGTATTGCCAGGGCTCAGTGCACATGGTAGGGGCTCGAGAATTTGTTAAACGACTGGCAGCTCCAGGTCTGTGTCACGGCTCTCACCTGCTAGGAGGCGGACGCCGCTTTCAGGTCACGGCAACATTAACCTCTCGGGCTCAAGCGATCCTCCTGCCTCAGCCTCCCGAGCAGCTGGGACTACAGGTGCGCACGGCCACGCTTGGCTAATTTTTCTGCTTTTTTGTAGATGGGTCTCACTCTTGCTCAGCCTGGTCTCGAACTCCTGATAATTGACTATTTTCAAGTGAACAGTTCATTAGTGTTTTTAGCACATTCACGACGTGCATCCACCGCGTCTGTCTAGAAAAGATTCTCATCACCCCTCAACGACACCCCTGTCTGTCCGGGGTCACTGCACATTCGTGCCTCCCCCACCCCCGCAGCCACCAGTCTGCTTCCTGCCTCTGTGGACGGACCGATTCTGGATGTTTCTCATGCCTGGAGTCACACAGTATGTGTTTTTGCGTGTCTGGCTTCGTGCACGTGGCTTCTGTTTTGGAGGTTCATCCGTGTCGCGTGTGTCCTCATTGCTGTACACGGCGGAGTCGTATTTCATCGCGTGGACGTACATCAATACGACCTTTTTACAGGAGAATTTTCAGAGGAGGAAATGGAGGCCGCCCAGGTCGCAGCGCGCTGGCATCTGGGACGGGAGGAAGAGGCCCAAAGAGCCGGACGTTTCCGGTTCACATTCTCTTTCCCTTGCGCTGTGCTCCTCCCGCCCTCGTCTCTGTGCCTGGCCGGGAAGCTGCGTGTGCGTGTGTGTGTGCACGCGTGTGTGTGTCTGTGTGCGTGCAGGGAGCGAGCGGGGTCCCCTCCAGCTGCTGCTGTGGGTCCAGGCCTGGTCCTCAGAGTCCCCACACACTCCGGCCCCCATGTGTGGCTTCTGCTGGTCCCACGGGAGGCGGCAGGCAGGCGCTCCCCGTCTGATGCCCTGAGAGGCCTCCGGGGCCCCCCCGTCGCCCGTTCCAGAGCCCCGGGCTCACCGCCCTGCCTCTGCGGTCCCGGAACGTCTACACTGATCCTTCTCACCGACCAGAGCTGTGCCCAGCAGACAGTTCCAGGAGCGGCCTGCTGGCAGATTTCGGTCAGGGTGCGCCTGTCACAGCATGGAGGATGTTCCCCATCAGAAGCCTGGGCCTTGGGGATCCCTTTGCCAAGCAGATGACCCTCCGCTAACTCACTCCGCGTAGAAAGCTCAGTCTCGGTGATGGGCTCTGTCTGGAAGGTGCTGCCCGTGGCTGTTTCTGGTTTCAGATGATTCGTGGTCTTCGTAAAGTCACTCAGCAAACAGTTTGCTCCGCAGCCTCCGGTGGGGAAGACGCAGGACGCAGAAACACGGGCCGTGCAGTGGCGCAGCCCAGGGCATGCTGCAGCTGCGGTGGAAGTCTGGGCGAGTCGCTCCGGATCCCGGGGCAGCCTCTGGCGAAGGTCGGGACGCAGGTCTGTGTCCAGAACAAACACAGGAGAACAAAGGGCGGCCGAGAATTCTGAAGCTCTCTGGGCCCTGCTTCCTGGCGGTGTTTTGATGGGGCTGGTTTGACCCAGTCCTGGGTTTCTTGGTCTCCTGGCGGCCACGGGGAGAGTCTGGGTGTGAAGATGGTGCCTGGATCTCTGGGGTAAAAATATGGCTTTTAGCAGCCCCCAGCTTTGCATGCCTTGATTTCCCCTCCCTGTCATAGAAGGCTCCAGAGTAGCAAAATCCCCGCCTTGGCTCTGGGGGCAGGTCTGTGGGAGCCTTTGAGTGTTTCCTTGAGGCCGGAGGGTGAGCTGATCAAAGTAAACGCATCTGGCTTCCGTTGGTGGGCCACCCTGGGCCCCCAGCTAGTCCAGTGGCCAGGACCCTTTGCCATGCGCGAATCTGATCTGGTCATAAAACCCTTTCGTGGCTGACTTGTCGTGAAGCATGGCGGACGCAAGCCAGGCATGCCTGGTTCAAATCCCGACTCGGCCACTTTCTAGCTGTGTGACCTTGGGTGAGCCACTTAACCTCTCTGGGCCTGCTGCCTTCTCTGCGTATTGGGGCTCAGAAGCGTGCCTCCCTTTTGCCGTGGTGTCCTGAGGACAGCTGGTTAACTGGGGGTTGTACTTACGGCGCCGGGCGCACAGTGGGAGCTGCTGGGCTCAGCGGGTGTCGCTGTCGTTACCGTCACCATCCTTACTCTCAAGATGCTCCCGAGAGTGATGGTGGCAGTATCACGTCGGAGTTGAGGGACTTGCCCGGAGCCCTCACGGCCTGCCTGCTTTCTCCTCCACTCCCTCACCTCCCCGACCTCACGCCCCACCTCTGCCCCCCGCACCCCCGCACCCCTGCACCCCGGCCACGCCAGCCTTCTCCCTGCTGTGACGGCATGCCACGCTCGGTCCGGCCTCCAGACCTCTGCACTGGCCGCGCCTCCTGCCCGGGGTGCCGTCCCTGCATCTGCACCCCAGGGGACTCCTCGTCATCGTGCAGGCTGCCGCCCGGGGGGCAGACGCCGCTGGGTCCCGGGAGCTGCGGCCGGAGGGGAGCGAGCTGGAGACCAGGTGGAGCCTCCTTTGCTTCCCGGTGGCTCTGGCAGCTTCCCTGACCCTCGTCACCGCTTCCCAGAGCCCAGCCCGCCCCTGCCACGGGTGGGAAGTTGACACCCAGAGCAGCTCAGACTTGTCTCTGAGTCACACAGCTAACTGCAGCCAAGGTTCAGAGTCCTGGCTGAGCACCAGCAAGCCGTGGTGTTTGGCGTGAGTGTGTGCATGTGTATGCGTGTGTGTGCGTGTGTGGCTGTGTCTTTCTATGTCTCTTTTCCGAGGCCTGTCACCGAGATGACCCTAGTTCCGAAGACCGATGTGAGGGGTCATGCTTTCTTCTCCTGCGAGTAAGGGAAGGACAGAAACACTTTAAAGGCAGAGCCCGGCCCCGGCCGTGGGACCCCGCAGGGCCGGTTCCGAGCCGGGAACCAGGCTGGGGCCCGCGGCCGGCGGGCTGGGAGGAAACGGGTTAAAGCGGGAGAGGCAGAGGCTGCGCCCGCGCTCGCTGCCAGCGCCAGGAGTGAAGAGGTTTTTCTAGCCGAGCTATAAAAAGGCCTCACAGTGTTTCAGCTCCTGTCGGCTGGAAGCCCGCCAGGTTACCATGGCGATGAGGAATTATTACTTACTGCCAAGGCTGGGAGAAAAAGCTCGTACTTTTGGCTCCCAAACAAGAGGAGTGGACTTATGTAATCCTCTGTGTTTATAGGCCCGGAGTGGCAGAGGCAAGAACCGAGTGCCGGAGGCCCCGCGTCCCGTTCTCAGCCCAGCTGTGGGGTCGCGAGGCCCCGTGGGTTATCCCTGGTGGGCCGTGGCCCGCCCTGGCTTCGGGGGGCATCGGGCCGGAAGCCTGGGGGGCCGGGCCCGGGCGCTAGGCCACCGGCCCCCAGCGGGGCCTCCCCGGCGGGGTGGGAGCCGTAGTCTCGCGGGAAGGCGAGCGGGCCGCTCGGGCCACCCCTCTCCGGCGTCGCTCCTGGAGGAAGGATGGGTTTGATGCTGGACGCAGTGCGTGTCCTGGGCGCCAGCGGCGCAGTCCGTGCGTGTGGACCGCACTGACCCACTGGCTGGCACTTTCTCTTTCTCTTTCTCTTTTTTTTCCTCGCGGGAGAGTTTCTCCAAGTTGGGTTTGGAGCTGTCGGGAGCGAGGCTGGTCACGTGCTCGGGTAAGAGACGTCGCCGGGCTCGGCGTGGGCAGGGAGGTGCGGCGTGGCCAGTGCCCCCGGCGAGGAGGTGGGCGCGGGCTGGGGCGGGGGCGCGCAGGGTCTGTGCCCGGGGCGCCGTGTGGGGGCCGAGGGACTCGTCTGGAAGGAGCCCCAGTTCTGCCGCTGGGCGCCGTGGCCCTGGACCGGGGCGGGGGGCTGGGTGGACACTGGTCAGCCAGCGGGGGCGGCCGGACGTTCCCCTGGCCGGGTGGGCGTGTGTCAGACCCCACGTTCCGTGGGACAATGGGCTGGGACGTCTTATTGGACAAAGTTGCTGAAGTCACAGAAAAGAGTGCTCCGGGGCGAGGGCGGCTGGGGGGAGAGGCTCCCTGGTGGGCCCGCGTGGGAGGGGACCGGGGTGGGCATTGTGCTGCTTTTCCGGAGCCCGGGCACGCTCCCCAGCACCCTTGTGGGGGAGCGTGGGGGCCCCGGGGTTCTGGGCGCTTGTTCCTGGAGTCGACGGCGGGAGGTCACGGGATCGGGGCCCCGGCTTCCGGGGTGGGCTCGGGCAGGGGAGAGCCAGGTGCAGGCAGCGCTGTGGCCCAGCCCGGCGCCCGCTCCCCACCGAGGTGGCGCTTGGCTCAGTGCCCGTGTCTGGTTTGAAATCAGCGCCACCGGCCCAGGCTTGCCCAGTGAGTTGGCAGCGAGGCGCTGGGATAAACACTGGAAAGTTGGAAGGGCTTCCCGAGCTCACAAGGAGCCTTCAGTTTCAAGCCGAGGGGATGAGGGAGTGATTTGTCCTGAGGTCTGGGTGCGCTGGGGCTGTCGGGAGGCAGCAGGGACGTCCCGTGGGGACCTCCAGGCCCAGGCCAGGGCGGGGAGGGGGCCGGGTTTGCAGATGGTGTCGCTCTCCCGGCTACAGACGTGGGTTTGAGTCCTGGCTGCATCCCTTCCTGGGCTGTGTGGCCTCGGGCATGTCGCCTCACCTCTCTGGGCCTCAATTTCCTTGGCTGTAAAATGGGGTGATGATGGGGGCCACACAGGCGTGGGCGTGACGGGAGGAGCGTGGCTGCGTGGCAGACTCTGGGGAGGACTGCCTGGACGTCCATCCCAGTTAGGCACATCGTGGCCACGTGACCCTGGGCAAGTCACTCTGTGTCTCTGCACCTCGGTTTTCCCACCTGGCAAATGGACGCTCCATCTGTCCTCCACCCCGAGCAAGTTCTGTGGCTTAAAGGAGCCAATAGAGCCGGGCTTCGGGCGCACGGTTGGCACGTGGTTGGTATCAGCTGGTGCCGTGGTGGCTTTAACAGTGATGATGACAGCACCCCACCTGCACAGAGGGTGGGGCACCGCAGGATTCCGGCATCTCAGTTTACGAAGGTATCATGGGCAGGCGACATTCCAGCCTGGCCCCCTGGAGAACGAAGCGAACTTGGGCAGGTCCTGGAACCTCACGGAGCCTCAGTTTCCTCATTGTTTACAGCCCGCAGGTGTCCCAGGGGATCCCGAGAGAAGCCCGGAGGGGCCGCACGCAGAGCTGGTGCGTGCGTGGGGCGCGGCCAGTGCAAACCACGGGGCTGGATTTAAGTTTGAGTTGCATCTCGGTCTCCCTGCAGGGAGCTCTCCGGTTGCATAGAGCCCCGGGCCCAGATAACAGGAGGTGGGCGGCGGTGGGCGCTCCCCGGGGTCTGGGCCAGGCCGGAATCTCCAGGGCGTCTGCCACGCAAGCCTGTTCTGTCCTGTCTCCCGCTTGGCCCTTGCCCCTCTAAGCCAGGTGCCCCCAGTATGCCCGGCGTGGCCTGGGGGCCAGGGCGGGAGGGCCGCTCTCCTGCTAAAGGTGGCAGTGGTTCCGTGTTTGTAAGTGACACCGGATGCCAGGCCGGTGGCTGGCTCGGGGCCTCCCGTCTTGGGCCAACAGTTGCCAGTGGGGAGTTCCCAGGGCGACCAGGCCGCCCACGCCAGCTGCCCGCCGGCCAGTTGTCCTCGGCCTCTCCTGGGATCTTGGGGAAGGCCTGAGAAATGGGGGCCCCGTGCCTGTCACACTGCCGCCCCTGAGGCCGTGGTGTCCGCTTGGGCCGGTCACAGAGCTGTGTTGTGGCCATTCCTCACCTACACTGAGGGCCCCGGCTCACCGAGAAGGACAGTCATGTGTGGTGGCTCAGAACAGAGATCAGCACGAGGGACCTTTGTGACGGAACAGTTCCGTGTGGACGGGGTGTGGTCCCCGGAATCCGCATGTGGATCTAAGTGCGCGCTCACAGGCACGCACTTGCACTGAAAGCCGTCAAGATCTGAGCGGGGCCGTCGCGTCAGCGTCACCTTCCTGGTTGTGACATTGCTGTTCAACCACAGGTGTCTGACGACGTGACCACTGGGGGAGGCTGGGGGAGGGGTGCACAGATCTTGGGATCTCGCTGTAGTATTTCTTATAACGGTGTACGGATGTGCAGTGATCTCAAAATAAAAACTTAGGAAGCAAAAGAGAGGTGTGGGGGCCATGCCGCCGGGATCTGCCCCTTTGTAGCTGTGTGGATTCGAGAACTGACTCAGCTCCTCCAGCCTCAGTTTCCTCATCTGTAAAATGGGGATAAGGTTTACCACCCTGCAGGGCTCGCGTGAGGGTTGAACGAGTTGCTACGTGCTACGCGCTTCCTGCGGGTTTGCTGTTGGCTGTCGTTGTCGTCACTGTTGATGTGATGCTGTGGCTTGCCCAAAACTATCTCATTTCGTATTCCCGCCAGCCCTGGGACGGGAGGGTGACCCACTTTTCAGATGAGGAAGCGAGACCCGAGTGGTCAGGAGACCCACCTGATGGCACACGGTTTGCGGGGCTGGAGCTGGGACGGGTGCCCAGGCTGGTGCTCGATGGCGGCCCCGGGAAGGTCACTTGCCCTCTCGGAGCCGCAGCGCCTCCTTCGTGTCCCACCTGCAGGCTGGGCTAGGGGGTCGCGGCGGGGCCGGGCCGACGACCTCTGGGAGCCAGGCATTCTCGACCTCTGGACCCCTTCCTTCCCTTGCAAATGCTCGAGCCAAAGCGGGGACTCGAATAGCCGAGCTCGGGCCTCGGGCGTCCCGGGAGGGTCAGGCGGGGCTCGCTTCATGCCCTGGGATCACAGAGGCTCCAGGTCGGTCCCTGCGTCTCATGATTCTGCATCTCGTGACAGCCGAGCCCACTTCCTCTCTGAGCACTTTTCCTCCCCGCGCGTGCTCTGAGCGGCGTTTCCCCTCGTCTGCCGTCCTCCCTGTCCTGGTCTCCCCGAGACCCCTCCCTGCCTCCGTCAATGGCGGGAAGGCCTCTGGGGTGCACCCGGCTCACCCGAGCGTGAGCTGGGCTGGCCCGTGGCACGGAAGCGTGAGAAGTGTGTTTGTGTTTAGTCGATGCTGATGCTCAAGTGGAAACTTCTCCAGGGCTCCGGCAAGACGGCCTGCAGGTGGTCGTCCCCCTTAAAGCCGGCTGGTAGCTGAGCTCGGGCCTCGGGCATCCCGGGAGGTCCAGGAAGGGCTTGCTTATGCCTCAGGATTACAGAAGGTTCCAGAGCATCCCGGGCTGAGGGACAAGCGGGTGCCTGCAGGGCCTGGTGGTCCTGCTGCTGAGCCACTGCATGGTGTTTCCACGATCACGTCGGCGTGGCGGAGGCTCGTGTCTGGCGGGGCAGCAGTTGTAGCTCAGGGTCTGAGGTCTGGGCTTCGCTGGGCAGAGCCTGGAGGGGAAGTGGGGGTTGGGGGGGCCTCCAGCTTCATGAGCCTCTTTGCTGTTTCTGGGAGACACCAGTCGCAGTCGTGCCTCAGGACCTTTGCACTTGCTGTCCCCGCTTCCTGGAACGTGCTTTTCCGAGATCTTCACACTCCCTTGATTGAAGCTTCTGTGTAAGTGGCACCTCCTGAGAGAGGCCTGATCTTGGTGTCGTGACTCCCTGGCTCCCTGCTTGAGTGTTCCTCCTAACACCGTCACTCCCTGTCGTGTGTCCGGCATGCCTGTTCCCTCCGCCTCGTGACTTGTTTTAGACCATTAGGCCTGGGTGGCTCATGAGCAACAGAAATTGTGACAGTTCTGGAGGCTGTAAGTCCAAGGTCAAGGCTCCAGAAAATCCCACGTCTGGTGGGACCCGTTGCCTGGGTCCCGGACAGTATGGTCTCCGTGAGTCCTCCCTGGAAGGGGTGAGGCTGTGCCCCTTTATGAGGGCGTGAGTCCCATGCCCCAGGGCTCCACCTCTGTGACCTCATCACCTCTGAAAGCCCCACCCCCGGTACATCACGTGGTGATTAGGTTTCCATGTGCGAGCGGGGTGGGGTTGGGGGGGACACGACCATCCAGACCACAGCACCCCTCCCCCCAGGACTTTGCTCGTACGGTCCCTCCTGCGTCCCTGGTGCTGGGCATACATCAGGCACTCAGGAAGCAGTTGTGTCTGACTCAGGGTCCCCCGAGGGCTGTGGGCCTGGACCTGTCCCCTCCCTGTGAATGGGGCCATCTTGGGACAGAGATGCTTCAACCGACGGTCCCTCCAGGAGCGTCCTGCCCTCGTAGGCCCTGGCTGGGCGGACTCTGGCCCTGTGGCTCGGTGTCAGCTTGACCTCACCTCCTTCCTCCCTCAAAGTTTTGCAGCTTGTCGGGTTGAGGTTACATTCCGGGGGTGCCCTGGAAAACCCAGAAAAGTTCTTGTGCTTTTGCTCTAAGTGCCCCGTAGGAGCCCACCAAGCCTCCCTGGAGAGTCTGCTCCTTCCAGATGAGGTCAGGGAGGTGGGGTCCTGAGCGGGGAAAGTGGGGGTCTGCTGCGGGCACTGGGGTGTGGGGGACGGGTGCAGAGGTGATGCAAGCATTCTGCACACCTTAGTTCACTGTGTCCTTCCAACAGCCCTGTGAAGTGGGTGCAGAATCGCCCTCTCTGGGGAGCACAGAGAGGGTGAGCAGCTTGTCCAAAGACACACAGCGGCAGGCACACGATATCCCTGGGTAAACGGCATTTCCTTTGCAGTCGTTTCTGTGCACAGGGTGATGCTCAGCTAGTCCGTCCCCAGAAGGCCCTTTGGTCAGCCCTGTCTCAGGCAGGTCCTGTTTTCTGGGGATCTCGTGCAGACCCGGCTCAGAGAGTGCCCCATGTAGCCCAGAGCTGAGGCCCTGGAGATGCCCAGACCATTCCGGAAGGTGGGGGGCAGTTTCCAGGGTGACTCAGAAGTTAGAAGGCGGGGAGGGAGCCACCTCCTCCCTCCAGAGTCGGTCATTTGCATGACAATGAGCCCTTTGTCCCTGGTCCAGCCCCCTCCCCAGGCTAATAACATAATTCTCGGCCTGTGATGTCATAATGGGCCCTTTCTGCGCCGGGTCGGGCTGGTGGGCAGCCGTGTGGGCCCGGCCGCTAATAAACTGGGCGGTGGCGGTTTCCAGGGCCTGATCGCTGCGCCGGCCTCCTTCCGGGATCTGCTTTCCTCCCCCCCCCCCGCCCCCAGGGCGGCAGGAGGCGGCTGTGCTCCCGCTGACACCGGGGCAAACTGAAGCCTGAAGAAGCCCTCCGCGGCCCCACCGCTTGTCCGGGCCCCTCGGCGAGCCCCTGGAGCGTCTTCTTGGCCTGTGAACTGGGGGTGACTCATCGCCAGCTGGCGCCGTCCCGGGAGGCGTGGGCGTGAGAGTCCCCTGTCTCCTGTAAGCTGCAGGAGGGAGGCCCTCGTGCCCAGCGGCTACTGTGCAGGACCAAGCCGTGGCCCCACTGCGTCCCCAGGGCGTGTGGCGTGCCCCTCCAGGCCTCTGTCCTCTGCTCTGCTGGGGCCTGGCCAGGGCGTGGCTCTCGGGAGACGGCAGTGCTGGAAAAGGGCGGCCGCCAGGAAGATAAATCCACGTCCTAATAACCAGGCCCCGTCGGACTGACCGTATTTGGAAGACGCATCTTTGCAGATGCGTTTCGAGATGAGCTCATCCCGGATTACCTGGTGGGCCGTAAACCCGGTGACCAGCGTCCTCCTGGGAGACAGGAGAGGAGAGACAAACAGAAGGCCACGTGGAGACAGAGGCGGCGGTCGGAGTGACGCGGCCACGGGCCGGGGCGCGCACCTGATGCCACCGGATGCCGGAAGAGGCCTGGAAGGAGCGTCCCCTCGAGCCTCCGCAGGAAGCGGGCCCTGCCGACACCTCGATTTTGGACTTCTGGCCTCCAGAACTGTTAGAGAATAAATTTCTGTTGTTTTAAGCCACGTGGTTTGTGGTCATTTTCATGGCAGCCTCAGGAAAGCTAATACAGCCTGTGACCCCCGTCTCTGGAGGTGGGGGGTAGCCCCGGGGAGGGGTCTGCTGTTCCCGCACCCCAAGCCTGAGGGCTCGGCAAGTTCAGGTGGCCGAGAGGACGGCTCTGTGTCCAGTGGGCGGGGAGCCCTGTGCAGTGGCCCCGCCGGGAAGGAGGGAGGCGCTCGGCCCTGTGCCCTCCCTGAGAACCAGATCCACAGAGCCGTGACCCCTCTCTCGCCCCCGCAGCCCTGTGGGGGAGGCCCAGCTGGCTGGGGTGGGGGGCGGGAGGCTCCCAGTTCCACGCTGGGCTCCTCCCGGGCCGGGACACACTTGCCCCACGTGCCTGGCTACTCACCCAGAACCTGTGGAGCAGTGATCCCCTCGGAGGCCCTTTGTTTGCCAGGCACCCTTGACAGATGAAGAAACTAGGCCCAGAGAAGGCAGGCTGCCAGCAGAGGCCACACAGCTCCTCGGTGGCAGTGATGGCCCTCAGAGTCCCGCTGTGGCCCCCAGGAGGGGGCTCAGAGCCCTGCGGCTGCATCGAGTCCTGTGGCGGGGCGAGCGGCGGGCAGTGTGGACATGGGGTCGTTACCTGGTGCGGGTCACTCGGCTGGCTCTAGGCAGCCCTCATCCGGCTCGTGGCCTCGGGTGCTCTGCTTGCAAAGTGGTCTTCGCGCTTCAGCCCAGAGCCTGCGATTGCGCTCTTGGCGTGTTCATGGAGTCAGCACGCATTTATGGAGCACCTGCTGTGTGCTGTGTGCAGTGTGCTGGGACTCAGTGGAGGGCACACAGGTGCGGCTCTTGCCTCCGTGGATCTTACGTTTGGGGACGCAGGGTGGGGGTGGGAGGAAGCGAAGCAGCAAGTGTCGGGGTCAGGGTTGCGGGTGCTGAGGAGGGAGGTGGTGGGGCCGGCGCGGGGAGGGGCGGAGGACGCAGCCTTCCTGCTCTTCCTGGGGCCCCGGTGGGCGGTTTGCAGCAGGCTCTGGGGAGTGGCCGGGGGGACTTGGAGAGGCCCATAGCCCCTCTGTGGGGGCCCGGGTGCCTCTGGCTGGCAGGGCTTGGCCTGACCTGTGAGCAGGGATACGGGTGGGAGGCCTTCGAGACCTGGTTCCGGCTGGGTGGGGAGGCGGGGGTGTGCCAGCGACGGGGTCGCAGGACGCAGTGGTTGAGGTGGACACGGGAGGCGGCTTGCCTGGGTTTGCATCCAGGCTGTGCCCCTTGCCTGCTGTGTGGCCTTGGGCAAGTTACTTAGCCTCTCTGTGCCTCAGTAGAATGGGCATGGAACCCACCTCGCAGGGAAGTTGTGCCAGTGCCACGAAGGGATGCAGGCGAGTGCTGTGTTAGTGATCGGCTGTGATGGTGGCGGGGAGGTGAGGCACCCACCCTGTGACTGCTCAGGACCAGGACGTGGAAGTGGCGTTTGCTCCTCTCTCCCCCGTCCTGCCTGCGGGAGGAGCCCCAGTCTCCGGCCTGTGAAATGGGAGCCGTAACAAGCACATGGCCGCGTGGAGGACGGCAGGAGGAGGGGGGTGCTGGGGGAGCCAGTGCCTGTGGGGGGGTGGTGCTCAGGGTCTCCACCTGCTCCAGGTCGAAGCATCGGCCACCCCCAGGCCAGGAGCAGCCGCCCGTTTTACAACCTGGGAAACTGAGGCCTGGCAGGGACGGGCCCAAGGTGTGCCCGTGGGTGCAGCCCGCACGGACTCTGGCTGCAGACAATGCCCTTTTCCTCTGGCTGGCGGGGCAGCTGGCAGTTGCACAGCCTGGCCCGAGGTTGTCAGCGCGCTTGCTTCTGAAGCCCGGCTAGCAGGTGTTCCTTCCGAGAGGTCGCGATGTTCCTCCAGAAACCGAGGCCGGAGGCTCAGGTTACTGCTGGGGGCGGCCGTGGGGGGTGTGCCTGTCACTGAGGAGTGACCCAGATCCGAGTCCGGCTGGCTTTGCTGGACAGCCTTTATCTGCAGAGCTGCTGCCTGCTGTTTCCCAGTGAGAGTCACTGACAGCTCAGGACGGAGCCGGGAGACACCTGCTCTTCCTCCAGGGTGAGAGACAGGACAGGCCGGTCTGGAGCTCCTGCCTGGCCCCTTCCTCCTAGGTGGAGTCTGTCCTGGGGCTCCCATCCTGTTTCTCTTGCCCCATCCTGGTGGGCTTTGGACCCATACCCCCCTGCACAGATGAGGGCCCCAGAGCATGGAGCATGTCTGATTCTAGGGAAACCCTATCTTAGAATTGGGGTTTTGGGGGGTTGCTCTATTGGGCGTCTTGGTTGCCCTTGACAGACTCCCGTTCCTCCTGCATTTAGCACAAAAGGCTCAAATAACTAGAAAAGCTCAAGGGTAGCTTCAGGCACCGTTGGATCCAGGCACAACCCTTGTTCAGTCCCTGGTGGTGGAGACTAACAGTCACAGCCCGGCAGCCCCAGTGGAAGAGAAGCTTCTTGTTCCTCGTCCCCGATGCTCCAGCAGAGACCGTGGGAGGGAGCCTCTCCCTGAGCCAATCCCTTGCCCTGGAGTCGGGCAGCTCCCCCAGGCCCCAGGACTGAGGGACATCGGGGTGTGGTTTGCCCCACGTGGGAGACGGAGCTAGGTCCTGGGTCTTGCCCTTCACAGCCAGCGTGTGTCCCATCCGGGTGGAGGGCGTGTCGTCCGTGAGTCACTGGGTGAGTGGGCCCCTTCTCTCATCCCTGTTGTAGGTGGGGACCCCTGGGCTGAGAACGTTGCCGTCTGCCATTCCACTGCCACCCCTCCTTCCGGCTCCCCCAGCCTTGCTGTGTCCTCTCTCGCTGCTTCCAGTGACCGCATGCCATAAGCCGCAGGTCACCTCCTGGCAGCCCCTGGGCTGTATCTGGGTGTCAGGCTGATTTATTGGGTTGGTTTTGTAGTCAA
>RJWJ010000611.1:82243-201593 GCA_004363605.1 Indri indri | reverse complement strand
GGGTTTTTTTTTTTTTTTTTTTTTTTTTTTTGAGACAGAGTCTCACTCTCTTGCCTGGGGCGAGTGCCGTGGCGTCAGCCTAGCTCACAGCAACCTCAAACTCCCTGGCTCGAGCAATCCTACTGTCTCAGCCTCCTGAGTAGCTGGGACTACAGGCATGCGCCACCACACCCGGCTAATTTTTTTTTTTTCTATATATTTTTAGCTGTCCAATTAATTTCTTTTCTATTTTTAGTAGAGACGGGGTCTCGCTCTTGCTCAGGCTGGTTTCGAACTCCTGAGCTCAGAACGATCCGCCCGCCTCGGCCTCCCAGAGAGCTAGGATTACAGGCGTGAGCCACCGCGCCCGGCCTTGAATACTCTTTATTTCTTTCTCTTGTCTGATTTTCTTAGCTAGAATTTTCAGTATTATGTTGAACAATAGTGTTGAAAGTGAGCATACTTTTCTTGTTCCAGATCTTAGAGAAAAGGCTTTCATCTTTTCCCCATTCAGTATGATACTAGCTGTGGGTCTTTCATACATGGCTTCTATTGTGTTGAGATAAGTTCTTTCTAAACCCAATTTTTGGGGTATATCATGAAGGGATGTTGAGTTTTATCAAATGCTTTTTCAGCATCAATTGAAATGATCATATAGTTTTTGTTTTTGTTCTGTTGATATGATGTATCACATTATTGATTTGCATATGTTGAACTATTCTTGAATCCCTGGGATGAATTCTGACTTGATCATGATGAATGATCTTTTTAATGTATTACTGAGTTTGGTTTGCTAGTCTTTTGTTGAGGTTTTTTGCATGTGTGTTCATCAGAGATATTGGCCTATAGTTTTCTTTTTTTGTTGTGTCTTCGTCTGGCTTTGCTATCAGTGTGCTACAGGCCTCATAGAATGAGTTAGGGAATATTCCCTCCCCCTTGACTTTTTGGAACAGTTTAAGTAGGATTAGTACTGGTTCTTCTTTGAATGCTTGGTAGAATTCACTAGTGTTGCCATTGGATCCTGGGCTTTTCTTTGATGATGAGAGACTTTTAATTACAGCTTCTATCTTCTTCCTTGTTATTATTCACGTTTTAGATTTCTGGTTCAATTTTGATAGGTTGTATGTATCTAGGAATTTATCCATTTCTTCTAGGTTTTCCAATTTACTGGCATATAGTTGCTCATAGTAGTATCTTATAAACTCTTGAATTTCTGCAGTATCAGTTGTAATGTGTTATTTTTCATTTCTGATTTTATTTATTTGGGTCATCTGTCTTTTTTTCTTAGTTTGGCTGATGGTGTGGCCATTTTGTTTATCTTTTCAAAAAACCAACTTTCATTTTATTGATCTTTTGTTTTTTTTTATTTCAATTTCATTTATTTATGCTCTGACCTTTATTATTTCTTTTATTCTGCTAATTTTAAATTTAGTTGTCTCTTGTTTCTCTAGTTCTTTATGATGCATTTAAGTTGTTTATTTGAAGCTTTTCTACTTTTTTGATATAGGTACTTATTGCTATAAACTTTTAGTACTGCTTTTGCTATATCCCACAGGTTTTGTTATGTTTTTTTCACTTTTATTTGTTTTAAGAAATTTTTTAGTTTCCTTCTTAATCTCTTCCTTGGCCCGCTGATCATTCAGGTGCATATTATTTAATTTCCATGTGTTTGTATTATTTCCATTGTTTCTCTCGTTATTGATTTCTAGTTTATTCTATTGTGGTCAGACACTTGATATGATTTCAGTTTTTTTGAATTTTTTAAGACTTGTTTTCAGGTCTAACATATAGCCTATCCTTCAGAATGATCCATGTACTGAGGATAAGAATGCGTATTCTGCAACTATTGGATGAAATGTTCTATAAATATCTATTAGGTCCATTTCGTCTATAGTGCTGATTAAGTCCAAATATTTCTTTATTGATTTTTGTCTGGATGATCTGTCCAATGCTGAAAGTGGAGTGCTGAAGTCTCCAACAATTATTATATTGGGGTCTATCTCTCCCTTTAGCTCTGATAATATTTGCTTCAAATGTCTGGGTGCTCCAGTGTTGGGTGCATATATATTTAGAAATGTTATATCTTCTTGATGAATTGGCCCCTTTATCATTATATAATGACCTTCTTTGTCTGTTTTTGAAGTTTTTGTCTTGAAATCTATTTTATCTGATAGAAGTATAGCTACTCCTGCTTTCTTTGGTTTCCATTTATATGCAATATCTTTTTCCTCTCATTTATTTTCAGTCTATATGTGTCTTTGTAGGTGAAGTGAGTTTCTTATAGACAGGAAATCCTGTTCTTAATCCATTCAGCCCCTCTATGTCTTTTATTGTATAATTTAGTCCATTTGCGTTCGATGTTATTACTCATAGGTAAGAACTTGATACTACTGTGTTGTTATTTGAGTTGTGGTTGGTTGGTGGATCTCTCTTCCTTCCTTCCTTTCTTTTTTCCTTCCTTCCTTCCTTCCTGTCCTCCATTGTTAAAAGTGATTTTCTCTGGTGGTGTGTTTTAATTTTTTGCTTTTATTTCTTGTGTATCTATTATAGGTTTAATGATGTGAGGTTACCATGAAGCTTGCAAAAAACAATAACAAATTATTTTAAGGATATGACAACTTAACTTTGCTAACAAACAAACAGGCAAAAAGAAGTCTAAAAGAAATTCTACACTTTAACTCCATCCACCCTCTGATATTTACTCAAAGCCCAAGGGCTCCTTAGTCAGAAGGTGGTGAATTCTGTCAGGACGGGGTTCTTCCTTTCAGCGCAGCATATTTTCTTCTGGCCCAGGGTAGGTCTAGAAATACCATCCAGGAACTAGGTCTGGAATCAGGAGCTTCAGGAGTCTACTTGGTATTTTATTTTACTATGATTGAGGTGGTACCCAATTTGCAAAACAAAGTCCTCTGAACTCTTCCCTTTCCATTCCCCAAGTGGAAGAAGACTCCCTGAGCTGTATGCCTGGAGTTGGGGGAGAGGTGACACAGACACTGGCTTGGCCATTGCTGCTTGTTTTTAACTGGATCATGTACATCACAAGTCTACTGGCTCTGAGCTGGAACAGCCATAGTAATTTGCCCAAGGACTGCAGCCTTTATGGTCTGACTGCCTTACGAATTTATTCTAGTCTCCAGGCTGCTTTTTGTCAGCTGGTGGTGGGGCTAATAGGAAGTTGGGTTTTGAGGCAGATGATTTCCTCTTTCTGGATTGGTTTAAATGCTCCCTCCATTGGTGCTGCCAAAATTCTGTCCTCTGCTGTGTCCCCATGTGAGAGGGTAGCCCCAAGTTTCAATGCAAAGTCCCACAATCACTTCACTCTCCCTCCCCCAGGCACACAGATTCTCTCATTCTCTCTCCACTAGGCTAGCTGGGGCGGCATTGCCAGGATATGGAGGAGGGGTGGCACGGGCAACACAAGACTGTCTTCTTTCCTTTTCAGTGCCTGTTTTCTTGATATAATGTTAAAACCAGTTTCTGTGATTGCTCACCTGATTTTTGGTTCTTCTGAAAGTGCTTCCTTTCATGGATAGTTGTTGAATTGGGTGTTTGTGTGGAGGGATGATCACTGGAGGTTTGTATTTGGCCATTTTGCTCCCTGTCTGGCTCATTCTTATCTTTCTTAGCTCAAATGTTACCTTCTTAGAGAGGCACTTCCCCAAAACTGTAGCTAATATTTTACTCCTCACTACTCTAGTCACTTTCAATCCTGCCCTTCTACTTTATTTCTTTCATGGCTCTCAGTAAGCATTTGGCATAAATTTTAAAGTTTTTTTAATGAAAAAAACCATGGAATATTAGCATTTTTGTAGTTTGTGTGTGGCAGAGACTGGTAGATGCTCACCAACCCCATATCCTCTTCTCTGAGACCTTTGGAAGATTATATCTCTCAGCCTTCTGCAGTGAATCTAGCCGTATGATTCCAAATGGTCAAAGGCAGTGCATACCTAAGCTTTAAAACTTCAGTGGACTCTCTTGTAACTGAGATCAGAGGACTTTGAAAGTTCTGAAACATGTGCTAGAAGGAGTGTAGATCTCATCTCTGAATCATCTGTTGCTTGACGAGTTTCTAAGCTTTTTCCAAGTTTTAATTTTCCAGATGAATGTGCTGTATCTTTGTGAAATTATATGAGTTAAGCTACATAAGAAGAATGATTTTTTTTAAGGGACTTTCACATTCACTCATTCAACAAAAAGTTCAACAAAATTTACGAAGCACTTCTCAGGCACTGTTCTGGGCATGAAGTAGGTGAGGAAATGAGACTGCAGAGAACTAGAAAGAAAATCAGAATCAGAGGGAACAACAAATGCAAAGCCCTTGAGGTGAGAGCATGTCCAGAATGTTCCAGGAACAGCAAGGGGTCCAACTATAAGCAGAATAAGTTAGCTTGGAAAAGAAGAGGGGAATATAAAGTTAGGTACTTAGGGGTCAAAGAGGGTGTGACTTAGGACCTTACAGATCATAGTAAAGAGGACATGAAATGTTGGCAAACTATTAGAGGATTTTGAGCAGAAGAGTTACAGGATTTGACTTATGTGAAAACAAGATCTCTAACCACTATGTGGAAATTAGAATGTTATAGAGGTTAAAGAAAGAAGCTGGCAAACTAATTAGGAACTATTTCAGTAATCCAAGTGAGTTATAAAGATTTCCTGAACTAAGATGATAGTGATAGAGAGGCTGATAAGTAGTGAGATTTTTGTTATTTTATTTTATTTTTTTTGGTAGGAGAGTCAACAGGATTTTCTGATGGGCTAGATGTGGGGTGAGAGAGAGAGGATTTAAGAATGACTCCAAGGTGTTTGGGCAGAGCATATGAAGAATAGAGTGAACACTAACTTAGATGGGGAAGACTAAGAGAGGGACAGGTTTCAAATTTAGAGTTTGGCATGTTAAGTTTATGATGGCTATTTAACTTCCAAGTGGACTGAGATGTAGTAGGACACATTAGACTATGCTGTGAACAAGGCTGATGACTTTATGTGCTTCCTGACAAGTAGTTAGGTTGATATTAATACTATTTTATGTATTTCCATTGAAACAGACACTAGAAATAAAGTGAATAAGTAGCTTTTAGTGTAAAAAAATAATTATGTATATTTCAAGAGATTATTAGTTATATTTTAAATGTTTTAAAATTAAATATTAAATATTATAACTATAGATATTTATAGTGATATTAAATTATGTTGTAATTATTATGATGCTTATATCCCCCCAAATAAACAAGCAACATATTAGAGCAAAATACATATTTAAATTTTAGTTTTCTGAGGGAAAATACTTACAGTTCCTTAAAGCTTCAAGAAAATTCTCCTTAGGAAAATAATAATTATAGGCAATTAAAATATTTGTAATCATTATTTATAAGTACTGTACAGGATAATTTAAAACATTTTCTATAATATAAATATATATATATTTCTGGTTTTATAGTTTACTATCAAAGTTTTAAGGTATTCTGTTAGCTTCCATTAAATAATGATATTTATACCATTAACTTTTAAGAAGGAAGATGTACATGAATTTACAGTAAATTTAAACATACATTTTAATGAGATATTTATGTTTTGGGGTGTATTCCATGAATAAATACATCATCTAATTAGTAGATTAGATTTTCAATTTATTTTATGTTGTCTTCAGTACCCTTGCATGTGTCTTTCTTCAATGTTAAAGTTTATTTAGACATTTCGGGTTTGTTGAGCAGCTGTCATCTTCCAGAAAGTGTTCTCTCTTTTTTTTTTTTTTTTTTTCCAGTCAATTCACAGTTAAAATTATGGAAAGGCTTTTTCACTGGTCACAGATGATGCACATAGCATTTTCAATTCCAGTGTTTCATAGACTCAGTGAGAGACTGACAGTTGCCCTTCCGGGGCTATAACCATTTTTCATTCTCTTTTAATTATCTAGATCTATAGTAATAACCACAGCGACCTACAAGAAGGCATTGTTGGTCATATAATTATATATACCAATTATGTATAGTGCCAACAATGCATAAAAATCCTACCTATTAACTAAGCTTGGTAAAAAATGAAACTATGCTTGTTTCCCTTAGGACATAGTTTCAGTTTTTGAAAAATCAAGACATTTAGTTTTCATATAAAACTTTTTCTGGAGTATATTATTATGATAAGGCAGGATATTTTCATAGAATGATAATACATTAATAATATTCCAAATAATTATAGAAATATTTCTCACGCCAACTTCTTCCTTAGCTAGATACTGGTATTTCCTATTACCTATTGTGTAATAGAAAGGAAAATGGAAATTCAAAGCAAATGTTAATCTTTATAATGCAGAATATCAGAGAAGATGGTTTAGGACAAGTACCAATATACCTCTTGTTCTCTTTAATAATTTATTTAGTATTTCAGACTACATTATGTCCATACATATATTCATTATTATGTTTAAGTAAGTAGAGGTAGCAAGACTTGGTGAAGTATAGGTAATCAGTATTTCTAGTAATTTCTGCCATTACTTGATTGAGTGCTTCACCCAAACTTACGAAAACATTGTCTTTAGTCAAGCCAATGCATGTGGAATGGTATCCCGTAATTTACTTTTTTATGGTAAATGCATTATAAACACCAGTGCTTGTGCTGATCTTAAACCAATTTTGGCAATTTCTTATAGGGCCTTGATTAGAATGATGTTGTCATGTTGGTTTTATGTCATTAATTTTTTTCATCTTAATAGTGCTTTTATAATCTAATAGAAAGTAATAAAAATTTTTGTTAGACTTACACACCCAACATATATAACAATATTTATGCTCTGACTTCAACTTTAATTTAATATTACTGACATTATCCCAAGGCAGTAACTATTAATTCAGAGTACCTCATAAAATAGGACATTTCAAGTCGCATATCTTGTGAGCATCTCAAATTTAACAGGTTCAAAGTCAATTCTCTTTTCTACCATCCCCTTTCTCTTCACCTTCACCTTCTTTCTCCCATTTTAAAGAATGTCATTATCATCCTTGTAGTCACCTAAGATGACCCGTGTATCTTTAGAAGTTTTCCTTACCACTTATTTATCACATCAATCAATCACTAAAGCCTGCATATTCTATTTCCAAATTGAGTTTTCATTCATTCACTTCTGTCAAAGTCCGTCATCTGTCATATAGGCTTCCCCAAGAGCTTCCAACTATTCTATCTGCCTCTAGTCATTCCTCCAACTGGAATTTATCCTGCCTACTACTTTCATAGCAATCTTTCTAAAATTAAGATTCAATATCTTATTTCTGCTTTAAAATCTTTGGTTATTTCCTAAGCCCTTAAGACATATTTGGCTCTTCCCAACCTACCTTTCCAGTTATGTTGTGTCCTTTGCCTCTGTACTAATATGCTCTAGATTCAGTGAAATCTGTTCACAAATTCCTATATTGGCTCATGTTCCTTTTACTGGAATGCATTGAATCCTCTTTTTTACTTGCAAATACTTGAGCAAACTAAGTATATGCCCATCGCTCAACCAGAGTTCCTTTGTGTTCTCTTGGTACAAAGTACATATATAGAGAATGCATAATATAGGGGCACATAGAACAGATCCTATTGAATCCTGATAATTTATTTATGTGTATATGTCTCCCAAACCCCCAACAAGGACTTTTGAGGGAACAGATCTTTTCTCATCATTATCAATAGCCCTTGGCAGAGAGGGAGTGCCTAGTATATGTCGAAGGATTGAGTGCATGAGTTGAATAAAAATATTATGTGTAATATCACCCTGTCCTTTAAAATTAACTTAGTTTGAATGTCCAAAGATGTATATGAATGCCTACTGTCTAATTTTTCTACTCATAGCCATAAGTGGCATTCCAAATAGTGTAGCTACAACTCTCACAGTAACTCTCAAAGTTAGTTTTGTCATGTGCTAAAGGTTCAGTTCTCTCACATCCATGGGGATGTATAAAAGAGGCCCCTTTAATACAGCCTGCCTTATTTGCTTGACTTTCTAAGTTTCTTACTCTTGTTTGTCTGTACCTGAACAGTCACTCCCCTATTCTCAAATGGACTTTCTCTTCCCAGTTTCCAGACATCAATTTTTTTATGTATATATATGACTGTTTCTGGATTCCTGACTCTTCTGCTTTTTCCCCTCCCATTTGGCCTTCTCAACTTGATTCTGAATTTTCACAACCAATTAAGCTTTAACCATGAACTTGCTAATCTGACACCTAAGTTTTTATTCCATTATCTCTCAGTTCTATTTACTACCTGCCCAACCAGATTTTCTTGGCAATTATATTCCATATTGTTCTCCATTTGGAGAGTAAGGATACACCTGCTGAAGAATGCTTTTGTGGAGAAACTCAATGACAAATATAAACTTAGAATATGTTGTCTATTCTGGAATGAATCCATAGGCTTAGGACTTTTCAACTGATGAATAATATTTGAGAAGGAAAATTAGGCATTCCAGGGAACTTTGGCATATGAATGTCGTGAATATGGAGAATGGAATGGTAAAATGTAGTCAAAATCGCCTCCCTTTTCCCATCAGAACACCAGTGAAAAGGGAGGTCATTGATTTAGTGAAGGCCATGAATATGATTGGGCCATATTACTAATACTTGCAACTTTATGTGAGAGGAGAGTAAGTGCTCTTGAATTGAGAAAAAAAGATTTTTCCCCTTGATTTTATTCATTCATTCAATTGTTGTATATTGAATTCCTACCATATTTTATAAACATTGAGAATAAAATTGAGGAGGGAGAGAAAGAGAGAGAGAGAGAGATGTTTATTTCCACGCTTCTTTGACTAACACAACCTAAAGAACCAATTACTGATTGTGGACCTACGAGAAATGGATGGAGGAGGACTAATGTTATTTTAGGCCTTAGGGTGGAGTTGGAGGGAACAGGGCAAAGGAGTTCAGCTCTCACATCTGAAATTGAAGATTAAATAGTTCACATTTACACACTGAGTGTTCTTTCTCCATATTTTTTTCTTCAGAAAAAAAGTAACAGGTGTCTGAGCAAGGATTTAGACCTCCTAGTTTCCAAATAGCTCCAGCTCCTAATCACATCAGAGCATTATTAGGAAAGAGGGATGTATGTTTAAACAGTGTGTATGTCAAGTGGAACGAGACATAAGGTATATAGAATATGATATAGAATTTAGGTTCTTTTTACACAAATACATGGACAATTCCAGGGGAGGGGTGAGACCTTTCCCACAGGAAAAAAGGTAGCTACATTTCTGGTCTCAACATGAGGGTCTACCAAACCTTTCCAAGGTAAATTGTATCTGTGACAATTCTTACAGATGCCATGGACAAGTTTCGTGACTTTCATTCTATTACATTAAATCAGACTAATATCAATGATTTCTCAAGGAGCCTAACAAGTTGAGGTGATACTAGGTAACACTTGCTTTTATTGAACATTTCTTCAACTGATAATATTCACTGCCTGAGAAATTGTGGTCTAGGAATAGAAAGAATTTACCTGCATTTGTTTTACATTTATGCTTAAGGAAACCCAAACAACCAACATATCACTTGGTGAAAAAAAAACTACAGTGGTATCTAAATCTCCTAGCTTTTCTTCCTAATATTTTCTTATTGTGATGTTATGATATACATACATACAAAATATGCATATATATATTTTTTCATGGTTTTCATCCACAGTTCCTAGCTTGTAACTCCCATAGCACTTTTTACAGTCTTTTATTACGATGTTTGGTGCTTTAGGCCGCATGAAGCAGAATCTCTGTGACCTTGTCCTGCCTTCCTTTCACCTACCCTAAGGTAGGACTCTAATCTTTTCCAGCTTTTCTAATTGTGGGTCATAAGACCCTCATTCCAGAGAGGGTCCCACTCCATATCCTGGAAAAGGGAATCCTGACATAATGAAGCTTCCATTAAAAAAGGAGCCTATAGACCAGCCTGGGCAATACAAGGAGACCCATCTGTTAAAAAAAAAAAAAAGGGGGCAGCGTTTGGATTTGGGGTTTGGAGACAGCTTCTAGGTAGCTGAACATGTCACGTGGAGGTTCCTGGAGGATGGCACACCCAGGGAGGGCATGAAAACTCTGTGCCCCTTCCTCATACCTTGCCTTGTACATCTCTTTTCCTGTATCTTTTGTATACCCTTTGAAATAAACCAATAAATGTAAGAAAGTGCTTCCCTGAGTTCTGTGAGCTGCTCTAGCAAATTAATCGAACCTTTCAAAGAGGGGGTTGTGGGAACCCCAACTTGAAACCAGTTGGTCAAAGGTTCCCAAGGCCTGGTTTTGACTGGTGAGAAGGAGGGGGCAATCTTATGTGACTGAGTCCTCACCCTGTAGGATCTGATGCTATCTCTGGGTAGATAGTGTCAGAACTGAATTGGAAAACACCCAGCTAATAGCTGCTACAGAATTGATTGCTTGCTTGCTGGTGGGGAGAACCCCCCCACCGCCCCATATTTTAGGGTTACAGAAGTCTTCTATGTTAATTGTTGTTGTGTTGGTATAAGAGCAGAGGAAAACAGAATTTGAGTTTTTCCTCTGAACACTTACTTAAACATTGTCAGGGAAATGAGATGATAATGCCACACGTTCTCTTCAGAGGGAGCTGAATGTAGTATGTCTTAAAATCTGTTCTGTATGTTTAAACGGTGATTGAGAGAAGACTCTATCACAATTTATTAGTGATAATTTGGAGACTTTTTTCTTTTGTGCAAAATGTACCACTTTATATTTGAATCTAGTTATTTAGTACTGTGGTCCCCAACCCCCAGGCTGTGGACTGGTACCAGTCCATGGCCTGTTAGGAACCAGGTCACATAACAGGAGGTGAGTGGCAGGCAAGCCAGTGAAGCTTCATCTGTATTTACAACTGCTCCCCATTGTTTGCATTGCTGCCTGATCTCCGCCTCCTGTCAGATCAGCGGTGGCATTAGATTCTCAGGGGAGCATGGACCCTACTGTAAACTGTGTGTGCAGGTGATCTAGGTTGCACGCTCTTTATGAGAATCTAATGTCTGACAATCTGAGGTAGCTGAGCTAGTGATGTAGCACTGGGGGAGTGGCTGTAAATACATATTATCATTAGCAGAGAGGTTTGACTGCACAATAAATGCAATGCACTTGAATCATCCTGAAACCATCTCTCCCGCCTCCAGTCTCTGAAAAAATTGTCTTCCGTGAGACCGATCCCTGGTGTCAAAAAGGTTGGGGACTGATGGCTTAGCACTTTGCCTTTTTGTGCTAGCTGAAGAACGTATATTTATTGTAATGTTTTTCTAGATATTGAAAATAGATGTTATACTATATTTCAAATCTTATTCTAAAGAAGTAATTTTATTGATTTTAATCTTTGCTGCTAGTTACCTTGCTTTTTACCTATTTTTCATTTTAAAAAGGAAACGAGAGAAGTACTGAAAATTGTTAATTGACAGATTTAGGTACTGGATTAGTCCAAACCAAATGAAGTCTTAGGTCGTTAACCAAAGCGATTTAAGAATTACATAAATTTATTTTTGTTTAGCTATTTACAAAGTGATTATTTTTTATTTAAATAGTGGCATTTACCCTGGAATAGGGCATAGTAAGTAAAACCCCTTTTTTTAATTTCAAAAGTTGTACCTTTTATACAAAGATCCACACTTGATAATTTATATTTTATTGGTTTACCTTATTACAAAGTCATTTAGATGAAACTTTGAAGTAGTAACCTGAATAAAAATGCAATCTATGAGCCAGGCGCGGTGGCTCATGCCTGTAATCCTAGCACTCTGGCAGGCCGAGGCGGGTGGATCGCTCAAGGTCAGGAGTTTGAGATCAGCCTGAGCAAGAGCGAGACCCCCGTCTCTACTAAAAATAGAAAGAAATTATCTGGACAACTAAAAATCTATATATAGAAAAAATTAGGCGGGCATGGTGGCGCATGCCTGTAGTCCCAGCTACTCGGGAGGCTGAGGCAGTAGGATCGTTTGAGCCCAGGAGTTTGAGGTTGCTGTGAGCTAGGCTGACGCCATGGCACTCTAGCCGGGGCAATAGAGCCAGACTCTGTCTCAAAAAAAAAAAAAAAAAATGTAATTTATGAACTAGCTTACTCATTTTTCTTAAGAGATCAGCTAACATTTGTGCTTAAATCTTGGATGTGATGCTACTAATTATCACCATGAACATTTATTGAAATATTGAGTCAATCACAATGTTAAAGGCCTCTCATATATTGTCTTATTTAATCCTTATGAAAAATTCTTTAATATGATACTATTATTTACTCATTTTACAGAGGAGGATTGTGAGATTTTGAAATGTTTGGCACCTTATTCTTTATTAATTGTTATGTTTGCTTTATATGTCTTTCCCATTAATGTAATTTTTTAATTAAAAGGAATAACTTTAGGGAAACAATATAGTGATTAAGATTACAAATGTTGGTGATAAGCAGTCTATGTTCAAATCCTGGATCTACTATATACTGACCCTGTGACTCTGGGAAAGTTACTTAACCTATTGATCTCTATTTGTTTACATTAGCCCTGTGATCTTGGTTATTTAATTTCTATTTCTTCACTTATAAAAACGGAATTATTATTATACCTAACCCACAGTCTGTTATGATGTCTTAATAAGTTAATATTTTAAATAATCTCAATACATTTTAAGTACTATATGTAAATGGTTGTTTAATATTAATTATATTAATGTTCTAAGTAGAATGGCTAAATAATATCACTTTGATTAGGAAATTACTGTATGTAAAAAGTGATCATTTAAGGAATATTTTGCATATATGGATGGCAGAGTTATAAATTTATAAGTTTTCAGGGATTGCCTAGAAATTTAGTCATATGAGGTTTAAAATTTTAAGAGAAGTTTTTAAGATTATTTTACTTCTATAAGTTTAAATTAGGGAATTGAGAAATGGTATGATTTTACTGTAACCTAGAGGAATAAAAGTGTACATGAATTTATATTCTGCATCATCAAAAAGCATTTAAAGGTATTAAAATTTACATGTAATACAGTAGAATAAAATAAAATTTAAAGTAATTAGCTGAGAAAAAACATGATGAAAGAAAAATAAATAAAAATTATGACAGTTTATTATACAAAATCTGTATCAAGTGATTCTAACCATTTGCCAGAGACAAACCACAATTTTGAACTGGTGCTTTTACTAGCCAATCATTTTAAAAAATTTCACCACCTTAACAGTCTTACTTACCTTTAGAATCTCAGGAAAGAAGCCATCAAGCAGGTAATTCGCCTTTGTCCTGCACCTGCTCTCATTAGAAGCATCTTGTCTTAGATCTGACAAACCTGGTTCCTTGTATGGGGAAGATCCCACCTGTGTGTCTAATTGGATTTTGACTGCATTGCTCTGCTCCAAAGGGCCTTCAAAAATTGCCCATTGTCCACAGATAAAGAGTCTAAACTCCATCGCAAGGCTCATCAAACTTTTTTATGTGGTTCTTGCTTACCTCTCCAATTCTATGTCCCTATACTGTATGCTACAGGTATTTCAGCAGTCAGACCTCTTCAAAACTTAGTGGCTTAAACCAAAAGCATTAGATTATTTCTTACAATTTTGTGCATTCAGCTGCATGATTCTGCTCCATGTGGCTCAGCTGATGTCGCTCACTCCGCTACACTCAGCTGGTGAACGTAAAGTTTCATAAAACCTACTGACATGTTTGGTGTCTCAGTCTCTGTTTCTTTTCCTTCTCTCTGTGTGATGTCCTAGTCTCTAGGATTTTTTTCATGTTTTCCTCTCTCTCCTTCTATTTCTCCCTTCTTTGTTCCCTCTCCCCCCACTTCTCCAGCAGGATTTCCTGCATTTTTCTGCAGTGTGGTAGATGGCTTCCAAAGTTAGAAAGCAGAGTTGCTACTCTTTTTATTACCTGGACCTGTAAGTGCCAGAATGTGAATTTTGTAGCATTCTGTTAGTGAAAGCAAGTCACAAAGCCAGCCAAAATTCAAGGCAGGGTGGGGAGGAATTGACACATTTTGAGTGGAATGGCGTATACATACAGTGAAAAAAGGAAATTTTGGATCGTTTTTGGATATTACTCCACCAACCATACTAAATTTGATCAACTGCATTCAGTTCCTGAACATTTCCTTCGTCTTACTTTCGAGAACTGTATAATCTGCTTCAACTGCCTAAAGCACCTGTGTTCTTAGTTATCATGCTCTTCACAAAGTCTTGACCAATAAATTTAAATTATCTTCCCCTTCCATGGGATCCCAAGCAGTAATAGTTATTTTTTATCAAATCATATGTTGCAGTTGCCCACTTACACATCTGAATATCTGAATCTCTTATTGGCTGTCAGCTTCTTTGGGAAAAGAACCACATCTCCTTTACCCTATTATTCTAGCACAGTATATCTTGTAACAACATATTAATAGTTGGCACTAAGCATAATTGTTTTATGAATAAATGAGCAAATTCTTAGAAAAAAGGTGAGTCTGTGGGTTTTCTAGTCAGGTTACATGTACTAGAGAAGGCCAAATTTGGACGATTTTTAAAGACTTTTCTAACTAATATGAGCTAGCCAGTTTTTCAGCCTTAGACATTTTTCCTTTGGTTTCCACACATGCCTCATGTACCTTGGAATTTTGGAAGGTCACAAATCATTGTAATATCTAATATTGTTTAAGTCTCTTCTATGAACCACTTTTGGCCTCCTTGGGGGGCAATTTTGCTCTCATTAAGAATACATGAGATAGGCAATGGGTGAAGACATTGAGTATTGATGCCCTCAGAAAGGAGAGAGTTAGGATTTTACTCTTTGTCTACCTTCTCTATGTACCTCACTGTCTTGTTTTCACAATGCTTCCTTTTATATCTCTTCATTACATTAATTGAAAATATCATGTTGCCATATTACTTTAAAATGTAATGAAAAGGCACTACTTTAGAAGAATGCTTGACAGTGAAGTGAAACAACCATTCCCGTTGCTCCTCGCCATCCCTTATCCCCCTCAGGTCTGGGTAAGCCCATGATGCTACTTAAATATTCTGAGGTGAGATCAACTTTTTCTTTTTGGGGAAGCCTTCATAAAAAGGCCGAGGATCCATTTGTGGAAGCCTTAGAGGATGATGCAGGAAAATCTGGGGGAGAAAGGCTTCCAACTTCCTTTGTTTGGAGGAAATTTTCCCTTAGCTTACCCTACCCTAAAAAATAGATCATTAAATAAGAATGCTTTTGTGACAAGGAATAAAAAGAAATTGGTAACACAAAAAGAGAGAAGAAGTAGTAAAATATAGAAGTTTAAGAGTTTAAAATTAAATAAATTAAAATGTGGTAATATAAACACAAAACATCTTTAAATTTCGATCAAGGAAAAACTTTAAGAAATAAAGATGAGAGGCATTAAGATAAAAGAAATCAGTAGGTTAAAAACCTGAAAATAGAAGCCAGGAAATAAGAAAGTTAAACTTCAGGGTTAAAAAAAGTCCTAATTTTCAGTGTAAAAGTGAAGACAATTAGAGATTTCTTTATATGCCTAATAAAGATATATGGGGGAGAAGATAAATAAGATTAGGTGGAAATAAGGACTCTAAAGGTAAGGCTATAGCGATACAATTGAAGGTAAAAAGGGAGCAAATTAAAACAACCAGCAAAAATCAAAGAAACACTAAATTCTAAATACTAAAATAATGGCAAGCTGCTGGGCTATAAAATTGTACATTCTATAAAATATAAGAAAAGAGTATGTTTTGTAAAGGTATAAGAAAGGAAACATGGTAGAAAAATTGTAAAAAATGGGGAGTGTGTAAAAACTCCAAGCTGTAGGCCAGTGAGTTAAATTCTGGCTAAATGTCCCTTTGGAGTTGCTCATGATGCATATATTTATAGGAGCCTCTGAGCAAACAGTTCATTTACTTTCACCTGGATCTTATGCCCTACCTGTCGGTGTGACAGAGACTTGCCTATGTTGGCAAAATTCATACCCTTAGGAATTGTCCAAGGTAATAATCTCTGTGTCTCACAATCTTTTCCCCTCAGACTTGCTCCACAGCCTAGATAAACACTTATTTCTGTTCAAGGAAGAACATTTAAGCACTGGCATGTGTTCAAAATATCATTTGTATCATCGACATTTCAGTATTCATTATCATTTATAACAGCAAATGTTTTGTATAAACATAAGTAGATCTTTCTACTTGACAACTGTGACCTTTAATTTCACCTGGACTGAACATATTATATATAATGGAGATTTAAAGAGTGTTGTTACAGAAATGAATAAGGAGTATCAGTTTCAAATGTACAACAGCAAAGCTACTAGCTGCAGTTGAAATGAGATTTATGTGTAAACAACATTTTTTTACATAGAGTTTTATTTTTTTTCAGTTTTCCTTTTAATTAAAAAAAATGTTTAGAGATCATGAGTCAAATTCTACTACACTGTATCCTGGTAGTGTCTGCAAGATTTACCATACTATAGAAATATATTTTATTGGACTTTCTTCTATTTTGAAAGGTTGTATAGTTATAATATTAGTATTGGTGATATTGATTTGTGAACAATGTTGTAAAACATGAATTAGTATTTAATTAGTTAGGATGAGGAATTGATTTTTAATTGCAGGAGAAATTACTAAGTATTACATAATTACATACAACTTTTTGCAATTTTGTAAGTTTAGAGATAATGATGTTTAATTGGGTTATTATTTTAAAAATGAAAATAATTTTATTCTTCTGTTTTTTTTAATAAAGGAATAATACATGCCCCCCCCTTCCCTGACCTTGCATATACCAAAACAGATAAACACTATTAACACTTTGGCTAACTATTTTCTTTTCAGAAAAAATTCTTTAAAAGCTTTCCTGTCTCTCATCCCCCTCCTCTCCCACCCAGTTAGGAATATATCATAAAGACTTTTCTAACACTTGCTTTATGCAGTTGAAACATTGTGGATATCCTTTTGTGTTAACTATTCCATTTTTGTTTATGTATCTGATTAGTATTAATAAATCAATAATAACAATTCATTTAATCATTTTATCATTTATAAATAACACAGCTATGATTATATTTTATATAGATCTTTATGTACTTATTTCTTTCATTTGAATCTCTTTGTAATTTATGACAGTTTTTGCTTTTTCTGTTTGTATTAGATATTTATTAATAAAACATAGTTCTGGGGTTAAATTACCTTATAGAATTAAACTACAACCTATTTGTATGAATTTTTCTTTTTAACTCATCCTCAATTTAAAGAAATAAGTGCATTAGATGAGAAGATAACTCATGATATAGTAATATTTTTATTTTTATGTTATATAGAAAGACCTTTATTATTTTAGCTACTGTCTTGTAGTGAATTTATTTTCTTCTTCTGTAGAATACATGTTGGTTTAAATATTTAATATTAAATTAATCTTTATAAAATATATACATCATATAATTTCATAAGATTTTATATAATGCATATAAATGCTTTCACTTAATAAATTTTATCCCATGTATGAAGATATAGTTTTATTATCTTAAAGTAAAAATGTATTGTTGCCTACCTAATTTCATCCTATACTTTTTTCACATATAGACCTACTGATCTCCCTGCAAGGTCACTCACACCCATGGTGATTAGAAACCCTTCCTCATTGTACCTCCAACTGTCATCTTCATTGCACTGGGGTTTATTGAATAAGTTTCCTGATAGCCATTTTGGAGACTATTTATCACCTGAGCCATGCTGCAATCCCATCTGTTTTCAGTGTAGGTTGGAATGCTTAATGTCAAGAATGATAGGAAATACAACGAAAATTGGTTAAAAGATTAATTAGTTAAAACTGGTTAAAAGATTAATTGAAAAGATCGGAAGTAGGAGTTGCTTCAGGTCAAGCTTGATTCACTGTCTTAAAGATACCATCTACTACCTAATTTTACTATTTTCTTTCTTTTTAAAAATTTCTTTCCCTTTTTTAATTGATGCATAATATACATAGTGATGGGGAACGTGATAATTTAATACACTTAAATAATTTATAAAGATCAAATTAGTGTACTTGGGATATACATTACCTTAAATATCCATCTTTGTCTTTTCTTTCTGCATTTTGTATTAGCATTATCGTCAGGCTCCTAGCTCATCTTTCATGGTAGCAAAATGGCTGAAGCAGTTCTAGATTTCATATGCTTTCACAATACCATCCAGGTAAAAGAGAAGGTCTCTTTCCCATAACTCTCAAAGAAAGAATGGAAGTTCTTTTTCCTGCAAGTTTAGTCAAAAGCCTTCCTGTGTTTCATTGACTCATCAGATTAAGTGCCATCCCAGAATTGAAAACCATGACCAGGGAGAATGAACACTGTATTGACAGAAAGCTATCAAGACCTACCCTAGAGGTGGGGATGGTATCAGTCTATCTGCATGGCTGAAAATAGAAGGGGGAAAGGAAGAATATTCCTTAAAAAAAAAAAAAAAAAGCCTGGGTGTTATTACCAAAGTGAAAAAGAAGCTTAACAATTAGTCCCTGTACGGGGCAAGTTTCCATCATTGTTAGACTTACCTGATGATAAGACAGTGCTAAGTCTTTTGTTCCCCCAAGTTTTACTATATCCTCATGTGTTCCAACTGGTATCTCTGAGTGTTGATGATGTTATCTATTTTGAAGATCCTATTCTTGCAATATTTAGCATTGTGTAGTACAAAGAATATTACCACCAATATCAGGCATTCAGACATTTATTTGGCAACATTTATCGAGTGTACTCAGGACATTGTTCCATGTCCAGGGCAGACCAAATAAAAGAAAACACTTCCCAGCATGGTTTAAGTATTAAATAAAATGATCTACATAACAGTACAGGACATGATTCCTGGAGCATGATATGTGCTCAGGAGATGTTAGTCTTTTATTTCTGCGTATTCACATATTCCTCCTTCTCAGCAATGTAGTAACCTGAGACAAGGCCTCTATTATCTATGAATATATCTTTAAGATAGTCTTTCCTTGCTAATCTGGACCTCTAAGTTTTACTACATCTCTTGAAACTTCTCTTTGATGTCTGGTGCCTTTTGACTGGAGATTGGGCTAATTTGCGGACAGGATGACTTGGTCTTCCCACTGAATCTTTACTGCCATCTGTTTTCTGTCTCTTCAGGCTCTAACCTGTGTGATTCTAGAAGGCAGGTCTATTTCCAGCTCTGACCGTTCTCTATTCTGTTATTTTGCTCTAAGTAAACAGCTATTAATCAATAGTGCATTGTAAGAGATGGCAGTTTTAGATAGAGAAGTAGATTACTCATTTGGCTGGAGCAAGAGCTTCAGCTAAAATAAATGATTCACATGTTTAAGATTACTAAATGGAAACAATACTCATCACATCATGTGCTTTGCTTTGGTAGTTTCAATAATAATTAAGACTAATACTTAGGAGTCCTACAGCCTTTGACTGACTGATGTTGATATTTTCTATAAATATTTCCAAATAGAGTAGACCAAAATAATTTACCACATCATAAACATGTTTCAAAAATATCTCTGGGAGATCCACTATGACTTATTAAACCTTTGCCTGAAATCTTTAGTGCACTATTAGAAAGAATTAAGGTCAAAAACAAGGAAGAAAAGGAAATAAGAAGCTTTATATATCCATCCATCCATCCATCCATCCATCCATCCATCCATCCATCCATCTATACTCACCTATTAATAGATTAGAAGGATAAATACCAAAATGTTAACAATGGCTCTCTTGATGGTAGAACATGTATTTGTCATTTATGTGTCAATTTTATTATAATCTTGAAGTCAACAGAATGTTAATTTATTTGTTACTTTCATGTGCTTTGACAAAAAAACAAATTAAAACAAAAAAATCAGGTATTTTTTAGAAACTGTAAAAAGCAGTAAGTTTGTTGACTTGATAAATTATTAATGTTGTGAATATATTTAACTAAGGAGGTGAAAGACCTCTACAGGGAGAACTAGGAAACTCTGAGGAAGGAAATAGCAGAGGACATAAACAGGTAGAAAACCCATGCTCATGGGTCAGCAGAATCAACATTGTTAAAATATCTGTACTACCCAAAGTGATCTATAGATTCAGTCCAATCCCTATTAAAATACCAACATCATTCTTCGCAGATCAAGATCGTTCTCTTACATAATTATTTTAAAAAAATTCTTATTTAACTATCAAGCATTTTGGAAAGGATTGTTGCTGCTTAGAAAGGGTCTTTGTGCTTTGTGAGTGTATCATGCTAAGTTTTTCTCTGATATTTCTTATCCCTGATATAACAATACTTTAGCACTATATTTCAAATTAAATGTTTCTACCACTAAACTTAAATGATTCTAGCGATACTTCTTACCTTTCAAAATTATAGTATTGTATTTCCTTTTGGGTCTCACGTTCATTCTATTCTCATCCTTGATATATGTAAAGTCATGTTTAGAACTATGTAAAACAGGGAAACTAATAAATGATATGATATAAAAGCATAATTTTTTAAAAAAAACTCTTATTTTTTTGTTAAAACATTTGTACTCACAGTATTTTTATTCTAAGCTTTGTTTTCCTTATGAAGCCCAGGAAAATGTTACAGATATGTAATCTTTATCTCTTGAGAGAAAAATGAAATAAAACATTACATTCTTATTACAGAGAAGTGCAGATTATATTTTAGCTTGATTAGCTCAAATGGCAACAATCCATGGTTATCAGTATATAAAAGTGATACTTAGAGTATGTTATTGCAATGTTGAAACAAATTTTCAGTGGCATTGAAAAGTCAATGATAGGTAGAATTATATATAAAGGGGAAGGAAGATGACTTAAACAACAAACAAACTAGACTTTTTGACAGGTGGTATATAAATTTACTGATTTATATGTAGTATGATGAATGAAGTTATAGAGAGAGAAGGGTCTTAAAACAAGGTAAATATCACTTGTCAAATAATATTACAAGAACAAATTGTTCTTTCCATCAAACTGCAGTCCTAAACCTATCAGGCCATGTGAGGGAACTGCTTCATATATTAATATAATCACTAAAAAATGATAAAGGATTGAGGGCTATTGATTAACATAATGTGGAATAAATTTTGTTTGTATGAACTGGCATTTTAATTTATAACCCTGACATTTCTGATGGAAGGAGACTGGAGCTGTCATTGGACATTCGTACAGTAGAGGGTATGGCTGGATAAGCTAAGGGGATAAGAGCCCAGTGCCCTGCAGGCCAGGTTGACTCCAGCTTGTCCCTAGCAGTTTTACTAAACACCACCAGGATTTTCCAAAAGTAAGTATCTCCCATCATATATCATTCCTTCCTGCTGAACAGAATATGAGGCACCCTCTCCAGGCATTTCCTGTGTTTGGTGGGACCTGGAAGTTTTGAATCCCTGGTGCTTTTAAAGGAACCGCCAGCATTCAAACCTAGTCTTTAGGGCTACCTCTGCACTGCCAACCAAGGCTTGAAATAGCCCCAAACTGCTGCTCATAATTCCCAATATCCTCAGCTTTCTTCTCTTCCATAGGTACTAATTTTATCAACAGGAGTAGTTCTTTAGGTCTTGAGAGTGCTATTACTGGAACCTGCTAAGATTGGTTAGTGGAGTCTGGTTATAATGACTTCTATTAACTCCTTTCAAAGCTATGCCTGGTTTAAAGCTATCTATTCTATGATCCTCTTCTTCTCTATCATGTATGTATGTTTTGTTTTGATCTAGTTTTATTACCTGATTGCTTATCTTTTTGTCCTTGACTTTCTGTTTTGTGAAGAACTTAGCATATACATCCTCTGTGCTTTTCTATGCTCTATATTTGCAAAGACTCATGCCAAAGCTAACAGGTCATGTACTTTAGATGAATAATAGTTTACTTTCAATGAATGTATCACTTTGCAAATAGGGACCTACAAGCTCTCAAGATGTCTCTTTTATATCTTTGTTTCCAATACTCCATTCCTATGCATGTCCTGAGGCAATTTGAGGTTCACAGACTTATACAATAAAAGTTTATTTCTCACTCAAACCTGAACAATAGAGGGTTTTCTATTTGGATAGCTTTTCTGAACATCCTTTCTCCAAGCAGTGACCCAAGAAATTACAGGAATTTAGAATCTTTCTATTTTTGTAACACTGGTATCTTTTTTTTTTTATTTCAGCATATTATGGGGGTACAGATATTTAGGTTATGTATGTTGCTCTTGCCCCCCCCCCAAGTCCGAGCTTCAAGCGTGTCCATCCCCCAGATGGTGCGCATCGCACTCTTTGTGTATGTATATACCTGTCCCCTCCTCCCCCCTCCTCCCCCACCTGACATACAATAAATGTTATTCTTATATGTGCACTTATGTGTTGATCAGTTAATACCAATTTGATGATGAGTGCTCGTTTTTCCATTCTTGGGATACTTCACTTAGTAGAATGTGTTCCAGCACTGGTATCTTTAACACATGACATTCAAGATTCTGAGAAGGGAGAAAAGAGAGTAAAATATCTCTCTGGGGGTTTTATGATTAGCTCTGTGAGTTTTACATATTACCAGAACTTAGTCACATGGTACTGAGTTAGACGCAAGGGAGACTGGGCAATGTATGCTGAAGTTAGTAAGCACATAGCAGACTCTCTGCTACTCATCTTTCTGTTTTATACTTAGGCAAGTCCTCTTCATGTTTATGAGATGGCTATAGTAGCAAATGCTATGTCCAGTGGGAGAGAGGAAGAAAACCTCTCTTCTAATCATGGAATGTAAGTCTTTTTTTCTTTACAGCTTTGGTCACAAAGGAAATTACTGTGTGGAGGAAAATTGAACACCTTGACAAAATTAGGATTCTGTTAGGAAGGGTAGGAGCAGTGAATACAGACCAGACAGTAAATCAACTGTGAGTATGACAAAGGGTCAGGGCAGAATGGTATGACAAAATCAAGAGAGAAGAGAGTTTTGAAAAGATGGAGTGCTGATGAGGATTACAGTGATGCTAATTTTGGAAATTAGAAGGTCCTTGATAGATTCAGTATAAATAGACCCAAAGAAGTCATGAGATTATTTCACACATTGTGGTTTATTGAGGAGTACGTGAGAGCTGAGTAATGGGCCCTTGGCATTCATTGATAATGCTGTGCTCCGTGAAGTTGATTTTATTTCCTAAATAAATGTTTTATTCTCAGTGAAAGTTTAGGCTAAATACAAAGAGCACTGAACTGTAAAGATAAAATAAAAATATTATCATAATAGTAGTTTACTTCATTGAAAAGTATAGTTTATTTCATTAAAACTACTATTAGAAATTTAGGATAATATCTGTATGTATTATAATTTTTAACTTTTTCAATTCTCATAGATCTAAAGTAAAATATAATTTATAACATTGAAATTATTTGATTGTGAAGATACAAATCTATGCTAATTGCTCTAATAACCTAGATAATTAATTACTATGCATGCCCAAAATGGAATCCCATTAAGTTATTTTACTATGATGGATGTAATCATTTTGATAATATAAGTAATCTACACATTTTTCTAGATTAATCACAGATGCTATTCTAAAGCTGTCTTAATGTGATGAATTATAATAGTTCACTTATCAGCATCAAGGGTCTTTAAACTCTCTTAATAATCATATTCAAATTTTATCACTTAGAAGGAGATTGAATTTTATTCAAAAATCACATAACCAGTGATATGTGACTTATTTTCTACAAAACAGGTAACTTGTATATAATTATGAAATGAACTAAATATTCAAACTATTAAATAAATAGTTTGTATTTGTAAAAACCCATGCTATCTGAATCAGTGTGCAGGTTACTTAAATGAGGTCCTCCTGATTGCTTTCTTGGACTCAATAGCCTGTTTTGATATTTCATAACTCCAATTCATTCTTCGAAGTCACTCAATTCTTTCAAAACAGGAAAGCTCATCATGTAATCACTCTGTTTAAACCTCACATTGATAACTTCCTGTTACCTAAGGATAAAAACCAAATCTCTCTATACTTTGGCCCCTACTCCCCTATCTAGCCTCTTGTCCTATTGCTCTCACTTGATGCACTGAGCCATGCTTGTGCATCTCCTGTGTCCCCTGACGCAAGCATAAGGTGTATGAGTCAAAAATGTTTTTGAAATATTATCTTTTTTTTAACCCTGTAATTCCTTTTTTCCATTGCCTTTATCCCAGTTGAAGGAGTTTGGTTCTATATTTCTTCCTGGGGGAAGAAATATGACAGAAAAAGGAGACAAGGAGATTTGGGAGGAGGGGATGTTAAAAAGGTTATCTTTCTTACTTTTGTGTTTTAAAGCCCTTAGGAGAGCAGAAAAGGATCATGGAATAGTTAAAATACAGCAGAGCAACCATAATGAGTTAAGAGCTGGGCTTACCCCTTTTCCCTTTGCTTCCAGATAGTTTTGTGGGATCCAGGAGTGCAAGGAATCTGTTCCTCATTGCCTATGTACAGCCCTAGGTATGACAAGACCCCGGAAAAGAAATTGTTGTAATTGTGTCTAAGCAGATAGCATCACAGTTTCAGCTCTCCAGTGTGGAGCAGGAATTGCCAAATGATTCCTCTGTTCCCAAGAATGGAACAGAAGTAGCAGAAAGAGAACTACTGAATCAAAACAGGTCACAGAGATAGGAACCAGAAGTTTCCATTGAGACTTTTGTGAACTATTAAGAAATAATTCTAGTGATGCCTATAAAATCAGAAGGTATTTAGGCATTTATAGTTTTAACTCTATTGTTGATATAAAATTGGAAACCCTGAGATACTATGCTCAAAGGAGAAATTCCATTAATACAGAGAAATATAAAAAAGCTACATTTCTTGCACCTGTGAAATTATACTCTGAAATTCACATCAGCTATGCACATTTTAATACCTAGTTCTTTGTGTGTATTTAAGTAATGAAATAATAAAAATAATCAGTTCATCACTGATGTCCAATCATTTTTTCCTTTAATTGGTGACATACAATACTAACAAGTGATAACAAAATGAAGTCCAAGTTCTTTTGTAACATTTCATTTTTTTTCTCAAAAAATGAACTTATCTTAGTGCTTTCTTACTTTTAAAGGGAATTACTTACATTTCTTACTTTCCTTGTAAGATATGACTCTAGGTTAAGTGTTGATCTATACACTGTTTTAAGGATGGATTCATGCATTCATTTTTTCATTCATTGTAGAATATATATTTAGCTATAATATGTGTCAGGCACTATCATAGGTGGTGGAATTACAGAAGTAAAGACAGTTCCTGTCTTCAAGGAACTCAAAATCTAGCTATATGACATTCTTATAAAAACTATGATAACCATGTAGGCACCACCTAAGGTAAATTATGAGGTAGAGTGGAATATCAAAAAAGCTCCTAACTCCAGAGAGAATGACCTTTATTAAAAAGATGGATAACAGAATTAAACCAAGGCATGAAACCTTAAGAATTCTAGAAGAAGATGTTGGGAAGACCCTTTCAGGCATTGGCCTAGGCAAAGAATTTTTGAAGAAGACCCCCAAAGCAATCACAGCAGCAACAAAAATAAATAAATGGGATCTGATCAAATTAAAAAGCTTTTGCGCAGCCAAGGAAACTATCATTACAGCAAATAGACAACCTACAGAATGGGAGAAAATATTTGCTCTCTACACGTCTGATAAAGGGCTGATAACAAGAATCTATCTAGAACTTAAAAAAAATCAACAAGAGAAAATAAAGAACCCCTTCAATAAATGGGCAAAGGAAATGAATAGAAACTTTTCAGAAGAAAACAGAATACTGGTCAGCAAACATATAAAAAAATGCTCAACATCTCTAATCATTAGAGAAATGCAAATCAAAACCACAATGAGATATCACCTAACCCCAATGAGACTGGCCTCTATCAAAAAATCCCAAAACAACAAATGCTGGTGAGGATGTGGAGAGACAGGAACGCTCTTACACTGCTGGTGGGACTGCAAATTAGTGCAACCTCTGTGGAAAAGAATTTGGAGATATCTCAAATAGCTAAAAATAGAAATACCATTCAATCCAACAATAGCACTATTAGGCATCTACCCAAAAGAGCAAAAGACATTCTATAATAAAGACATCTGCACCTGAATGTTTATGGCAGCACAATTTGCTATTGCAAAGGTGTGGAAACAACCCAAGTGCCTGTCAATTCATGAGTGGATTATTAAAATTTGGTGTATGTATACAATGGAATATTACTCAATAATAAGAAATGACAGTGATCTAGCACCTCTTATATTTTCCTGGATAGAGCTTGAGCCCATTATCTGAAGTGAGGCATCACAAGATCGGAAGAATAGGCTCCACATGTACTCGCCATCAAATTGGCACTGACTGATGAACACTACAGTGCTCACACAGTAGTAATATTCTCCAGGCATTAGGGGGTTTAGGGGCGGTTAACTCACAACTAATGGACGCGGTGAGCATTGCAGAGGGGAAGGACATGCCTCTAATCCTCGCTTGGGTGAGGCAAAGACAGAAAATGTAACCAAAATGTTTGTACCCTCATGATATCCTGAAATAAATAATAAGAAAAAGTCCCAAAACAACAAATGCTCATGTGGATGTGGAGAGATTGGAACACTCTTACACTGCTGGTGGGACTGCAAATTAGTACAATCCTGTGGAAAGGAATTTGGAGAGATCTCAAAGAGCTAAAAATAGAAATACCATTTAATCCAGAAATCCCACTACTAGGCATCTACCCAAAGGAAAAAAAGACACTCTGTAATAAAGATATCTGCACTCAAATGTTTATGGCAGCACGATTCACAATTGCAAAGATGTGGAAACAACCCACGTGCCCATCAATACATGAGTGGATTAATTTAATGTGGTATATGTATACCATGGAATACTGCTCAACTGCAAAAAGCAATGGTGAACTAGCACCTCTTATATTACCTTGGATAGAGCTTGAGCACATCCTTTGAAGTGAGGTATCACAAAAATGGAGAAACAAGCACCGCATGTATTCGCCATCAAATTGGTACTAACTGATCATCACTAAGATGCTCACATTGTAGTAATATTCACTGGGTGCCAGTCAGGTGGGGGGAGTTGGGGGTGGGTAAACTCACAGCTAATGGATGTGGAATGCACTGTATGGGGGAAGGGCACGCTTGTAGCCCTGGCTTGGGCGAGGCAAAGGCATTATATGTAACCAAAATATTTGTACCCCTATAATATTCTGAAATTAAAAAAAAAAAAGCTCCCTATTGTAGGTTGCCTTTGAGTATAAGGTCAAGATTTTTTTTTTTTTTTTTTTTTTTTTTTTTTTTTGAGGCAGTGTCCTGCCATGTTTCCCCGGCTGGTCTTGAACTCCTGGGCTCAAGTGATCCTCCCATCTCAGTGTTCCAAGTAGGTGGGACTACCTTTGTGAGCCACCACATCTGATGAGGAATGTTTATATTAAGTGAAGATGAAATTTTTATGAAGGACATAATGTTTGTTTTTTCATTAAATGGAAAAAATGAAAAAGTTTCAATGTAATTGATTTTTATATTAATGTATTTATTTAATGCATTGTGATCCACTATCACTTTTTGCATTGGAAACATTCCTGAAATATTGCATATAAAGCTTGTAATTTTCTTCTGACTCATCCCCTTACATTTTCATGTTGACTTCTACAATTTGTCTTTGACCTGTAATTAAAACTATGCCTAAAAATTTTAACATTTACTCCTGGGAACAATCTCTCTTCAGTAATATAGAGTCTTTGTGTTTAATTCTCCTGTAGTGGCCATACAAGAAAATTAAATTAATGCAAATATGCTTCCATAGCATAGTGTTTGTTTTGAGTTGAATCGGGTCTCCCCAAAAGATATGTTGAAATTTTAACCCCCAGTACCTGTGAATCTGGTCATATTTGGAAATAAGGTTTTTGTAGGTGTAATCAAGTTGAGGTCATACTGGATTAGTATGGGCCCTAATGCAATATGACTGGTGTCCTAATGAAAAAAGAGACACACACAGACACACACACACACACACAGACACACACACATGTACAAACACAGGGATAATGCTATGTGATGATGGCAGCAAAGACTGGAGTTACACTATCGCAAGCCAAGGGATGACCAGGACTGTTGGCAACAACCAGAGGTTAGGAGAGAGTCATGGGATGGCTTCTCTTTCATAGCCCCCAGAAGGAACATATCTTGCTGAGATCTTGATTTTAGACTTCTGGCCTCCAGAACTGTGAGAGACAAATTTCTGATGTTTTAAGCCATCTAGTTTGTAGTACTTTGTTACTGGAGCCCTTGGAAACTAATACTATGTTCATTCCTTTGCTTTGTTCATAGACTTCTTGATGAAACTAAATTTTTCCCAAAAATACAAAGTATAACACAAGTTTTGCTTTTATTATTCACTTAAATAACTTGTGATTATTCTATGTAACTTCCCAAGTGAATTAATGTCACAGCAGGATTCTTGGATGCAACTCAGATGGAGTTTCAGGTATGTTTATTAAGGATCAACAGCCAGTATCACTGTTAGACTTGGGCAAATCCTATTCTTGCTCTAATTCTCAGAGGTCTTACCTTTCAGAGTGACTTCCTAGACATTTTTAAGTTCTCCTTTGCTACCTGGGAATGTCAGGGGCTGGTAATGCCATCTTCCAGATGATGTGCTTGGCTCAGGGTACCCTATCCCAATTTATCCTTTTTCAGATCCTCTGTCCTGTGTGTGGATCAACCAAATGTCCTGAGGAGCTCCTGTTCTTGTGTCTGTAGGGTATTTTGAGGACTTTAATGTCTGCACCCTGGTTCCAGGAAGGTGACCTGGTCAATGGATATTTCCCGCTTACTGTATGATAATTCTTCTATAGGATCACGCAGGATTGAGCTGCTGGAACAGTATTGATTTTGAGTGACTTCTCATTCACATTGGACATAGGACAATTCTGCCATCTGAGTGTGAGCTCTTTACAAGTTATGTCTAGGCTCTCACCTGTCCACATTCTTTCAGTACTAAGTCTAGTCTATAGAACCGAAGGATGGTCACCCCACCTCCTCCTCAGTCTTGGTAGCATATTTGAGGGTGTCTCTTAGGATGGTAGAGCCTAGCTCCTTTGAAGGCTTTTGTGAATAGACGGTTCTGGTTGATGGCCTTTCTTGTGTCCAATCTGTGTGATTATGTTATGCACTTCTGGGTCATTCTTATGCCATGCCTGATTAGGGACAGACATTGTTTGCATGAATGGAACTGCTCATGTGTCCATCACTTATCCTCCTGGCTGCTGGTGGTGTGTCAACATTGAAAGAGATCATATTCTAGAAATGTACTTATTATGGCCTAAAGAATTCAAAAGTAGTCATATTTTCCAGGGTTCTGGGAGAACTGGTTTGATTCTTGTGAATGTACCCGTGCAAGCTGTTTGGTTTTACCCTCCTCAGGACCGCTAAATCAATCAACATTCATATGCATTGCAATTTCCAAAATTTTATTGTTCTCTCTCTATTGTTGTTGCTCTTTTATATTTTCTTTGACCTTGTGGCTTTTTTTTTTATTCCTTATTGTCTTTTTAGTTGAGATTCGAGGGGAGGAATTAAGCATATACATTTAATGTGTACTTTAATTATAACTTCTGATCAATAACAAATTCTGCCTTTTTGCCTCTCTGCTAAAATATTTCTCTTCCTGAAATTGTGAATATTGATAACAGTACAAAAATTCTGATCAAATATAGTGAAGTGAGGGTTTTCATTGCATTTTCTATTCTAAAAATTGTCGCGAAAACCAAAAATGACACATAAAAAACTCACACATACAAGAAATCAGAAAATAATTTTAATGAAACTAGAAATCAGGCACAATTCCCAAAACAGTACTTTAAAAATAGGTCAGAAGATACAGGAAATAATACAGAAAAAAATGCAAAAAATTGTGAAAGAAAGGATGGTAAGAGCATACACATCAATACATTTATTGCAGCATGTAGAATTTTTCAAAAATAAACTCATTATAGAAATGAAAGTCAAACAAGTAGCAGAAATATATACTGTAAGCTCTGCTGAAATATATTCAGAGATATGGATGAGAGGCTTGAAAAAAATCGATAAAAATGTAAAAAGAAATGAAGCTGATTAGACAAGTGAAAGAAGAAAAGAGTCGTGATAGAAATATCAAAGATAGGTATTGACAGACTGTAGACTTTGAAAAGATCACAGGAGAGAGACAGCCTATGTAGGATTCTAATTCTTAACAAACCCATGTTTACAATGATCCTGTCCATAGCCAAAGGGTACTCAACATAGTGGATAATTTTCAGTGGGAGTGAAACTCCAATATTCTGTTGGCAGTTTAGAAAAAAATAAGATTTATTTTCCAAGATATTAATACCTGGAAAAACTAGTCCTTTAAGGGGGGAGGTAAGAATTGAGTCAAGTTTGATGTTTTAAATAAAATCATAAGGTATTTTAAATATAATTGAATTTGTAGAATGGGAAAGCTGTTTTGGTTTTACAAAAGTAGCAAGCATTAACTTTTTAATTTATATATAGATAGCATTAGTTTATATATATATATACACACACACACATTCAGTACTGCGTACATTCTAACATTGAGTACACAATTTATTCATTTTATTGCACTCTCAATACAGAAGAATTCCACTGAAAATCATATGTATAAATCCAGAAGTCACTTGTTGCTTCCCTACTGAAGATTATTCAAGTAAACTTAGCCTCACTCCCCAGTTTTACAGCCTGGGCAAATTGGAAACCTTTCATATAATCCTTTCTTGCATCTAAATGAAAAGTATTATAATTACTATTCTGAAATGATACTTGAAAAATTTCCTTTCTTAGTAGATCAGAACTTTATGTAACATGTCACTTTGTATGAATTCTAATAACGAAGTTGTGTCTTAGAGTAGATTTACATTGGACTGCAGGTGTTCAGGCTGATAATATTTCTTTGTAGGACTTAATTTTTTATATTGACACATTAATAAAGCTATACTTTAGAGCAGTAGGAATGAAATAAATTTCATTATTCTAAACCTTGGGATCATGTTTTTGAAATGAAAAGTGCAGTTACAATGGATATTGTTCTTCATTTTAAGACCACTTCAGAATAAATAGTGGTCTATTGGTAAACCAACCCCCCCACTCGCACACACACACAAAAAAAATCCCTGATTTGTTGCTGATTTCTATGTTAATTACTCCCATCATGGCTGATTTCAAGCTACCCTTCTGGTGTCACTGAAGGCAGAGCTGAGGAGAGAATGATTGGCTCTCCTTGGCCATGTGAGCCAGCTCCAGCACATCACTCGCTTAATGATGGGGATGCATTCTGACACGTGCATTGTTAGGTGATTTTGTTGGGTGAACATCGTAGAGTGTATTCACACAAACCTACATGGTATAGCCTACTACACACCAAAGCTGTATGTTATAGCCTATTGCTTCTAGGCTACAAACCTGTACAGCACATTACCATACTGAATACTGTAGGTAATTGTAACACAAAAGTATTTGTCTATCTAAACATATCTAAACATAGAAAAGGTACAGTAAAAAAAAAGATATAAAAGATAAAAAAAGGCATACCTGTATAGGACACTTACCATGAATGGAGCTTGCAGGACTAGTGATTCAGTGAGTGAGTGATAAGTGAGTGTGAAGGCCTAGAACATTACCGTACATTACTATAGACTTTATAAATGCTGTGTACACTTAGGCTTCACTGAATGTATAAAATGTTTTTCTTTCTTCATTAATATATTAATCTTAGCTTACTGTAACTTTTTTACCTATGAACTTCTTAATTTTCAAAAACTTTTTGACTCTTGTGAAAATACTTTGAACACAAATATATTGTATAGCTATACAAAAATTTTCTTTCTTTATATCATTATTATATGAGCTTTTCTCTATTTTTAAAATTTTTATTTTTTAACTTTTAAAACTATTTTGTCAAAAACTAAGACACAAACACACACATTATCCTAGACCAACCTCCACAGCTCAGAATCATCAATATTGCTGTCTTCCACCTCCATGTCCTGCCTCACTAGAAGGTCTTCAAGGACAAGAACACACATGGAGCTTTCATCTCCTATGATAACAATGCCTTCCTCTGGAGTACTTCCTGAAGGACCTTCCTGAGGCTGTTATACAGTTAACTTTGATGTTTTAATAAGTAGAAAGTATACTCTCTAAAATAATGATAAAAAGTATAGTGCAATAAATACATCAGCCAGTAACAGTCATTTATTATCATTATCAAGTATTATGTAATGTACATAATTGTATGTGCTATATTTTTATGTGACTGGCCATGCAGTAGATTTGAGTACACAGCCATTGCCACAAACGCGTGAGTAATATGTTATGCTCTGACTTTATGACAGCTATAATGTCATCAGGAGATAGGAATTTTTCACCTCCATTATAATCTTATGAAACCCCTATAGTATATGGAGTCCATTAGTGACCAAAACGTTGTTACGCAGCACATGACTGTAATCATTTAAAAAAAAATTCTTTTAATCTTTTTCTCAAAATTAATAGACATTTTTAAAAAGTCAAGTAGAACAGAAGAGTTTATAATGAGAAATGATCCAAACCTCATTATACCTGCTTCTCGAAGTTACTCTTTGAACTGTTTCTATTTTTAGTTCTGCTGGTTATTGTTTCCTCACAAATCTAAAAAATTTGCTAATATGGCTATTTTTTGATTTGGCAACAGTGCAAACACTTGCAAGTCTTTCAAGTGGGATTGTTCTCTATTATCTAATAATTGCCCCCCTCTATTTTCTCTGTTCTCTGCAATTCCTATTATTTGGATATAAGGTCATTATAAACGATACTCTGTCTTTTCTTTCATTTATTTTATTCATTGTTTCTGATGTTTCGACACTTCTTTTGATTTTTTTAGCAATCACATATTTATATATTTGTGCTTTTTCTCTTATTTTTTCTTTGCATTTCTTGCTTAAATAACAAAGTGTACTTGTATTTATGATTCTAATTACTGTTATTTATAATTTTTCCTACTACCTGAATTATCAGTTTTTCTTTTAGGTTTTTTATTTTTTTTATTTTATTTTATTTTTTTTTTCCTGTCCTGAAATAATGCAAGCAGAGCTTTATCTTTTTTGTTGTTGGTTTTTACATAGCTGTTGACCTTTGGTTGTCTATTCATATTTAGCAATGTGGGGCAGGGATTATTTTTCTACTGGATGATTTGAAAGTTCTCTTCAGCTGCCTATGAAATTTTCCCCCTAGGACTTTCAGCAGGTCTTTCACAGGTAGGCAGAGTGCTCAGGCTTCAAGTTGGGATCATCCCGGGACACACCCAAATGCCAGAATGGAGGAGCTTTAAACTCTAGCACATAATCTACCAGCCCTGGTTCTGCTCATGCATTTTTTTCTTTTTATTTAGAAAAGAAGTAGGTGTGAGTCTGTGTGCGTGTGTGTGTTTGTATGTGTGTGTGTGTGTGTGTGTGTGTGTGTGTGTGTGTGTGTGAGAGAGAGAGAGAGAGAGAGAGAGAGAGAGAGAGAGAGAGAGAGAGATTCAGATTCTCGTTGGCAGAATGTGGCAGGTTGCCTGCACTCTGCAGCATAGTAATAGAGGGGAGAGAAGAATGGATGGAGAACAGGCACATGGGAGAGCAGACTGGCACAGTTAGTTGTTTCACGGGCAGAAACTGCACCAATCCCTTCCTCCTGCCCACACCCCATTTTAGGCTTTTTACCTGCAGATTCCAAGCCCACTGCCTCTGTAGAGTTTTGCCAAGATTACATGCATCTCTGTCTGATGCAGACCACCACCATGCATTCTAAATTGTGACTTCATTTTTCTGTTTGATAATAATGAAGACTTGAATCTGCCTTCATTTCCCTCTCAGATTTTTGAAATCTCTCAACCTCAAGGGTACTTCTTTTATTCTCATTTTTCCGTGGGTTTATTCCATTTTCCTTGAAAATAATATGAATAAGAGTTGGGACTTGTAATGGAAATGTCATCATTGGACCTATTGCACAGCAAATCCATTTGGAATCTTACAGTCAGTGAACCATGACAATACTGTCCTTGGGGGATGTTCACATTGTATCTGGTATATGTACACAGTTATGTGGGATTTTTGTATATTTCTTATTGTCATTTTGGTTGAGATTTGAGGAGAGGAATTAAGCATGTGCATTTAATGTGTCTTTTAAATTACAACTTCTGATCAACAACTTCAGAAAACTCAAGTTTTTAGATTTTGATATGAGTACTCTAGCTAAATTCTGAGCAGTACTGTAAGGGTTTTTGATTTTATTTGCTTTTAGGAACATATCAATATCAGGAAATTTTTGTCCTCTAAAAGTATCCCTGTTTATAAAATTCTTCTTCAAAATTCTGGTTTTTAAGATTAGGGGTGTTTTATGTAAAGTTTGGAGTATATTTATGAAGATCACTTCATTTATCAAGATCCCATCCCTTCATGAAGAATTAAACCAAATCTTAAAAATTATTATAATTCACATTGCTGGATCTGATTTCTTTTCTAATCACAATCAAAATATAAATTTGCATTGCTTAATGCTTCTTTCAACAAAACAATTTTTAGAAAACATTTATTGTCATATTACTTTGGCCTGAAATATAAGGATCATTCAATTATCTACTTTTACTTTTTATATATTCTTATATCTAAAAATAATTTGATTTTGGGGGAGGTTTGGGAATTTAAGGAAATTGACATGAAGACAAATTCAATTTATTGACCGAGAGTTTCACTTTATATGAGCTCAAATGAATTTCTGAAACTTGATATTATTTTATAATAAGCTATAATTTTATTTTCTAAGTATTTAAACCATATAATACAACTGTTATTCTTCTATCTTCCAACCATTCATAGTTAAACTGGCTAGTTATTTAAAGATTAACCTTGTATTTTAACAGTATTAAATAATTTATACAAGAAATGTGTTCATATTTTCCAGTAAATTATAGAACTAATACACCTATACAAAAAATAAATATTATTTGCCTCATTCATTTATGCATATACTACTATGAATGCAACTATTATTAGAACTTAGTTCTTCTGTGTTCTAGACTATATACTTCTATATGGGTACACAGCCTTTTTGTATGTATGCAGTACTAAATATGAAAATTAACAGATACATGCATGAATATAAGTCAGATGTCCCTTCTATTTCATATATACTCAAAACTAATTCATATATGGGTGTATGTGATATATAAATATTATTTCTTTTTTTATATATGTACATGTATTTTCAAGGCCAGATTAAGCAGAATGCTTAAAGTTCTCTTCCCTCTTCCCATGCCTTGGTATTCTGTACCAGACATTCATTTTTATTGAGTGGTTAGGGTTAGGCTGACACTTTTCAGGCTGAAAGGCAGAAACACTTATCTTCACTGACAAACAATTTGTGAGTACTTTCCTTGGATTGTGAGACACTTGGTGTAATACAATTCTCACTCTAGTCTGTTATGAAGCCCCTGCAACATTTGCCGTCCTCTTACTGAATGTGCATATAATGAACCAAATGGCACCAAAGGTTTATTGTATTATACATTTTAAAAGTTCACGCAAAATTTTCTGTCTTTGAAATTTAAAAAGTAATGTGGGATTATTTTATATGTAGTTTTTAGGAAGGAAGTTCATTATTTTTCTTCTGAATATAAGTGTAATCTGTGTTTCTACTAGAAAACTATGAGAATATGAGAAAATACCAAGATGAAATAATGATATCTATAATTCTATTAATCAAAGATAAGTAATATTAGTATTTTGTATATATATTTTAATCATATTTATGTATAAACATACATGATATTTATTTAATGTTGAAATCATGCAGTTTATATTTGCCGACTTGTTTGGCCTAATTTTGAATGGTATTTTCTATGGTATTAAAGTATACCAAACAGCTTAATTGTTTGATTTTTAATGGATGCATGTTATTCTATATTATGTACATTCTGACATGAAATCAACCCAATTGTTGGATATTTATGTTGTTTTCATTTTTGCTATTATAAATTACACCATGGTAAAATGTATTTATAAATTTTTATGCACATCTACAATAGTTTTGGCCATTTTTAAAATTTTTTGTGTGTAACCTGATTATTCCCTTATCACATTTTTTAATATCTCAATTTGTGTTTTTTTAATTGATATACAGAGTCATTTTTTCTATAATGGTATTAATTTTGGGGCATCTTGTATGTTGCAAATGATTTTGCCTACTTTTTCAGTTGCTTTACATTCTGTGATAATTTTTGATATACACTTTAATTTAAAATGTCCATTTTAGCATTGTCTCTATGAAAAACTGATTGGCAGTTTCTCAAAAAGTTAAACATACATCTACTTTAATATCCAGCCAATTAATTTGTATTTATTTCAAGTAATTAAAAACATATGCCCACAAAATTCTTGTTCAAAAATGTTCATTATAGCATTCTTCACAATAACAAACTATTGGAAGTAACCTAAATTTGTATCAAAAAGGAATGAATTAAAATACATGGTATGTTTACAAAATGGACTACAATTCAGCATTAAAGGGAATGAACTATGGATTTACATGAAAACATAGGTGGATCTCAAAGACATGCTCATTGAAGGAATCAAGACCCAAAATAATATATACTGTGTGATTTTATTTCTATGAAGCTCAACAACAGGGTAAATAATTTCTAGGGTTAGAAATCAGGAGACTGGTTGCTTCCATGAATGGGAAAGGGAAAGAATGGAAAGGGACACAAGGAATTTGCAGAGGTTTTGGTAATGTCTATTTCTCATTTTGAGCATGGGTTACATCAGTTTATATCGATTACCACTTAACAAACTCTACTATTACAGGCTTATTTGTGTTCCCCTAAAAGTCATATGTTGAAATCCCACAGTACCTTAGAATGTGACTATATTTGGAGATAGGAATTTAAAGAAGTAATTAAGGTAAAATGAGTCCTATAGGTGGCCCTAGTCCAATGTCATTGGTGTCCTTGAAAGAACAAATTAGGAAACAGATGCACACAGAGGAAGACCACGTAAAAACAGAAAGAAGGCAGCTATCTACAAGCCAAGGAAAAAGGCCTAAGAAGAAACCAATTCTGCTAATACTTGACCTTGGACTTCTAGTCTCCACAACTGTGAGAAAATAAATTATTTAAGCCACATAGTCTGTGATATTTGTTTAAAAAATAGATAAAGAATATTTATATTTATTTATAGAAATTTTTAAATATCCCAAACTCAACAATGTAAAAATCACAAAGTTTGACATCCAAAAAAAAAAAAAAAAAAATTGCCATTCAAGAAGCAGAAAAACATGACAACAAACAGAATGAAAACATCAATAAATTGCAAGTGACCAAGAAATGACACAGGGGATAGAATTAGTATACAAGAATAATAAAACATTTATATAACTACATTTCATATGTTCAAGAACGTTAAAGAAAGTTGAAGCAGGTTAAGTAGAAATAAGAGAAAACATTTAAAAATACTCAAATCCAACTTCTGGAGATAAATATTGTCTGATATGAAAAATGTCAATTATTTCTATATTTTTCTTTGCATTTAGCGAAGTTCATATACAATTGTGAGATAAAATGTTAATACAAAATTTCTCGTAATTTTTTTGCAGCTTTAATTCCATATTGAAAATGTCACCCTATATGTATTTTGTATGGTGAGAATTATGATCTAATTTATTTTAAATATTATTAAATAATATTCAGAAAACTAATTGTTTTGTTACCTGTCATTTTCTCATTGATTTGAAATGTCAGTTTTTAATGTTTATGAGTGAAGGTATATGTGAGTGTATAAATTTATAATCATATATCATGACAAGAAATGTTATGTAGCAATTAGGAGGCTAAGAAATGATCACATTCTAACTGTAACATTAAACAAATTTGTCGTAGGTTTTGACAGTGGTCTACTTACATGTAACATCATGTAGATAATTAAACATAACTTGTAAGTATGCTATGAGTATTTAGTAAGGCAAGACAAGTAAAGTCTTATTGTGAATTATAATAAGGAAATTTTAAGGATTGTCCAAAGCATATTCTATCTGTTCTTTCATCAGGTTTGTGTATGTGTGTATGGGTGTATGTGTATCTTTAAGGTTTGTATGTTAGGTTTTACGTAAAAAGTTTTTATTTTTCCTCTTGAGTTTTCACATATTCCTTTCAAAAAGGAATATTCTTTTCAAAAAGTTGTCGATGCCTTTGTTATTGTTTATCATAAAGCAAATTCTACAAGCTCTAAGCAAAGAGGTAAATAGTAGTATAATTGCCAGAGACTTCAACACCACACTGTCAGAGCTGGACAGATCATCAAAACAGCAAATCAGTAAAGAAATAATGAATTTAAATGGGACTCTAGAACAAATGGAACTAACAGACATTTACAGAACATTCCACCCCAAAATTACTGAATATACATTCTTCTCATAAGCACATGGGGCATTCTCAAAGACTGGTAATATCTTAGTCTACAAACACATCTCAACAAATTCCAAAAAAAAATGAAATCATACCACGTATTTTCTCACACCACAGTTGGATAAAACTAGAAATTAATTCCAAGAGAAACACTGAAATCTACACAAAATCATGGAAATTGAACAACATGCTACTGAACAATTGTAGGGTAAATAATGAAATTAAGATGGAAATCAAAAGATTCCTTGACTGAATGACAAAGGGACATAAGCTATCAAAATCTATGGGATTCAGAAAAAATAGTCCTAAGAGGAAAATTCATAGACTTAAGTGGCTAAATCAAAAACACAGAAAGACTACAAATTAAAACCTAATGTCACATTTTAAGGAACTAGAAGAGGAAGAGAAAACCAAACCGAAAACCAGTAGAAGTAAAGAAATAACAAAGCTCAGAGCAGAACTAAATGAAATAAAAAACAAAAACAATACAAAGGATCAACAAAATAAAAAGTGTGTTCTTTGAAAAGATAAACAAAATCAAGAGATCTCTTGCTAGATTAACCAGAAATAGAAAAGACCCAAACAAGCTCAATCAGAAATGAAAGAGGAGGTATTACAACTGACACAACAGAAATATAAAATATCATCTGTGAATACTGTGAAAATCTCTATGCATATGAACTAAAAAATGTAGAGGAAAGGGACTAATTCATGGAGACACACAACCTCCAAAGATGCAATCAGGAAGAAATAAAACTGAAAAGACCAATAATGAGCAGCAAGATTGAAGCAGTAATGAAAAATCTCCCAACAACAACAACAACAAAAAAACACGTACCAGATGGATTCACAGCCAAATTCTACCAGACCTACAAAGAACAGCTGGTACCCATACTACAGAAATTATTCTATAACATTGAGAAGGAGGGAATCCTCCCCGAATCATTCTACAAAGCCAGTGTCACCTTGATACCAGAGCCAAGGAAGAACACAACAAAAAAAGAAAACTACAGACCAATATCCCTTATGAATGTAGATGTAAAAATCCTTGAATAAAATATTAGTAAACGAAATTCAATAACAAATCAAAAATAAATAAATAATCCACTATGACCAAGTGGGCTTCATCCCAGGGGTGCAAGGATAGTTCAACATACGTATGTCAATAAATGTAATTCACCACATAAACAGAAGCAGAAACAATGATTATACGGTCATCTAAATAGATGCAGAAAAAGCATTTGACAAAATCCGGCACTCTTTCATTATAAAAACTCTCAACACGCTAGGCTTAGAAGGAACCTACCTCAAAATTATAAAAGCCATATATGACAAACCCATGGCCCATACTGAATTGGGATAAGTTGGAAGCATTCCCCCTAAGAGGCAGAACAAAATAAGGGTGCCCACTGTCATCACTTCTATTCAACAAAGTACTGGAAGTCCTTCCCAGAGCAGTCAGGCAAGAGAAAGAAATAAAGGGTATCCAAATCAGGAAAGATGAGGTCAACCTATCTCTTTTCACTGATGATATGATCTTGTTTCTAGAAAATCCCAAAGACTCCTGAAATTGATAAATAAATTCAGCAAAGTCTCAGGTTACAAAATCAATGTACACAAATCAGTAGCATGTCTATATACCAATAACAGTCAATCTGAGAGTCAAATCAAAGACTCAATAGCATTCACAATAGCTACAAAGAAAATAAAATACCTAAGAATATAGTTAACCAAGGAGGTGAAAGATCTCTACAAGGAAAACTATGAAACACTGAGGAAAGAAATTACAGATGATACAAACAAGTGGAAAAACATATCATATGTCTACTCAAGGATTGGTAGAATCAACATTGTTAAAATGTCCATACTGCTCATAGTGATTGACAGATTGAACACAAACCCCATCAAAGTACCAAAATCATATTTCACATATCTATTAATAGAAAAAATAATTCAACACTTCCTTTGGAACTAAAAAAATAGCCAATCTTTTTTAAATATTTTATTTCAGAATGTTATGGGGGTACAAATGTTTTGATTACATGGATAGCTTTTGTACAGCCCAAGTCAAAGTTGTAAGTGTGCCTATCACCCAGATAGTATAATCTCTGTCTGGAGTGATCTCACCCATCCCATCTTCCCCCCTCCCACCTGCTTAATTTTCATTGAGTTTTACTTCCATTCATGCTCATGAGTGCTATCAGTTAGTTCCATTTTAATAGTGAGTACATGTGGTGTTTGTTTTTCCATACTTGCAATACTTCACATAGGAGAATGGTCTGTAGTTCCATCCAGGTAGTTACAAAAGGTATTAATTCATCATTTTTATGGATGAGTAGTACTCCATGGTATACATATACCACATTTCATTAATCCACTCATGTATCGATGGGCACTGGGGTTGATTCCACATCTGTGCGTTTGTGAAGTGTGCTGCAATAACCATTTGAGCGGAAGTGTCTTTTTGGTAAAATGACGTATTTTCTTTGGTTAAATACCCAGTAGTGGGATTGTTCGGTCAAATGGTAGGTCTACTTTAAGTTCTTTGAGGAATCTCCATACTATTTTCCATAGAGGTTGTACTGGTTTGCAGTTCCACCAACACTGTATAAGCAATCTTAACCAAGAAGAATGAATCTGGAGGCATGACATTACCAGAGTTCAAGCTATACTACAAACCTGTAGTAATCAAAACAGCATGGTATTTGTAAAAAAAATAAAGACATAGAACGATGGAACAGAACAGAGATTCCAGACATAAAACCATCTATCTACAACCAACTCATCTCCGACAAAGCAGACAACAACATACACTGGAGAAAAGACACCCTATACAATAAATAGTGCTGGGACAATTGGCTAGCCACATGCATAAGAATGAAGCAGGACCCCTATCTCTCACCATTTACAAAAATTAATTCAAGATGGATAAAAGACTTAAATGTAAGGCATGAAGGCATAAATATTTTAGAAGAAAAGTGTAGGAAAACTCTTCTACATATTGGCATAGGCAAAGAATTTGTGACTAAGACCACAAAGGCAATTACAACAACAATAAAAATAAATAAATGGGACTTGATTAAATTAAAAAGCTTCTGCACAGGAAAGGAGGTAATCAACAGAAAGAATAGACAACCTATAGAACAGGAGAAAATATTCACAATCTGTACATCAGATAAAGGGCTTATATCCAGAATCTACAAAGAATTCAAATAAATCAGCAAAAAAGAGCAAAGAACCCCAATAAAAAGTGAGCAAATGACATGAACACAAATTTTTGAAAAGATAGACAAATGGCCAACAAACGTATGAGAAAATGCTCAACATAATTAATCATTAGGGAAATATATATATTAATATATATTAAATATATATTAAAACCACAATGAGATATCACCACTGTCAGAATGGCTATTTTTAAAAAGTCCCAAAACAATAGATGCTTGGTTGGTTGCCGAGAGACAGGAATGCTTATACACTGTTGATGGGACTGCAAATTAGTGCAACCTCTGTGGAAAATTGTATGGAGATTTCTCAAAGAAAGAAATAGAGACTTAACATTAGACCCAGAAATCCCACTACTGGGTATCTACCCAAAGGAAAATAAGTCATTCTATCAAAAAGACACCTGAACCTGAATGTTTATTGCAGCACAATTCACAATCACAAAGATGTGGGATCAATCTAAGTGCTCATCAGTTTATCAGTGGATTAATAAAATGTGGTATATATATATATATACACACACACACACACACACATATATATATACACACACACACACACACACACAATGGAGTACTACTTAGCCATAAGAGAAAATGAATTCATGTATTTTGCAGCAATATGGATGGAACTTGGAAACCGTTATCCTAAGTGAAGTATCTCAGGAATGGAAAAACAAACACCACATGTACTCTCTAATAATTTGGAACTAATTGATGGATACACATGGGCATAGAGAAAAGTAAAAGTCATTGGAAATCTAGAAGAGGGGAAGAGTAAAAATCTAAATCTAACTAGTAGGTACAATGAACTCTATTCAGGTGTCGTTCACACTGATACCCCTGACTTAAGCATTATAAAAGCTATCCATGGCAGAAAAACAGTTGTACACCCTTAATATTTTGAAATAAAAATGCATGGCTTTATTTATAATTACAATATGTGTTTTTTAAAAAATTTAAACCCTGAAAATAAGAAAAAAATTAAATTTGAATGAGGAAATAGCTGTTTGGATCAAGTATTAGTTTGAACTATATAAAATTGCCATTTTTTCTTGTGTAAGAAGATTTGTATTTTGGCAATTTCACATGGATTAGCTTAAAATTGCTTTAAAAAATCAGAGAAAATACATAAAGAATGTCCCAAACATTATGGTGGTATTCTGCCTCATACAAGTTCAGTGATACTGCACATGAGAGTAATAGGGAGTGGAAAGGTGTAGAACAGCCAACCACGTAAATCTTCTTTCTCAACTGTCAGATTTTTGTTTTTCTAATGTCTTTATATTTGAGAAAGCCGTCTTTATCTTGACATTTCCTGTTTCTTGATTTTACTTTGGCTTATTTTATAATCTAGATACTCATTGTCTTTATGCTTTTTCTGCTTCTTAGTTTTATAGTCTGTTTCCTTAAGAAACAGAACCTATTGATATCAAAATGTCCAGTTGCCTACTGCTCTGATAATTGAGTGGGTTATGTTTGCTTAAATATCTCAGGACAATTGCATCCTGGTGTAGTGCACCTACTTGGAAGCAGATCTTCCTCAGCTCTTTCTTATTTTCAACTATTACTTTTTTTTTTTTTTTTTTTTTTTTTGAGACAGAGTCTCACTCTCTTGCCTGGGGCGAGTGCCGTGGCGTCAGCCTAGCTCACAGCAACCTCAAACTCCCGGGCTCAAGCAATCCTACTGTCTCAGCCTCCCGAGTAGCTGGGACTACAAGCATGCACCACCATGCCCGGCTAATTTTTTCTATATATATTTTTAGCTGTTCAATTAATTTCTTTCTATTTTTGGTAGAGACGGGGTCTCGCTCTTGCTCAGGCTGGTCTCGAACTCCTGAGCTCAGAACGATCCGCCCGCCTCGGCCTCCCAGAGTGCTAGGATTACAGGCGTGAGCCACCGCGCCCGGCCTCAACTATTACTTTTTAATTGAGGAAATGTCAGTGGGGTTTATTCACTCACTCTTTCATTTTTTCATTCATTCACATGTTAGTTTGATAATGAACTCAGTACTGGTAATGTCAAAAATAGATCTCTCTAATTTTATGAGGTTTTGATGTATCAGATTAGGTAAGAATCACAAAATAAACAAAAGCAACATGTATTTCCAATTTATGGTAAGTGAGAATCTTCTTAAAAATTTAAACCCACTTTCTGTGAAATGCATATTTGTGACTCTATTTTCCTTCAATATCATTCCAACTGTCCTACATATAGTATAAAAATCCTTGAAATATTTGGATGGTATATTTTTCTAATTGCCAGAGTGACTCAGAGTCTTCCCTGTTTCAAATTCCTTTGGTCATTTCAATCAAGATTATGTGGATGTGATGTTATAGACTTGTATTTAAGTTGGCATCTTATACAAAACTTACTATGTACTCCCAAGAAATTAGGGGATATTCTAATTGAAATCTCCCTGTGCCAAGGGAATGAGTTGTATAATTTATGACTTTCAATGGGTAACTCTACCCATATTTTAAAAGAATAAAATGTTTATTTTTAACAACCCCTTTCCTAATAAAACTCACCAATTCATGGTTAACTTAGAGAAAGTCATTCATTGTGCATGGTTACTGAGGGAGTATATTCATAATAACTTTTTTTAATAAAGAAAATGTCTGCATTAAAAATGTCTGCATCAAAGAATTCCTCAATCACCCTAAATTTTTCCTCCTTATGTTATCTTTTTTCTCCCTTAACTAATAGACTTTACTATTGATTTATTTAATAGAAAATATTTTCCATTTCAAGTTCAATTTACAAAGCCTACTATCTACCATTCACAGGGTTAGAATTGTTCTGTAATAAAATACAAAATCAATCAATCTATCTACCTACCTATCTGTAATCATTCATCTATCCACACACGTACAGACACACACACATAATCATCATTAATATTTAGGACAAACTACTTTTTTGTAGTTTTATTAGTTGTACTTCTAAACATTTTATCACCAGAAATATGCTGTATAAATGTAACAGTGATCTATAAAATGCATTTTATTTCAAACTTAAAAGTATGCATATATACCAGTTAATTTCTCAGAAAGGTGATACACTTTTTTAGATTAAGATCTGTTTTCTGGTACTTTCAGGCAGGGTTTGGACAATCAATGTTAACTGATTGACTTTATGATGAGGAGGCAGAAATGCTCTTAAATACTACAAATTTCATGGATGCATAATTCAACATACCCTTCAGTGGTGGTAAAATCATCTCTAGAATTTTTGGGTTTAATAATAGCAGTGAATAATGAATCTTTAAGAAGTTGATCTTGTTGTGATGGGATACCGCCCCTTATGGCCACCTGCTAAATTTCCAATACACATTTTATCTGAAATTATAGCACATGATGATAATGTTTAAATGCTTAGTAAGCACATTGAGTGATTATAGCTAAGTTCAAAGTAAAATTTACCTGGCTTAAAATGTATTATTTAAGTTTCTGAACTTTTCAACTTGTACAACTATCACTAGATGCTTACAAAAAAGTCCAAACAAACTATATTTCTCTATAGAAATATTTGTTTCTTTGTACCCATTAGACCTCTTTTGGTATCTGACAAACAGAGCAAGTAATCACGATTTTCTCACCAAAAAAAAAAGAAAAGAAAAGAAAAGAAAGAAAAATGCATGATTGAGTGATTCCTGTTACAAGAATAATTTAGTGCTTCACTGAGTTGTAACCTTACAAAAAGTGAGTACTGAAATTATCCTTGTTAATAAATCATACTATTAATTATTCTAATTTTTCTAAAAGCTTGATTAAAGGAATAATAATAAGGTATGGTGTTACTTACAATTATTTTCAGATTGTTACTTATATTGAAATATTGTAATTTTAAACAATTTGCTAAAGAACGCAAGTTAAAATACTGTTTGAAATCATGAGTCTTTTAATTTCATCTTTTTAAACCATTACTTTAATGTACTGACATATTTTTCATGTCATAATTACCTTAGTCAGCACAATGCAAATAAATGAAGTGAAATAGAGTTTTCTTATTAGCACAATGGAGTTTTAATGTTGAAAGCTCAATGAAATGAGGTTGCTAATGAGGTTAAATTTAGAACCCCACGAACAACTTAAGAATGCGTTGTTTTATTTTTTTTTTAGGTTTTACTTTTTTTAAAAAGTTCCATTAAAAAATCATGCACTTCTAACCGAATCCTTATATTGCATAAAGTTTGAAGTGATCTAAAACACTATGCTTCTTGAACTTGGAAATGCACGTATGGACATATATTTATTATATAATTATTTATTATAAATATAGATAATACTCTGAAATGGTTGTTGTAAATTATATAAAATCAATGAACATTTCATATTTTCTTACATTTTATTTTCTGTTATTGTTTCTTTTCATCTTTAATTAACAGAAGTTTCTCAGCCTTGAGTTAATGGTTTTGTTAATGATTTTTCAACAAGAGAAATTAGAAATCTTTATATTTATAGGAATATTTCCATATTATGAAAAATAATAGTTTACCTTTTTAAAATGTTTAATTTATACTTCTTCACAATTTGGAAAAGTTGGAGAATGTTCAATGAATTAGCATATAATTATGCATTTTAATTAGAGTAGCCAATGCTGTGATTTAAAAAATGGAATATTAGTTTAAGCCTTTACTTTTCACTGGAAATGAAACAACCACAGAAGTGCCAGATATGAGACCAGGAAGATTATGGTACCTATAGTCCTCTGTGAGTGAGCACACACACACTCCAAAGGAGAGAATATGAAAAATTAGGGATAGATATGGAAGCCACTTTTTTGTGTGTGCTGATGGAGTTACAAGTACAGACTAGAAAGATCGTACCTCTGCCTAGTTAATATTGTTACACATGTGCTGCTTCTGTCATGAATTAGGCCAGTACTATAAATACCATAATCTTCCTGGTCTCATATCTGGTACTTTTGTGGTTGTTTCATTTCCAGGAATGTTTTCAACAGTTAAGAAATTGTTCTTTCCATAAATTAAATCATACCTACAGAATTCTTGGTACCATTGCCTGTAAGTACCACAAAATCAGAGTTGGCTTAATCTGGCAAAAAAGTATTTTCCTAGTCAAATCCACAGTATTAAACCTGAGCTATACTTGATCTTTTAAATTAGTTTGATGAGAATTTTCTTTCTGGAATTAAAAAGAAACACAAGAACACTTATTTTATATTGGGAACTGTCTCAGACACATGTGAATAAATTAAAAAAAATTAAGTCTTTGCTATCATGTAATTTAAACTAAGTTAATGCATATTAAATCATTTTGAAGATGGTAGTTGTGGTCATTTATCTTTTTCATTTGTATTTTGTTGTTACATTTAACAAAGATACATACTATTTTTTATAATGCTTTACTTTCTTCAATCTTTTTATTTACTAAGAAGAAAGCATTATTTTCACATTATAATTGATTTGTAAGATAAAAACCCATCCAAAGTTTAAAATAAAGAAAAATAAGAAAGAAAATATTGAGTTACTGTTGCTAAGTTTTTGTTTACTTCTTTATTTGCCAGTAAAACCCTTCCAATAAACCATTATATTGGCACAATTTCCTTAATTACTTTCCGTCACTGATGTCACTAATTATAATGCATTAATCATGAGAATGTTAACAAAAAGACTGGAAAAATAAAAACAGCTCATGCTAAGTATAAATATTCCTAATTAAAAGAACAGGCATATTTCCATTGAGATTATGCAGATATGCAGGGAAAAAATGAGTTGATTCAGCTATCTATGTCTCTGATAGTTAATGTTACTGATTGTAGTGCTTGAATTCTTTTTTCTCCATTTACTTTATGCTATGTATCTTCTTGTTCTACTTAAATTATGGAAATATTTGTGTCAGAGAAGAACAAATTAAGCCCAATGTAAGTAGAAGAAAGTAAGTAATAAAAAGAAAGTGAATCAATGAAATAGAAAACAGAGAAACAGTAGAGACATTAATGAAGTGAAAAGCTGGTTCTTGGAGGTCAATAAAGTTGATAAATGTCTAGCTAGACTGATCAGTAAAAAAGAAGAGTAGATGCAAATTATTTAATACCAATGAGAAGAATGAGTGAGGGTCCATTACTACAGATTCTACAAACATTTAAAGGATAATCAGGGAATATTATGAACAATTTTATGACCAATGATTTCAATGACTTAGATGAAATGAAAAAATTTCTTAAAAGACACAATCTACCAAAGCTCACTCAAGAAGAAATACATGACCTGAATAGTCTCTAAGAAATTGATGAGGTTGAACATCTCATTTTAAGTTTATTTCTCCTTTAGAAATGTTCTTTTCATATCTTTTGCCCATTTTTCTATTGAGCTTTCAATTTTTTCTTTTTTATTAATTTTTTAAAATTTTGTTTATACAGCATTTATCAGTTTTAGACATTGCGAATAACTTCTCCTTATTTTCTATTGGTTAAGTTCATCTGTGGTGTCCTTTATTTAATGAAAATACTTAATTTTAATGTATCGAAATTTATCAAATTTTTCTTTTATGGATTTTACTTTTAGGGTTTTATTTAGATCTTTCCCTATCCGTACATGAAAAGGTCTATACATTTTCATTTATTCTCTTTATTGTTTTGCTATTTAGATATACATCTTTAATTCCTCTGCATTCCAATTTGTTTTATATTTAATATAGCGATTCCTCTTCATATTGGTAATTTTCTAAGCCCTCTGTCCTGTTCTATTGGTCAATTTGTTCTTGAACAAACAGCTTTATTACTGTGGCTTTTTAATATACTTTAATTGTGGGTTAATGTACCTTCCTACTTCATATGCTCTTTTTTTTAATCAAAATTGAGATAGGCTCCTCAAACACTTTTACTTTCCCATATACACTTTTGATTAATCATGTCGACTTCCTTAAAAAACTTCATGTGAAAATTTTATTTGAATTGTTTTGACTTTACTGGTTAATTTGGAGATAATTGGAAGCGTTAGAATGCTAAATGGTTGTATCAATGCACATGTATAACTTTATTAACACCTTTTAAAAATCTGTTAATAACAGCTTTCATAATCCTTTATTTTTTCAATGAAGGTCTCGTGCATGCTGTTTAATCTCTTTGAGAAGTTTCTCACATTTTTCTTGTCTTTCTTTCAAGAATGCGTATCAGTTAAATGTTGAGCCTATTGTATTGCTTTCTGATTTTAAAAAATTTTCTCTCCTATTTAGTTTATCTTTTTTTCCATATGGTTACACTTTCTGAATAACTTGTTTGACTTTATCTTCCGAACATTAAATTAGCATTTTAAATTTAACCAACATATGTTTAATTTTCAAAAACTCTTTCTTGTTTCCTGAGTGCTCTTTCTTCATATTATTCCTGTTTATGTTGCATAAATATAATATCTTTTATTTCTCAGAAAATATTAATCATAGAATTTTTAAAAGCACTTCATTTTTAAGAGCAGTTTTAGGTTCACAGAAAAATTGAGCAGCAGGTACAGAGATTTCGCATATACCCTCTGCCCCTGCACATGCATAGCCTCCCCAATTATCAACATCCTCAGCCAGAATGATACATTTGTTATAATTGATGAACCCATGTTGACACATCATTATCACCCAAAGTCCTTGGTTTACATTAATGTTCACTCTAGGTATTGTGCATTCATTGGGTTTGAACAAATTTATAATGGTACGAATCCACCATGATAGTATCATACAGAGTAGTTTCATTGCCCTGAAAATTCTCTGTGCTCCACCTATTCTTCTTCCCTGCCCCTTAACCCCTGGCAAACGCTAAACTTTTTACTGTCTCCATAGCTTTGAACTTCCTGGAATCATATAGTTGGAATCAACAGTATGTAACCTTGTCAGACTGGATTATTTTTCTCAGTAACATGCATTTATGTTTCCTCCATGTCTATTCATGACTTTATAGCTCATTTCTTTCCAGGGGTGAATAATATTCCACTGTCTTGATAAACCATAATTTATTTATTCACCTACTGAAGAACATCTTAGTTGCTTCGAAGTTTTGGCAGTTATGAATAAAGCTTCATAAACATCCATGTGCATGTTTTCAAATATTTTTGGTAAATACAAGCATGATTACTGGATAGTATGGCAGGAGTATGTTTATTTCTGTAAGAACCCACCAAACTGTCTTCTGAAGTGGCTGTACCATTTTGTAATCTCACCAGCAATGAAGTTGAGTTCCTGTTGATCAACATCCTCACCAGCATTTGATGGTTTTGGGCCATTTTAACAGATGTGTAGAATCATTTTCAGCTGGATTTTGGCTATTATAACAGGTGCATAGTGGTGTCTCATTGTTTTATTAGTAGTAAATAATTTGCATTTCCCTGATGGCATATGATATGGAACATATTTTCATATACTTGTTTGCCATCTGTGTTTCTTCTTTGTGAGCTGCATGGTATGGTCTTTGGCCCATTTTTAAATTGGGTTATTTTCTTTTTGTTGAAATTTGGGAGATTTTTATGTATTTTGCATAATAGTCCTTTATCAAATATGTCTTTTGCAAATATTTTCTCCCAGTCTGTGGCTTCTGTTTTTTTATTCTCTTGATGGTGTCTTTTGTGGAGAGGAAAATTTTAATTTTAATAAAACCTAGATTATCAATTTCTTTCATGGATTGTGCTTTGGCACTGTATCTAAAAATCATTGCAAAACTCTAGGTCATCTAGATTTTCTCTATGTTGTCTTCTAGGGGTTTTATAGTTTTGTATTTTATATTAGGATCTGTGATCAATGATGGAATTTTTGAAGTATTTTTCTGCTTGTATCACTTCTATTTACCTTGCCTTGCTTTTTATTTGTTCATTTGTTTTTCTCCCTCTTTTTCATGTAGAAGGCTTTCCTTTGATGTTTGGTGACCATTTATTTATCATTCATATCTAACAATGAGGCACTTTATGCATGGAAAGATTTGTGTGATTTTGTGATCCAAAAAAATTACATCATTTTAATTGGGGCATCCCAAATGTTAATGTCTGTAGGTTCTTTATAAAGAATGAGCTTCCAGAGCTGATTAAAAGAGGGCTTATGAATGGAGGAATACTATTCTTTTTGTGGAATGTCACTTTTTCTTTTCATCTGTCGTCTGGCACCTCACCTTTCCCTTATTCTGAAATGGAGTCCCTGAGTGTAGAGCCTTTGTGGTTGAATTTCTTTAGACAATATATCTTGCAAATTTTCTATGAATGAGAATGTGGGACCAAGGGCTCTCAGACCTAACTGTTTCTTAATAGACTAAGTTAATTCCTCTCTCTTTACTTGAATCTCTTAGTTAAAGTTTTCTATTTTTCTTCTCTTTTGTATTCCTCTCTATAAACACTTATGTTTGCTCTCTTCTCCTCTGCTAAGTCCATTTCTCCATCTGTTTCCTGTTGCTTATATTGCAAATTGAAGTTACAGGTGCCTCCTGCTTTCATTAAGCATGGCATGTGTTTTTTAATGTACCTTGTTTTTTAATATACCTTTTCCTTACTGTGTTAAAACCGGAAGTCAGAAATGTGTTTTTTTCAGTATGCATTTATTTGTGGTGCTCACATGAGTCTTTGAACGTAGGAAAAATTCCACAAAAGTTTCAGATTGAATGTATATTGATAACATATACAAACATGTAATGTTAATAATAATGATTTAACTCAACAAATATTTTAGTAAATGGCAATCACCATGGTAGGTAACAGGAACTCCATTCTTGTGAGTAAGAGATAATAAATAAGTAACTATATGGCACTTGAATTTTGTTGTAAGCTCTCTGAAGAAAAATAGGAGATAAGGAGAAATAAACAGGGTAGAAGTATATTTCAAATAGGTTGTTCAAGGAGGCCTCTCTGTTGTTGCTTAACATTTCTTTTTTTAATATTCTCTTAACACAAGGACCAAGCAAATCACTGAAAAATTCACTTAGAAATAAGAATGATACTTGTAATGGTTAGTAGGGGTTGTAATTATTCACAGGATGAATATGTCTCCTTTTTTTCCCTGCCTTTGGAGAATTAAAAAAATAAAGCTGTTTAATGACTGTATGGTTTAAATACCCTTTGGGAATTTAAATCATATGGAAAAAGATGTATAATTCATTTATATTCTTTTGTTTATGGAGCTGGAGGAGAGAAGGAAAGGAACCTGAGGCTAATAGAAATAGATTACATCTCACTTATGGAACATAGATTAAAATAATGTATTTTATTGTGGAACTCCCTTCGGAATTCAAACTAAGTATCATTTACTTTTCTATTTAAGTAATCACTTTAGGGCTCTTTAAAAAAATCATTACCAGAAGATAATCTAATATATCATTGATATAGTTTCTTCCTTTGACAGTATCATTGACAAACTATCATATTAGCAATATCACCTTTTTAAAGTCTTGAAATGATAAAATGGAAAAATGCTCCAAAAGATGTAATTTTCCCAATAAAAATAACCATGGTGTATTCTCTATTTTCCTGCTATGTTTTATTGAAGAGAAGCAATATCAAATATGTTTGTGTATATTGCATTGAAAGTGAACATTTCTTCGGTCTACTCCAATTCATGATTTATTTTTTTTAAATATCTTCAGATATTTATTATATGATACTGGTTTTATCTAAAGTAGCTGTCCAATAGCAGTACTTTTCTACTAAAATCACTAAATATAAACATTTAAAGTATTTTTATCAATGCATAATATTTTACATATTTATGAGACATGTGATATTTTGTTAGCATGTGTGATGATCAAATCAAGATATCTGGTGTATCAATTACCTTGAGTATTTATCATTTCTATGTGCTGAGAACATTTCTAGATATGTTAAAATATACAATACATTGTTGCTAAATATAGTTACCCTATTCTTTTATCAAACATTATAACTTACACTTTCTGTATGTTTGTATTAATTGGCCAACCTATGTGCATCCTTTGCTATCTATCATCCTACCCTCTACCTACATGAGATCAACTATTTTTGCTCCCACGTGTGAGTGAGAATATGTGAAATTTGTCTTTCTGCGTCTTTCTGTGTCTGGCTTATTTCACTTCAATAATAGCCACCAGTTTCACCCATGTTGCTGCAGATGACATGATTTCATTCTTTTTCATTGCCAAATAGTATCCCATTTTGTGTATATATACCACATTTTCTTTACCCATTTCTCCATCGATGGACACTTATGTTGATTCTATATCTTTGCTATTATGAATAGTGCTGCAAATAAACATGCAAGTGCAGGTATCACTTTGCTATACTGATTTCTTTTCTTTGGGTATATACCCAGTAAGTGAGATTGCTAAATCTTATGGCAGTTCTATATTCAGTATTTTAGGAATTCTTTCTCAGCTAGTTCATTATTGGTGTATAGACATGCTACTGATTTTTGTAGGTTGATTTTGTATCTTGCAACTTTACTGAATTTATTTAACAGATCTAAGAGTATTTTTGATGGAATCTTTAGGTTTTTGTCAATATAAGATCATGTCATCAAGGACAGATAATTTTACTTTTTATTGTCCAGTTTGATTGCCTTTTTTCCCCTTGTCTTGCCTGTTTTATTCTGGTTAGTACTTCCAGTACTGTGTTGTGAAAGACAGTGGTGAAAGAGAGCATTCTTGTCTCGTTCCATTCAGTATGATATTAGCTGTGGGTTTGTCATATATGGACTTTATTATTTTGAGGTATCTTCCTTCTATGCCTAGTTTATTGATAGTTTTTATCATGAAGGATGTTTTTTTCTGTATTTATTGAGGTGATCATATGGTTATTGTCTTTCATTCTGATGTGATATATTACATTTATTGATTTGTGTATGTTGAACCACTATTGTACCTCTGGGTAAATCCCACTTGATCATGGTGTATTATTTTTTTGATATGCTACTGGATTCAGTTTGCTAGTATTTTGTTAAGAATTTTTGTGTCTATGTTCATCTAGGATATAGGCCTGTAGTTTTATTGTTGTTGTCACTGCATCCTTGTCTGGATTTGGTATAAGGGTGACATTGTCCTCATAGAATGAGTTAGGGATAATTCCCTCCTCTTTAATACCTGGAGATATGTTGAGGAGAATTGGTATTAGTTCTTCTTTGCAAGTGTGGTACAATTAGGCAGTGAAGCCATCTGATCCTGAACTTTTCTTTGTTGGGAGAGTTTTTATTACTGATTTAATCTCATTACTCATTATTCATCTGTTCAGGTTTTATATATTTTCTGATTCAATATTGGTAGGTTGTATGTGTCCAGGAATTTGTCCATTTCCTCCTCTAGTTTTTCTAGTTTGTTAGTGCATAGTGTTCATAATCCTCTCTGAGGATTTTTTTTTGTATTTCTATGGTATCAGTTGTAATGTCTCCTTTTTTTGTTTCTGATTTTGTATGGGTCTTCCATCTTTTTTTCTTGTTTAGCCTAGCAAGTGGTTTATCAATTTTAGTTATTTTGTCAAAAAAACCACAACTTTTCATTTGTTGACCTTTGTATTTTTTTGTCTTTATTTCATTAAATTCTTCTGTGATCTTTATTATTTTTCCCTTCTACTAATTTGGGGTTTTGATTGTTCTTACTTTTCTAATTCCTTGAGCTGCATTGTTAGATTGTTTATTTGAAATATTTTTATTTTTCTGATGTAGGTCTTTATTCCTATAAACTTCCCTCTCAGCACTGCTTTTGCTAGATCCCATAAGTATTGGTATGTAGGATTTTGATTTTCATTTGTTTCAAGAATTTTTTTAATTTCTTTTTTAATTTCTTCCTGGACCCAGTGGTCCTTCAGGAGCACGTTGTTTAATTTACATGTATTAGTAGTTTCCAAAATGCCCCTTATTCATTCATTTATAGTTTTATTCCATTGTGGTTTGAGAAGATACTTGATATGATTTTAATATTTTTAAATATTGGGAATTTTTTTGTGTCCTGTCATATGGTCTGTCTTGGAGAATTTGCTGTGTGCTGATGAGAAAAATGTGTACTCTGTAGCTGTTGGATGAAATGTTTTGTAAATTTCTATTTGCTCTATTTGGTCTAATGTGCAGTTTCAATCCAATGTTCTTTGTTAGTTATCCATCTACATGATCTAATGGTGCCAGTGGGGTGTTGAAGTCTCCAATCAGTATTGTATTGGAGAATATTTCCCTTTAGATCTGTTTTATATATTTGTGTGCTCCAGTGTTGGTTGCATATATGTTTAGAATTATTATATTCTCCTGCTGAATTGATCCCTTTATCATTACATAATGCCCATTTTTTTGTCTCTTTTTACTGTTTTTGACATAAAGCCTATTTTATCTGATACAAGCATAGCTATTCCTGCATGCTTTGGTTTCCATTTTCATGGACTATCTTTTCCATCCTTTTACTTTCAGTCTGTATGTGTCTTTACAGAAGAAATACATTTCTTGGAGGCAGAATATAGTTGGGTCATCTTTTTTTATCCATTCATCCAATCTGTATCTTTTAGGTGGAAAGTTTAATTCATTCACCTTCAAGGTTATTATTGATATGTGAGTGCTTATTCCTGTCATTTTAATGATTGATTTCTGGTTATTTTATATATTATTTGTTTCTCTCTTTCTTTCTTATTATTTATCATTGTAGTTTGGTGGTATTCTGTAGTTTTAACATTTGAGTTTGTTCTCTTCCTTGTTTAAAATGTTTAAAATTGCATTTTAAATTTTTATATACCTTTTTATCTAATTTGTTGTAGATTTTATTTGATGTATTATTAAGGAAAGCTCAAATTGATGAGTTCTTTTAAGATGGACAGGTACCTCATCAACATGTTTAAAACTGAATTTATTATTCTCTCTTAATCCTAGACCAGTGTCAAGGTACATATCTGGGAGTCATCCTTGTCTCCTGCTTTTCACTGACTGGTCCTGTTGATTTTACGTTTTAAAAATCTCTTAGTTTCTCCACATATCTCCAACACCAACTTTATTGTCTCTATTTTGGGCAAAATTACCATCACCACTTACCTGTGTTAGTTCAACAAGTTATCCATAGGGCTATTTGCAGAAGTTCATTCTTCATATGGAAGCTAGAGAAATATTCTAAGGAGGAAAAAGTAATCTTAACTCCCTCCACCTCCTACCAACTTCAAACCCTTGAATGGCTTCTCATATTTACCCTTGCAATAATAGTGTTTGAGGTACTCATCTCCCAACATTGAGTGATATGCTTTAAAAACAGAACAAAACTCATCAGGGAAATATTTTTAGAAAGCATCTTAATTGCATGTATGTATCTGTATTTGCATTTGTCTGACTTCTAGTAAGGTTAAATAACTTTTCTATGTTACTTCAATATTTGTAATTTGAAGGAGGTGATTTGCCTCTTCATATAATTTGTTCATATTATTTTACCTTATTTTTGTACTAATTTAATTAAGGACATCAACACTTATTATACCATTTAAAGTCTCAAATTTTCATTCTGAGTTTGTCCTTTGTTAATTTCACAGAATTTTATTTGACAAAATGATGCTTTTAGGTTCTTTTAATATATTCAAATATATCAGCCTCTTCCATTGTAGGTTTGTGTGTTTATGTGGATATGTTCAGTGTTAAATATTCACCTATATTGTTCTCATACCATCTTTGTGTTCCTTCCTTATTTACTCTTAAAATCTCATCTGGAATTTGTTTTTATGTAAGATTTAAATTAGGAATATAATATACTGTTTTTTCCAGAATTAACCAGCATCATTTATTGAACAATGCTACTTTTCCACCAACTTTTAAATTCTATGGTTAGCATAATCTAAATTCCAGTTTTCTTTTTGTTATGTTCTGACAATCTGACACTATTTTAACACTATTCAAATTATGTGCTTTCAATGTATATTTAAATATTTCTCTTTGTATTACAATTTTCATCTTTCAGAAAACCTTTACCAATTCATTTGGTTCATTAGCAAAACATGCTGCTGAGATTTTGATTTGGAGTACATATTATTTCTAAATTTATTTTTAGAGAATGTATGGCTTTTTAATATTTAACAATCCCATTGAGGAATATGTCATGTCACTCCACTTATTCAAGTATTCTTTTATCTCTCTCAAGAAACTCTTGACATTTTCATCATATCAGATCTACAGAATCCTTGTTAAAATTATATTTAGTCATTTTATATTATAGCCACTATTATGGATGTTAGTTTTCAACTTTTATACAACTTATTTAACTTACCTATTTAAATGTTTTGGCTATAATTTCCCTAAAATATTTTTATAAAAATAAAAAAGGTAACAGTGAACACCTTTATATTATTGATGACTGTAATGGGAATGGACCTATAGTTACAAAGGTAAGTATGATATTGATTATGGATTTGGAATAGGTATTTTTAATCAAGATTATAAATTATCCTTTTACAACTGTTTTATTAAAATTATTTTTAATCAAGATTGGTTATTAGATTTTATATATCTCTAATCCTTTTTATCTATCTATGTAATTGATTGCATTAACACATTTTCTAATATAGTGTCATTCTTGCACTATTAGAAGAAATCTCGGTTGGCTTTTATACTTCATTATTTAAGAGTCTAGGTTGTAAATGACAAAAACCCAATTGAAATTAGCTTAGAAGCAAAAGGAAATTGAGTTAATTTCTTGGAAGAAAAGAGGAATATCTCATGAAATCCACATAATTTAGAAAAATTCAGAATTTGCATAACCTTAGTAGCCAGGGATTTGAAAGCTTCAACTCTTAATATTGTTTTTCTTTGTTTATTGTCTTTCTTCTTTTCCTCTACTGCAGACAGTTTTCTTCATGTTACAAAAAAATAAAGCTGCTAAAAACTTTTGTCCTTTGAGAGAGACACCTCTGCAGCTCTTTCTGGCTCCAAGTCCAGAAATCTTTGATAAGACTTTTCTTCCAATCCTTGGACCTAGTAGTCTGGACCAGGATAAATGTGTCTCTTTGCATAATATGGTTTCTCTTGTAGTTACCATGTGAGTTTTCACTGATGTTAGGGAGCATTTTCCAAGAAAAGTATTGTTGGGTGGAAATTTCCTAAGTTTTTGTTTCAGTAACATTGCAGTATTTTATTGCTAAGTGTTATTTAGAATGTTTAAATTTATATTGTAAATGAGATTAGTCAATGGGGTTTTAAAAATTCATTATCACTATTATTATTAGGTTTGGATATCAGGAATTTTCTGTCCTGATTAAAGAACTTGGGACATCTCTGTTATCTCATAGTTGTGTCAAAAATGGTGTGGTTTTTATTCAGAGCTTTAGAGTACTTAACATTGGGAAATTCTTCTATTTCCTATAGTCTTATTCTGTGAGTAGGATTTTCAGATTTCTGTAGGAATACAAAAAGCGTTCCTTAGAAGACATCTGCATGGTAGGGATATTCATCGGTTTGCTGGTTAATTTCTTTTCTGTGACAGCATTCTGAATTTTTAATAGTGACTGACCCACCACCTCTGTATTGGACCTGCAGATCCTTTTTAGGAACTAGCTGAGATAACGCTAGACTTTGCCTTACCGTGTCACAGCTGTGAGGTAATGGATGAGGATGAATACAGTGTTCAGAGGCCCCCATTCCTAGCAGCAATTAGCGAGATCTTCCTAGGCTTAGGAATTCTATGCCTCATGTTTCACTTGTGTAAGTCTACTTCCACATTGTACTGCTCGTAGTTTGGGCACAATCTCTCCACTTTTTTGTTTTTATTCAGTAGTTTGTGGAAGACAAGGAAGTCGGAAATAAGAAGGGTGTGCAGAAACATTTTCTGCCTTATGGGAAACTTCTCTCTGCCTCATTTGCTTGTTTTAGGATAAAGCTAGCTTAGCCATCCTTATCTGTCTGGCTTGACTTCTTTCCTTGCTCTGCTATGCATGTACTCTACAGCCAGTAAATGGTGGCAATGAGCACTAAGTTTACCTTTTTGCATTCTAGACCCTGCAGGTTTATAAAATTGCTTGACTTTCCAGTCCCTACCAATTAACTACTACAAATATCTACCTTCTTCCCAATCCCTTCTTCTTCATGCTCTAGCCTTTACTGCAGAAACTGCTGGATGAATTCACTCGATCGCCTTCCTGGTGGAACTCTCCTTAGGATAAGCTCTAGTTTGATTTGATTCTTTGTTTCCTGAACTCAGTTATATTTCTATTGTTTAGAAGTATTTATCTATTTATCTATTTCTAAGCTCTCTTTTTCATAGCTGGTACAATTTTTTCATTTAAAAAAACATTCTGGGAGAGTGACATCACTGGGATTGTGGAGTAGAAGGTACTAACGTTCATCCCACCACAAAAATATAAAATGAAATAAAATAAAATAAAATAAAAATATGGACAGCTCTTCAAAAACCACAACAGCCCATAGAGGGCCCATGTTCACATTAAAGAATCTATAGCAATATAGCTGAGCAAAAAAATTGAGACTAAGCACATAGAGAGCATCATTGGTGAAAGAAGCATACCTGAGATGCCAGAAGAAAGTTAGGAGCAAAGAAGAAAGGTGAAGGCTATGCATCTCAGTCACATGGTGGGAACCACGGTGGTCCCCAGCAGCCTGCTCCACGAAAAACAAAGGTATCCCTTGCCACTGAGGTAAACAACAGCCTCAACCACTTTAACAATTCTTTATTAAAAGATGGGTTACATATCACACCCCCGCCACCTCCGCAAGAAGTAGCCACTGTTGAGCTGCTTCAAGGAAAGGGCCAACACCTTTCCCAACCTGGTCAGTGCAGCCCTAGAGTTGTGGCCACTATACGAGTGACCACACTCCAGACCTGGGCTCTGCAACTGCATTGGGCCTGATCATGTCTAGATACCAGAATCATTGCCATAGTGAGCTAGTTCACACTCCAGGACTCAGAACCAATCCTTTGCTGTGGGTGCCCACACTCCAGACACCATCACAACTACCATAGAGAGAACTAAGCCCCATTCTGATCTTGGAGCTGCTCTAACTCTTCATGCACCTGTGCTTCCATTCTTGACTCTCCTCCTACTTCACAGACATCCACTCCTTGCACACCGTTACAAACTTGGCAGTGGGGGAATCTATGTTCCATGCACCAGTGACATTACCACCCTGGCTTCCAGAACAGCAGTCCCTTCATGCTTCCCCATGCTTCAGGACTCCTCTCAGCTCTGTGGCCACTGCACAGGCACCACTTATCAGATACAAGTGCCACCACCGCTACAAACAAGCCCATAAGCCAGACTCTGTGCCAAGAGTGATTCCTCTGCATTACAGCTTCTCTGCTAGGAAAAATAGAGATCAAGAGAACTTTAGCAGTGATCACCACCAAAGACCCCCAACAAGCCTCACTGCCACTATGGATATTCACAGTGTTGGCCAGTGAAGATCCATGTAATCTTTGTCAACACTGATCTCAGATGACAAAGCAGCACAGAAACTACACACCTGGCACCCTCCCTGGTGCTAGAATGACTACACTGTACCCAGCAAGCACTCTCACAACTCCTGTAGAGGAAGGTCTTTTCACAGAGAAACTAGCCTGTAAAAGTCTACGAGAGGTACACCAAATGTGCAGACATCAATGTAAGGTGACAAGAAAAACCAAGGACACATAACACCACCAAAAGGACACAACGATCTCTCAATAACTGACCCCATCCAAAATGGAGATATATAAACAGCCTGACAAAGAATTAAAAATAATTATTTTAAGGAATCTCAGTGAATTTTAATAAAATACAAGAAATCAGACTGTGAAAAATCAAGAACAAAGAGTGGGTCCTGAAAGCAGCAAGACAAAAGATGCAACTCATATGTAAGGTAGTTTCAATAAGCCTAGCAGTGGAATTCTCAGCAGAAACTTTATCGGCCAAGACAAAATGAAATATTATATCTGAAGTGCTGAAAGAAAAAAAAAAAGGCCAACCAAGAATAATTTGCCCAGAAAATCTGTTCTCCCCAGAAGGGGAGATAAATACTTTCTCAGACAAGCAAAAGCTGAAAGAATTCATTACAACTAGAACTGTCTTACAAAAAATGCTAAAGAGTTCTTCAAACTGAAAGAAAAGGACACTTATGAGTAATAAGAAAATAGATGAAAATATAAAACTCACTGGTAAATATAAGTACACAGTCAAACTCAGAACACTCTAATATGTAATAGTGGTGTGAAAGTCACTCATATCTTTAGTATGAAGATAAAAGACAAAACTATTCAACTAATAATATCTAAAATAATTTTTAAGGGATAATACAAAAAGAAGTAAATCATGACATCAAAACCATAAAATAGGGGGTGGAATAAAAGTATACATTTATCTTATACATTCAAAGTTAAGTTGTTATCAGCTGAAAATAGCCTGTTATAGCTGCAAAATATTTTATGTAAGCCTTCTGGTAACCAGAAAGCAAAATGTATAGTAGATACCCAAAACATAAAAAGTAAGGTATCAAAGTGTACCACTAGAGAAAATCATATAATCTCAAAGAAAGATAGCAAGAGAGGAAGAAAGGAACAAAAGATCTACAAAACAATAAGAATATATTTAACAAAATGGCAGTAGTAAGTCCTTACATATCAATAATTACCTTGAATGTAAATGTATTAAATTATGCAATCAAAAGACATACAGGGGCTAAATGGGTGGAAAAACAACATCCAACTATATGCTGCCTAAAGGGGATTCACGTTACCTTTAAGTACACACATAAACTGAGAGTGAATGGATGGAAAAAGACACTCTATGCAAATGGAAAGGAAAATAGAACACGGGTAGCTATAGTTATATCAGACAAAGTAGACTTTGAGTCAAAAACTGTAAAACAAGACAAAGACAGCCATTATATAATGATAAAGTGATCAATTCATCAATAATGTACAAAATTATAAATATATATGCACCTAACATCAGATATTAATAGATCTGAAGAGAGAGATAGACTGCAGTACAATAATAGTAGGGGACTTCACTATCCCACTTTCAACAATGAACAGATCACCCAGACAGAAAGTTAATAAGGAAACACTGGACTTAAACTACACTTTAGACCAAATGGACAAAGCAGACATATATAGAACATTCCATCCAACAGCAGCACAATACACATTCTTCTCGAGGGAACATAGAACATTCTCTAAGATAGATTATATGTTAGACCACAGAATAAATCTTAACACATTTAAGAAGATGAAATCATATCAAGTATGTTTTTGTAGAAGATTTACTTTCTTCATTTCTCTCTCAATTTATGTGTCTGATTTCCAAAATAATATCTTCATGACAGCATTGTATCAAAAGTCAAAAAAAATTTTCACTGAAATAATACATTTAAGACTAAGCATTATTATTAGAATATACTCAAATTATTATAGTATAATCTAAAAAAGAAAACTCATGATATTTGTGTTTTTTTCTCAGAAAATAAATTCCATTTGTGAGTTAGGTGACTGAGTAATGAACAGTGTCAGATAGGTCCCCCCTTTAGATCCCTTAAATCTACCAGCTGATGGCTATCTCTATAACAATGATCTACTCATCTTTCTTTTTAATCTCCTACTAGCCCTTTCCTTTTCTCAGTCTGTTTTGTTGTTGTTTTTCTGTAAACACATACACATGCACCACATACTCTCCATTCTCTCCAATTTTATATAGATAGAATATTTTGGGACAGATTTTAAAAGTTAGAAAATTCAGAATGTTTCAAACAGTTTGTCCTATTTCCTATATTTTAATGAAGTATAATTATATGTTCATGGGGTAGTATTAACTATTAAGAATGGAATATTTTGAAAACCTTTGCCGATTCTTCCTAAAAAATAGTATATGGAAAAATCAGAATGAAAAATAAAGACGAGAAAAGTTACAAATAGTAAAATAAAAGTAAATAAATAGGATCTGATCAAATTAAAAAGCTGCACAACCAAGGAAACGATCATGAGAGCAAACAGACAATCTACAGAATGGGAGAAAATATTTCCATGCTACACATCCGATAATGGGCTGATAACTAGAATCTATACAGAACTCAGGAAAATCAACAAGAAAAAATCAAACAACCCTATCAAAAAGTGGGCAAAGGACATGAACAGAAACTCTTTTCAAAAGAAGAGGGACGGATGGCCAATAAGCATATGGAAACAATGGACAACATCTCTAATCATCAGAGAAATGCAAATTAAAACCACAATGAGATATCACTTATCTCCAGTGAGAATGGCCTTCATCAAAAAGTCCCAAAACAATAAATGTTGGCATGGATGTAGAGAGATAGGAACACTCATACACTGCTGGTGGGACTGCAAACTAGTACAACCTCTGTGGAAAGTAATATGGAGATACCTCAATGGTAGAACTACCATTTGATCCATCAATCCCATTACTGGGCATCTTCCCAGAGGAACAAAAGACATTCTATGAAAAAGACATCTGCACTTGAATGTTTATAGCAGCACAATTCACAATTGCAAAGATGTGGAAACAACTTAAGTTCCCATCAATACATGATAATAAAATGTGGTATATGTATACCATGGAGTTCTACTCAGTCACAAAAACAATGGTGATCTAGCACCTCTTGTATCATCCTGGATAGAGCTGGAGCCCATTCCACTAAGTGAAGTATCACAAGAATGGAAAAACAAGTGCCATATGCACTCACCATCAAATTGGTATTAACTGATCAACACTTATGTGCACGTATAGTAGTAACATTCACTGGGTGTCGGGCAGGTGGGGAGGGGAAGGGGATTGGCACGCGACAAGCTCTGACTCAGGTGGGGCAAAGGCAATATATGTAACCTAAACATTTGTACCTCTGTAATATGCTCAAATAAAAAGAAAAAAAAAGATAAATTATGCTTCTTTAATGAATTTACATTTTGAAAAGACTTTTTTACAAATTCAACAAAATCTGCATACTGACTTAACATTTCTAAATTAATTTTCTGTTCTATCTTTACATTTAAAATGCATTCTTATGATTATGTATTTACAAGAATAATTCTATTCTTTCTTTTCAAAAGTTTCTTTTTGTAAAATTGAGGAAGAAGTCAGAATAGGATAAAATGTTCATTATAAGTGTTTTGTGAATTTTCATTTCTGAAGGATTTTTTTCCACTTAAAATGTAAGCAATTTTTTAGAAAATAACATTTTGTAGGAACAGATTAGTGACCCACTTTGTCAATCATGTCTTTATGCTGGGTTACTGAGAATGAAATGTTTGATTTCCTTAAGTACTAAGTGTGACACTTGATATCTCTGACATTGCACTTTGACACTTCTTGTTTTATGTTTATTGTGAAGGTACATCCTCAGTCTTTCAAATGCACATTTTGGCTGTGATTATCTTTCAAAAGTTTTTAGAGAAATTTTGTGAAATCATGGATAAGTCAAAAATTCATGTTATTTTCGAATATGAGTTCCATCGTGGAGCCAATGCAGTGCAGACAGCTCAAAATATCAAGGGAGTATTTGAGAAGGATGTGGCTAATGAATGCACACTATGCCATTGGTTTGAGAAGTTCTGTTCTGGTGATTTAAATCCTGAAAATGAGCCATATGGGTGACCTGAGACCAAGGTGGATAATGATGAGCTGAAAGCTGTAGTGGAAACGAATCCATCTCGACCTATGAATGAATTAGCAGCAAGATTTGACATTAATATTCCAACAATATCGGACCATTCAAAAAATCATCAAGGTAAAGAAGCTGGATAGATGGGTTCTGCATGAATTAAATGAGCATCAGAAAAAACTTCTCCAAGCTTGCCTTTCATTGCTGTCATGACATAAAGGCAAAACATTTCTACACCATATTGTTATGTGTGATAAAAATGGATTCGCTTTGACAATCACAAGCATTCTGCACAATGTTTGGATAAAGATGAAGTGCTCAAACACAGTCCAATACTGAATATTCATCAAAAAAGGCTACTGGTGTCTGGTTGGTGGTCCAGTGCTGGTATTATCCACTACAGCTTCATGAAATCTGGTCAATTGATTATAGAGGATGTCTACTGCAACCAACTGGATGAAATGATGAGGATGCTTATGATTCAGCAGCTGAGATTGGTCAATAGAGACAGGCCAATCTTCTTGCAAGACATCACTTGACCACATGTTGCACAAACAACATTGGAAACTCTCTGTAATCCACCATTTTCACCAGACCTTGCACCAACAAACTAACACTTCTTCCAGGCTTTGGACCATTTTTTGCAAGGAAAAATATTCAATTCTCAACAAGCTGTGGAAAACGCCTTTTGAGATTTCATTGCCACTCATTCTCCGGAATTCTTTTCTGTCGACATAAACGAGTTACTGTTAAGATGGCAAAACTGTGTCAATAGTTTAGGAACATACTTTGATTAATTGTATTGCTTCTTGTTTGAGATACAATAAACTAAACTTTTGATTCAAAATCAGACATTTCATATTTAATGATCTACTACACTTTATTTTTTAGTTCCTTTTAATCATATTAGTACTTGAATGAATATAAATATATTAGAAACTGATAAAGTAATTGTGTGAAAATTAGCTCTACAGCCACATTCCCTTTTGTCTCCCATAGAGCATCATGCTAACAAGTTCTAGAAATTAAAAGCATGAATCATATGAACTCTTCATAATATATTTAAGCCTAGGGATGTACTTTGAAAAATCACTAAAAATTTGGTAAGAAAACATATGGTTTTATAATGAAAAGAACAAGTTGGAAGGTTTTGTGACATAAATATTAATAAATATTTATAATAAAAGTATGAATAAAATGTTTTCATTACTTATATTTCTTGATTTAGCCTTATTCATCCCATAAGCCTTTCATTCAGCACCTTCTGCTGGTTAGTTATGTACTAGGGATTATAGCGATAAAAAAGATGTGAAGGATAAAGTCTATTTTAAAAAAAGATAAAGTCTTTATCCTCACGAGATATATAATCTAATTAAGAATATTAACAACACAATATGGTTCTGTCATAAAAATATAAATCAAATGGTGTAATACTTTTTGTTATAATTTGGCTATTTTTTAATGTCTCTTTTAGTTAATTTTTTTGATTATAGTAATAGAAAATTTCAAATGCCTACAAAAGTAGAAAGGCACAATGAACTCCCATGTACCATTGCTCAGCTTCAAAAACCATCAGCTTTATACCATTTGCTTTTTTCCTCTTCTTACCCTTCTATTTTTTTTGAAATATTTTAGTGCAAATCTCAACAAAATATCATCTTAACTCATAAATGCATCAATATGTATCTTTAATAGACAAAACCTTTAAGGAGCATTTAACCATAATAGAATTATTATATGAACAAAATTGATAATGATTTCTTAATATCATCTAATATCTAATCTTTGTTCAATTTTCTTCAGTTGTATAGAATGCATCTTAGCTATATAAAGTCTGAATGAAACATTCAAGAACTAAAATTTTTAATTTTTAATTTTTTACAAAATAAGACAATCACAAGTTCTAGTTTTTGATGCCTCTCTTCTAAAACAAAATAACAACTGTCATCCTGAATCATCTTTGAATTATCTACACAATCTCATTTCAATTTAGAAATTCAGCAGGTGCATAAATTTCTAAACTTGTCATGGCAATATGATGTCATGAAGGTTTTCAGAGAAATAATACAATTAGTGTCAGGTGCCTGAAAGCATTGCTGGTAATTGCAATCATTTTTAAGGGGAAACAAGAGGAAAGAAAAATCTCACTGAAAAAACAGTGAACAGCTATATGCCATTTTTACATAAATTACATAGATTTATGCTTGCTTGTCTATTTACAGATTTAATCTAAATCACAAATTACGCTTTAGACTTTGAATACTGGTTATATTTTAAAAGATTTTCTCAATATACTTGTAAAGTTATATTGCATATATTTTAATTTTTATTATTCTCAAAAGGAGAGCTATATGACATGGCTAAAAATATCTAGAAACTTTTAAAATTTTCTTGGCTATTTTTCTAAAGATGTACTTTCCCAGTGGGTAAAAGTTTAAGGATTAATAGAGATAATATTTTCTAGTTACAAATATGTAAATACATGTTGATATTACTTCCCAAACCAAAAATTTGCTCATTTTCAACAAGGGAACACTTAGAATTAGTTTTACATTACTTTTATAAGTGATAATGAATATTTTAAATACAGCATTCTTCTAACATGCTTACAATTCATATATGGTTTTTTTTAAATTTTTATGCTATTAGGCCATAAATTCTACATACATAAAATCCAATTATAATATAAAAGTCAAGTGAGGTTCAAAGGTAGAAATGCAACCTGATACCTACACCACCCAGCCTGGGTATAGACATATATTGCTCATATATTACTTATTTATTAATATTATAAATGTTGAATTGTGTCTACTCAGGAAACACAAATGTGTAAAATTATATCATGTCTACTCTACCCTCTTATTTGCAATTTTTCTTTATTAAGAAATCTCCGTAGGAGAAAAGGAATGCTTAATAGGCTTTTGCATCCCAGAAAATAGTCCAGGACATAATAAAGCATTTTGGATATGGAGGGTCATAAAAATAGTGGAATGTTTCTTATTTGGGGAAAAATAAAACTAGAACCTATGGTTAGAAAATTTCTAACTCCCTGAACTGACAAAACACACAAGGTGTCATTTTTCCTTCACAGGAAAAATTCCACATGCATTTCATACAATTCTAGCATGATGAAGAGAATGCACTGAGCTATAAAGTAATATTAATGGGATAAGTTTCAACAAACTTCAAAAATATAATTTTACAATTTTAATGTATGGGCATAGACATAAAAACTCAAGCAATGTTGAAGAAGAAAACAAATAATAAAAGACTCTCTTTTAATCCATATTCCCAATTCCCTTTCTTACACATAGCTATTTTTGACCATTTATTTTTTTAGTTCTTCCTGTGATATATATATATATATATAAATATATATATATATATATTTTTTTTAGTTGTCCAGATAATTTCTTTCTATTTTTAGTAGAGACGGGGTCTCGCTCTTGCTCAGGCTGGTCTCGAACTCCTGAGCTCAAACAATCCGCCCGCCTCGGCCTCCCAGAGTGCTGGGATTACAGTCATGAGCCAGCCTGCCCGGCCTCAACAAACACTTTTTAAGCAATAATGTTTATCCAGGAATTTCAAACTGCCTCTATTTTTACTATTTTTACAAAAAAAAATTACCTTCTGTTATATTACTAATATACTCTGGCTCTTTTATCACAGTATGTCTTAAATGTTCTTATACGTAATGATTTCTTACTGGGTCCCTTGGCCAGCTGTCACTCTGAAATTTATGTTTGTTGTATTCCATCTTTTGTACAGTGTTTCTTGAATTCCAGTTTATGCCCATCAAGTCCTCTTTCTTGAAACTCTTTCATTTTGCTCTAGTAAAAATGTCTTTCAGTAATTTAAAAGAAAAGGCATGGAGGTACATTTTCTGAACTTAAATGTCTGAAATGTCTTCATTTTGCTTTCATATTTCATTGATAATGTCATTGGCCAGAGAATTCAGGACTCAAAATCATTTTCCACAAATTTTGAAGACATTTTCCCATTGTCTTTCAGAATTTGGAGTTGCTAACTTCTGGGAAGAGGAAAGTTTATATATATATATATATATATATATATATATATATATTTATTTATTTATTTATTTATTTATCTTCTCTTAATTTTTGTTCTGAAATTTAACCAGAAGTATCTAAGTATGTAGAATTTCTTTTGCCCTTTGTGAATGTCTTTCATTCTGAAGACTCCTATCTTTATTTAGTCATGGAACACATTATGCTATCTCTTCAATTATTCCCTCTCCTCTCTTATCTCTCTTCTCTTTTTCTGGAAAGTATGGAGATGGATGCTGACTGTCTTAGTCCATTCAGATGTGCCATAAGAAAATGCCATAAACTGGGTAGCTTATAAACAATTGAAATTTATTTCTTATAGTTCTGGAGACTGGAAAGTCCAAAATCAAGGTGTGTCAGATTTGGTGCCTGGTGAGGACCAATTTCTTATTCATTGATGCTTCTGCCTTCTCCTTGTGGCCTCACATGGTGGAAGGGGGCTAGCTAGCTCTCTGTAGTCTCTTTTATAAGCCCTCTAATTCCAGTCACAAGAGCTCTGCCCTCCTGATCTAGTCCCACCACCCAATGTCCTCACTTCCTAATAACATTACTTGGGTGTTAGGATTTTAACATAGGAATTTGGGGGAAGGAGGCACAAACATTCAAACCATAGCAGTGACCTTCTTGAATTGATCTTCTATGTTTCTATTTTTCTTCTTTTATAGGTTCCATTTTTTTAGTCTTTCCTCTACGTTGGGGGAGATATCTTCATTTTTTTCTTTCAGTATTTATGTTAATTTTGTTTTCATATTCACAGTTATAGTTTCAATTTCTATGACTTTGCTTATTCTTTGCTCCTTTTAAATGATAGATTTTTTATGAATGCAGCATGTCTTTTTGGATGTATCTGAGAATACCAATTATAATTCATTGCTGAACCTTGAGTTATTTTTGTTTTCTCTGTTATGAGTATGTATGTTGGTTAGCTTGGGATGCCATAACAAAATACTATAGACTGAGTGCCTTAAACAATAGAAGTTTATTTTCTCATAGTTCGGGAAGTTGAAAGTCCTCGATCAGGGTCCCAGTATGGCCAGGTTCTGGTGAGGGCGCTCATTCTGGCTTGTAGACAGACTTATCAGTGGGCTGTCACATGACAGAGAGAGAGAAAGAACTCTCTCCCTCAGTTTTCTTATAAGACCACTAATCCTATTGGATCAAGACCCCACCCTTATGACCTCATTTAACCTTAATTACTTCCTAAAAGCCTTGTCTCTAGATACAGTCACATTGGCAGTTAGAGCTTTGACATGAGTTTCGGGGGAAACACAATTTAGTCTATAGCAGTATATAATCTTTGTCTTTCTTTTTTTCTCTTGCCTTTGTTCTATTCATGTTCCTCATTGTTTATTGTTTGTATATATTTATTAATGAAGGACTAAATGGATTTTTATAGGAGGCTTGTTTTGGTTTTCTCTGCCATAACATTACTACCCGCTAAATGATTGTCCTGATTGCAGGAGTCATATATGCAGAAGGGCATGTAAATTGTAGATTGGCCAACCAGCTTTCCCTGCCAATTTGGGAGAGAGAAGCAGAAAGGGAGATTTGTCAGTAAAAAGTAAATAGCATCCAACTACATTAAACCTTCTCTTGTGCTGACCTGAGCTATGACTCCCTCTACTTGGGTTAATCTGCTTTTGCTATTCCATCTACCTTCGCTGCATTTCTGTGGATATAAGTCTTTTGTTCTTGCTGTTATTTCAATAATTGACCAAAAGATAGGAGGAGGGAGCTGAAGACAATATGTGTGCCTAGTCCATCATCTTGGACCAGTAATTTAAAAACAATAACAAAACATTTGGGAATATTGTTAACTTGTAACTCATAAAAATCTGCGAAGTAAATTAATATATGGGTGAAATATTTTACATGAAATTGTAAATTACTGTGATGACAACTTATAGTACATGCCTTGTAGCACATGAATAATTAGGGAAGTAATTATTAATTTCATTAATATGCACAAGAATCCTGTGCATTTTACACTGCTATTAACTCTATTAGCTACATGTTACAGATTGGGGAACTGAATCTAGAACAATTAAGAGACTTGCCCAGGGTGAAACAGCTACTAAATGACAGAGCCAAGATTCAATCCTGTAGTCTAGCCGTTGAGTAATTTCATTACTACTATGATGAAAATGTTGTAATCACAAAAATAAACTTATATGTGAAAATTAAAAAACTTACTGGTTGTTTTATGGTCACTAACATTAAAATATTTATTTTTGGCCAGGCATGGTGGCTTACGTCTGTCAACCTAGCATTTTTGGAGGCCCAGGTGGGAGGATCCCTTGTGGCCAGGAGTTTGAGATTAGCCTGAGCAAGAGTGAGACCCTGTCTATATAAAAAATAGAAAAATTATCTAGGCAAGGTGGCTTATGCCTGTAGTCCTAGCTACTTGGGAAGCTGAGGCAGGAGGATCACTCAAACCCAGGAGGGGTGTGAGCAATGAGGTTGCAGTGAATTATGATGACACCACTGCACTCTAGCCTGGCGGACAGAGTGAGACCCTGTCTTAAAAAATAAAAAAATAAAATATTTATTTTAAACAAATTTGTCAATAATATTTTTGAGAGGAGTTGCTCAAATAAGATATGTCGGTATTACTTTCTGCTGCAAGAACACTAAACCTAGGTCTACTCCCAGTACTACCCCCTACTAGTTCTGCAACTATTGATTTATCTGCTCCACTTTTTAGTTTTCTTTTCTGTTACATGTTCATTTCATTCCTCATGGAATATTTATTGAATGCTATATGCCAGGCTCTATTCTAAAAGTATGGGGGACACGACAATGAACAGAAGACAAAGTTATTTTCTTCAGGGGACTTGTATTCTAGTGGAAGACATAGTCCATGAATAAATACAAACTAAATATAGACTTCTGCTTTAAGCAATGAAACTAGCTTGTTTCTGAGCCATTCTTTCATTGAGAACTAGAAACCTGGGCAAAACATAAAATAGCACCTGTTAGAAGGCATAGGAGAGCTACTGAAGTAGTAGTATTCATAAGACTCAAAATCTGGGGTGAAGGGGAAACCTAAATAGGTGAACCTGCCAGATGAAGCTGCTTTTCCCTTTGTTATTTCTAATTCAAAAGCAGCTGTTGAAAGGCTGAGTGGCTGATTAGGAAGTGGTAACTGAGAGTCTGAGAAACATACCAGGGTTTTTAGCAATCAAAACTTAGAAATAAGACCTACAAAGAAACTTTCTATTGGCTTTCTATTGAGACCCTGAAGGGCTATAGCCTAGGAGTACTAATCAACCATTAGTAGTTCAGATCCCAAAAGGACTGAAGAACAGTTTTGAATCTGGTGAAGGCCTTAAAAGTAATTTGTCCCTAGCCCAACTGAATGTCAGAAGCAAAAGAACATATTGATGGTTTGAAGCAATAATAGGGATTTTTAGAGACACTTTGGTAGAAGAGAGAGCAGGGGAATGCTGGTCCTGCTGAGAGTGTGTTGTATGAAATGATTATGGGGTCCATACTGAGTTGGGCAGCTGGTGAAAGCAAAGGAGGATTAATAGCCTGGGAGAGTGGGAGTGGCTTTAAACATAGTAGTCATGGCGACGAGATGCAGGAAGGTATGATCAAAAAGCTAGTTTTTCCAGTAGAACAGTTTAAAGATAGATAATGACGAACTTGGCAAAGTCAGTGGTTTACTGGAGTGAAAAAGATAATTAAACAAGGAGAAACCAACAAACTGTGTTGGAGGCATTATCTAAGTTGGATGGTGATATTGCAAAGGATGCTTGGCAGGAATTAAAATTGAGAGGAAGTCAAAGCCTCTGTGACTCAGAAGTATTAGAAAACTTATATAATTAGTATTTCTTTATGCAGATTTTTAACTTTAAGAGGAGAAACATTTAGAAGGAAAAAAATAACTATTTATCCTTTGTCTGAGGGTCATTATGTTCTTTCAACCCCTTCAATTTATTCTTTAATCTTTAATTTAATAAAAAAATATAATTTGAGGAAAAGGGATTTTTCAATTACTTTAAGAATTCAGGTAAGTATTGAAAGGATACAACCTTAAATTTTATAGACATTATTTTATTATAATTATAAGTAAACTGCTATTTTTCATAGTAATTTTTGACAATGGGGTAATGACCAAAGCTCACTGTGTAACATCTGGTATACCCTATGTTGACAAAAAATCAATTAGAATTTTTAATTATTTTTGTGCGACATCTGCATAACAATCTAATTCAAAGCCGAATTAAATGGTCCTTGTGGTGATGATGTAGAATGATACATTCATGACTTAAGAAATTGCCCTTTCCTAGAGTATAGGATGTGAAAATATTTGGCTTTCTTTTCCTGATTTGGTTACCAGGTTTGATTTACATCCTTAATAGTACTTGTTGTTATAGCTTAATCAATTGTGAGACCGAAATGAGAATCGGTTTTCCAAAAAATTTCTGAATGTTTCTTTTTACTCTAGAACTTAATTTTCTTATCAAATTATTTTTTATAGTTGGCCAACACTTTTGAATAATCCCCATATAATTAGTTGCTAATGATATGATTTTCATCCTTCTGGGTAATCTTGAGCCATTGCCAGTCCTCTTTAAATCTTCTGATTAGGAAAATAAAATGCAAACAGAAATAAAATAGAGTGACCAGAAACTCTGGAGACAAAGTTGGATGCACATTTTTAATCAACACAAATTCCAATCAACCCAGATTTCAGTTTTTAATCTTTATTAATTCTAATTACATATTACAGTCATTTTTACTTCTCTGTGATAATTTTTGACATATCTCGGTTCTTCAACAGGATACTATTATTTAATAAGAAATGAAAATGGAACTCTTTCACAAGAATTACATTAATCTATAGATGATTGGTACATTTGATTGATCTCTGTTGTTTGCATTCTAAATATAATTGCGTTTGAGTAACAAGTAGCCATTTTTCAATGCTGAAAGCTCAGCCATTAATATTCTTTTTAAATTTCAATAGATTTAAGGGGCACAAATGTACCTGTAACCAGAATACTGTACATTATACCCAATAGGTAGATTTTTATCCCTCACCACCCTCCCACCCTCTCTCTTTCTTAGTTTTCAATGTCCATTATACCACTTTATGACCATATATACCCCTTGTTTAGCTCCAACTTATAAGTAAGAACATGTGATATTTGTTTTTCCATTTCTGAGATACTTCTCTTAGGATAATGGTCTTCAGTTCTATCCAAGTGGCTGCAAAAGGCATTATTTCATTCCTTTTTATGGCTGAGTAGTCTTCCATGGGGTGTGTGTGCATATATATATTTTACTTTTTTTTATCCAATTGATGGGCACTTAGGTTGTTTCCACATTTTTGTATTTGTGAATTGTGCTGGGATAAATGTTTGAGTGCAGGTGTCTTTCTGATAAAATGATTTCATTTCCTTTGGGTAGATACCCAGTAGTGGGATTACTGGATCAAATGGAAGGTCTACTTTTAGTTCTTTGGGGAATCTCCATACAGTTTTTCATAGAGGTTATACTAGTTTACATTCCCACCAACAGTGTATAAACATTTTCTTGTCATTGCACTCAAACCAACATCTATTGTTTTTTGACTTTTTAATAATGGCTATGCTGATAGGGGTAAGGCAGTATCTCATTGTGGTTTTAATTTGAATTTCCCTGATGATTAGTGATGTTGGGCATTTTTTCATATGTTTGTTGGCTATTTGTCTATCTTCTTTTGAAAAGAATCTGTTTATATATTTGTCTCACTTTTTGATGGGGTTATTTGGTTTTTTCTTGCTGATTTGACTTTGTAGATTCTGGAGATTAGCCCTTTGTTGGATGTATGCTTTGTGAATATTTTCTGCTATTCTGGAGGTTGTCTATTTACTATTTTGATTATTTCCTTTGCTATGCAGAGTATTTTTAGTTTAACTAAGTCCCATTTTATTTATTTTTATTGTTTTTACATTTGCTCTTAGTCATAAATTCTTTGCCTAGAGCAATGTCCAGAAGAGTTTTGTTTTTGTTTTTTTTTTCCCCTTTTAGGTCTGGTAGAATCAATCTGTGAGTCCATCCAGTCTGGGGCTTTTTTTGGTGGGAGTTTTTTAAAAGTATTGTTTCAGTCTCACCACTCAATATTGATCTGTTCAGGATTTCTGTTTCTTCCTGTGATTCAGACTTGGGAGCTTTTGTGTTTCCAAAAATCTATCCATTCCCTCTAGATTTTCTAGTTTGTGTGCATAGACATTTTCATGGTAGTCTTGGATAAAATTTTATATTTCTTTGGTATCACTTGTCTTCTTTTTCATTTCTGATTGAGCTTATTCGATCCCTTTCTCTTCTATTTCTGGCTAGTGGTCTATTGTTTTTGTTTATCTTTTCAAAGAACCAACTTTTTTGTTCCATTGATCCTTTCTATTGTTTTTGTTTTTAATTTAATTCAGTTCTGCTCTGATCTTTGTGTTTCTTTTCTTCTGCTAGCTTTGGGATTTGTTTGTTCTTCTTTTTCTGGTTCCTTGAGGTGTGACATTAGTAATTTGTAATCTTTCTGTCTTTTTGAGGTAGGGATTTAAGGCTATAAAGATCCCTTTTAGCACTGCTTTTCCTGTATCCCAGAGATTTTGGAAGCTTGTGTCATCTGAGTCATTCAATTTGGAAATTCTTTTTATTTCCATCTTGATTTCGTCATTGACCCAAGGATCATTTACCATCCAGTTGTTGAATATCCATGTGTTTTTGTAGTTTTGGCAATTTTTGGTGGAATGATTTCCGGTGTTACTCCACTGTGGTCCAAGAAGATTCATATGTAATTTAAATTTTTCTAAATTTTCTGATATTTGTTTTGCGTCCTAACTTATGATCTGTCTTAGAAAAAAATCCTATGTGCTGATGAGAAGAATGTATATTTTGAAGTTTGGGGGTAGAATGTTCTATTAATATAAATGTCTGTTAGATCTATTTGTTGTAGAGTCCAATTTAAGTCCAGTATTTCTTTTTTAATTTGTTGCCTTGATGATCTGTCCATTTCTGTCAGTGTAATATTGAACAATCTGGCTATTATCATGTTGCTGTTTATTTCCTTGCTTAGCTCAAGTAGAATTATTTTATGAATCTGGGAGCTCCAGTGTTACGTACATATATATTTAGGGTTGTTATATCTTCTTGTTGAATTGCTCCTTTTTTCATTATATGATGGCTGACTTTGTCATTTTTGACCATTGGTGATTTAGAGTCTATTTTATCTGATATGAAAAAAGCTACTCCTGCTTGCTTTTGGTTTCCATTTGCATGGAATATTTGTTTCCACCTCTTTACCTTGAGTCTATGAGAATCTTTGCAAGTTAAATGAGTTTCTTGGAGACGACGTATATTTGAGGTGTGTGTGTGTGTGTGTGTGTGTGTGTGTGTGTGTGTGTGTGTGTGTGTGTGTGTTTTAATCCATTTAGCCAATCTGTATCTTTTAAATGGGGCATTAAGACCATTTATGTTCAATGTTAGCATTGATATATGAGATACTGTTCTGGTCTTCATGTTTATTGTTACCTAGTTGCTTTGTTTTCTCCCTTGTGTTACTGTTTTATAAGATCTGTGAGTTTTAACTTTTGAATGTTTTTACACTGGTGAGTTTTAATTGTCCTGTTCCATGTAAAGAACACTTTTAAACATACCTTGTAGGACAGGTCTAGTGGTAACAAATTCCCTTAGTGTTTTCTTTTCTGAGAAAGACTTTATTTCTCCTTCATTTATGAAACATAGATTTCCAGGATACAAAATTCTCAGTTGGCAATTATTCTGTTTAAGAAGACTAAAAATGGGATCCTAATTCCTTTTGGCTTGTAAGGTTTCTGCTGAAAAGTTTGCCGTTAGTCTGTTGGTTTTCCTTTTGTAAGTCACTTGATATTTTCATTTCAGAGCTTGTAGGATTTTCTCCTTCCTGTAGACTTTGTCCAGACTGATGACTGTGTGCCTTGGTGATGTCCTGTTTGTCATGAATCTTCCAGGTGTTCAATGACCTTCTTGTATCTGGATGTCTAAATCTCTAGTGATACTTGGGAAGTTTTCCTCTTTTATTCCCTCAAATAGGTTTTACATGCTTTTTGCCCTTTCTCCTTTTCCCTCAAGGATACCTATGATTCTTATATTTGTTTGCTTTACATAATCCAATATTTCTTGGATATATTATTCATTCTTCTTGATTATTTTTTCTACATTTTTGCTGACTGGATTAATTTGAAAGCCTTGTCGTCAAGCTCTGAAATTATTTCTTCTGCTTGGTCTAGTCTGTTTTTTAAAGTTTTGTCTGTATTTTGACATTCCCTAAATGATCCTTTCATTTTTAGAAGTTCTGTTATATTTTTTCTTATATAATCTGTTTAGTGAATGTTCATTCATGTCCTGATTTTTTTTTTTCATTTCATTGTGTTGGTTTTCAAATTTCTCATCAATCTCATTGATCTTACTGCCATCCATATTCTGAATTCCACATCTGACATTTCAACAGTCTCCTTTTGGTTGGAGTTCATTGCCAGAGAACTGTTGTGATCCTTTGGGGGTGTCAAAACAGCCTGTTTTTTTTTCATGTTGTCACAGTTCTTAATGCTGGTTCTTTCTCATCTGAAACCTCTTCTGTCAGCTCAAGACAGATAGCTTTGCCGTACACCTATTCTCCTGTACTGAGAACTCTGTTGCTCAGTGAGGAGAAATAGAAGTCTCTGGGTGGTGTACTTGAGTCTTACTCTGGATGAATTACCAAAGAAAAGAGGGGTGGGTGCACTATGAGTCTTTAAACTGATGTTTTCCCCTGCATCTGCCTGTTCCCCTGTGGTTGTCAGTGGTGGTTGGCTTGTGGGGTGTGGACATTCACCCCACCCAGGGCTGTCAGTGGCAATAGGGGGGGTCAGTGTGTGGTGGTGCGGTTGTTTCCACCACCTAGCTCCATTGGTGATGGCATTACTCTGGTGTGCTACACCACTCAGAAAGCAGTGGCAGGCACCTGGGGCCACAGGCACTCTCTCCAACTGGGCAGTTGGGTGGGGTTCCCCTGGCAGCAACAAGTGGCTCTGGGACTGTGGGCACCTGCTCTGCTCAGGTCCCCTGGCAGCAGTGAGGGTATGCTGCACCTGCCTATGAGGTGCGTGAATATGCCAGGCCTCCCCACTCCCTCCCCAGACTAGTAGGGGTTTGACCCCTAGATAAATGCCGCACTTTAGGTCTGGGACCTAAAAATGGTACCAGCTGCAGTGCCCATGGTTTGGGAACCAGTAGGACCCCACTATGCCTTTTTTCCTTAGCAATTCTGCTTCATAGTCTCCCGTAAGTTCCCTGTGTCAGTCCAGAGGCCTACTGAAGTAGAAGAGACTTCCTGCAGCCCTGATTGCAATGTCCACTGGTAAAGCGTAGAGCCCTGGGGTTCTCTCCTCTGTCTCTTCCCCACATGCTGGTGCCTTTGATCCTGCCAAGGAGCTTGCTCCACTTCCCTCTCCTTCACTCTGGGAGCCTCCTGTCATCTCTCTGTTGATTCCCTATGCTCTCTTCCAGACAATCGATCTAAAGGTGAATATCCACTCACCACTTTTGATACTCTCAGCAACAGCAATGTTTGCAGGCTCTTTCTAGACCACGACATCTGTTTAGAATTCTTTTGAAATGCTGCGCTTTCTGCTCTTTTCTGCTGCAATTACTTTAGGCATGTCCTTTTCATATATATTTTGTAAGTAACATGCATGTGGTTTGTGATTTCTCCTATTTTTAGAATTTGGAATTCTCTTAATTTTGTCATAAATTTCTATGTATATTTGTTTTTCTGGTAAAAAATAAGTTTTGATGATTTCCTAAGTATTTCCAGAGGCTTTGAATAATAGTTAATTCTGATAATTGAAGATATTTATGAAATACATAAAACTATAAAGTTTAGGATCATCTAGACCAGTGTGTATCAAACTTTAATGCGCATACTTGTTAAAAAGTTAGATTTAGGTTTAAGAGAAAGGAGGTTAAGTCTGAGATTACATATTTCTTGTAATCTATCAGATGATGCCTATGCTGCTAGTCCTTGGACCGTAATCTGAGAAACAAAGAAATAAATAACTTTTTGTTTTGATATGTTTGATTATTTTTTTTCATCAAGTAAAATCATTTTAGCAAGTTTCTTAACTTTTTTTCTCCACTTGTGGGTAATAGGCTATCATTCTATCCCTTCACCATAAAACTTTTAAGAAAAAACATTCTAATCATGTTTGTCCAGTATTTCATCAACTCTGCTGGGACCGTTTACAATCATTTTGCCCACATTACTTTTAATGACTGTTTTCTTGATGTTCCTTATGAATTCATTTATCTCCAAACCACAGTTCTTTATGCTCATTGATTATAGGAAATTAGTTGGTAGAGGACAGAGCCAAACTTTCAAGGAGACAATGAATACTCTACATCAGAGTCATTATTAAGAAAATCTGTGATACTAGAGTGATTGGTATTTAAGGCGTTAAACATGGTGTTTGGGAAGGGAGGAAATCCCATGTACCAAGAAGAACATCCAGGAATGAACACTTTATGTTACACATGAATATGTTCTCATGTTTCTGGTTAATGTTAAACCATACTAGTTGGGTTCATGTTAATCTTTCACCCTTTCTTTCTGTAGTTGTAGCTCCTTAGTATCACCAGACATATGCATATCAAATAATTATAAGCCATATCTAATCAGCTTTATTTTTCTCTTGGCCAATTGTGAACTAGGGGAGAAGTTACAATGTACAGCAGGGAGCAGTATCTTATCAATAGCTCTCTGTACATGCACATGCACACTTATATGTGTGCCATAATAATGGCTCATACCAGTTTCTGCAGTTTGTCTTCCTGTTTGATCACTGAGGTCAATGTATGAACAATTACTATACCTATTATTCTTTATTTTCCCTATGGCCTAAGTCTTATTAGTCTTGATAGTATTTTGCCTTGATAAGGTGCCTAACTGGTATAGCCCTTTACTTGCTTCTCCCATAAACTAAAAGCCCCTGAACCATCATCTATCAACACAATTCTACTCGTATTTCTAAAATTCTTTAGTTATGATTGCTTATCTGTGAAATGAATATGAAGAAGCTACTTGCTGGCTATCTGGTAGGATTATTTACTCCTCAGGAAACCAAGTATTATTTAATAATACACATATTCTAGATTGGATGCATTATTTTAAATATCGAGATTACCTGTGAATTTTTATTCTTTCAAAACAGCCCATAGTGATGCTGTGCATTTTTATAGGATTTTGTTTTATTTTGGCATAATTATGTTGATACCTTGAAAGTAACCTTAAAAGCATTGGCGTAGTATTTTCTAGTCTAGTATTTTCAAAATTAAAGGGTATTTATTGATTTCTTTTATATTTTTCTTGACTTGTCTTTATTCATTAGAGGTCTATTGTCTTATCCTCATATCAAATGATTAAATTTTCCTAGGCTTTATATTGGAAATTATCAATTATATCTTCAAAAAGAAGTTGTTTATAGTCATTTTGTATATGCCTTTTTTGTCAGTGACTTCCACTGCAAACTCAGGTTGTTTAATAAAACAGTAACACATTATTGGCCTATCAACTGTCATGCCAATTTCTAATTGCTAGATTTCAATATAATTCCATATTATATTTTTATTCATTCAATTGTTCATTTAATGAGTTGTTAAGCAATTCATATTAACGTTATGGTTTATTTTCATTAGTTAATACACTGTGATAAGTATAGCTCAATTATCTTAGGGTACTCCTGTATATTTTATGAAGTTTAAGGAGTATACTCACAGAAATATGCTTATTTTTAACAAATAGTAGTTGTACCTGGTCATTTATCATTTTTTAATCTCTGTATTTTTCTCCCATATAGTTCTTGCTTTGTAAAATGTAATTTCTGATAATAAGCACATAACAGAAACCTATAAAATTACTCAATTTCTATAATTTTCATGTTCCATTTTAATTTCATATAGCTTTCTATTTGGAAATATATTTTTTCAAAGTTAAAAAAACACAATTTAATTTTGGTAGTGACAATGATTGTATGTTTTCTCTTTAAATTATTCTTATTTTATTCGTGAGAATATTGACCAAGAATATTTTAGTCATCTTGATTTTACTCAAGGCTCTTTGGTTCCAAGAATCAGAAACTCACTCAAAGTAGCTCAAATATTTAAGGATACAGTGATGTTATGGAAATGAAGTCCAACTGGGTATTGTGGAGAAAGATTCTGGGATGTTGGAAGCCATCAGGAACAGAAATTATGACTCTTTCCCTCTGGCTTTCTTCCTGGTGTCATCATCTCTCAGCTTTCTTCTCTATTCTGTATGTTTGCTCCAGCCTCCTCTCAGAAGAGGGTCCCTCTGCTTACCTTAGATTTTTGCTCTGCAATAAATAAAACTCTTATGGAGCTTGATTATCATAATATAACTCTATGGTCAAGTGTCTACCTCTGCTCCAATAAACTGTGGCAGAAGGAAGAGGAAAGGCATGTGATTCAAATGGTCAAAAAATAGTGGAAAAGAGGCTGATTGCAGAGAAGTGCCCCAAACATGACCACTGTGATCTGCCATTTTGATCTATATGTCTTAACAATATCATAATTACTCACAAGTCATGTTTCCTTTATTGAAAGAATATGGGATCTCAAAGACATTGAATAATTTCAATATCATTGATTTAACTTTTAGACACAATCAGTAATTTTCAGTGAAAGGCACATAACAGGAAATTGCTTAAAGTGTGAGAGAACTACTTTATAAATTAATATCAAATGACAAAAGATAAAGTGCTAAATTTTCTATACTTAACTGAAATTATATCAGCTGTATAAAAAGTAGACTTTTGAATTAATATTTTTATATTTTTCTTATATTTTCCACATTACTCTAAAAATTAAATATTTAAAAGTTTTTGAATGATACAAGTATCTCTTGAACAACATGTATAGTAAATCTCTATTTGATGGAACTACAAATAAAACCTGGGACTTAAGACATTGTTTTGGTTGAAAATGTCACTTTAATGATGTAAGAATGACTCAGGGCATAGTTTCTGGTTCTTTGGGCTAAGATCAAGTGTAGAATGACTCAGGGGTAAAGAGAGTCAAGATTCTATGACTTTTAATTCATTAATATGGGGACAGAAGAAAAAGACAATTATTTTTCTACTGATATTACCATAAAGATTTAATTTTAAAAAATTAAGGTAATAAAAATCAGCTTTGTTTCTTTTTCTTCCTTGTAATTTTTTGTTTAACATAGATGACCAGAGTTCCACCCCATTCTTTTAATATGCACAATTAATATAGCTCAGGGAAAATTACAACAATTGCCCAGGTAATTTCTTGTGTGTTTTATTATAAAAGCCAATTTAAAAGTTTTTCAGTGTAAAGAAATTTTAAGAACCTGCATTGTTTTTAGATAACAAAATAACTGAATTAGTGTTCTGTTGTGCAAATTTTAGAGTATTATCTTCAGAGTATTTTGAATATGTGTCTTGAATTGGCTATTTAACATTATGCTTCTTTCTCCTACAATACCTTCTCTAGATCATTTTCACTTGAGCACATTTTGAGTTTGCTGTATTGTATAAATTCGTCTCTTCATTACTTGTATGCTATAAAAAGGGATTCTTTGGTTTTAGGAGAAACTAAGCAAGGCTGATGAAGAATATAGGGCCTTGATTCCAAAGAGTGACTGCAGCCATTTTACTGCTTTCTTCCCAGAAAGCCCATTGCCCTGGGGTTTATAGATAGGGTGTGTGTCTGTCAGGTCTCAGTAGCTTGGTAACAAGATATTTTCTATTTTGTCTCATAACAATAGTCATTTCTAATCTATACTTTGATATTGGCCTTATTAAAATTTTTCTAAAAAGAAAATTTAATAAATGGAAATTCTCATTAGTATTGATTTGATCTGAAATAAATGCACTCTCCTTGATATTTTATGCCAGCTAAGCAAAACAAGCTATAAATAGGATCTATTAAAAATAGACTCTTCATACAGAGATCTAAATTAAGAGGAAGTAATTCTCGTTTACGCTTCCTTTATAAATGATTCATCTTTACTATTCTTTTTTAATCATCAGTTTCTATGTGCATTTAAATTGATTTGACTTAAAAATCTAAGTTGATAACTTTTCAATAACATATTTATTTTGTTAGTCAAAGCAATAAGATTAGAGATGAAGTAATCCTATCTGATTTTCCTTGGCATTCCTCACCAACAGTTTTGCATCTGTGATTGAATATTAATTGAAATGCTATTGTGGTCAATTATGGTATCAAAATAAAAAGCATAGTTGTTATACGGATGGTGGTTATACATAAAAATCAGGAGAGTAATGTTTATCTGAATACTGAAGGGGTTCAGAACATACTATCCCCAAAATATGGCGCCTTGTGGTTTGAGGAAACAGCAGAAGCAGGAAGTTCACTCTCACCTTTCCCTCACCCCTTCCCTGCTGAAGCAAGCTGTAAAATCTAGCTGACCTTTCCCTGAAGTGGGTTATAAGACCCTCGTTCCAAAGGTGCCCACCCCTGTATATCCTTATCACTGAAGACACAGGGACACAGAGAAGAATGTGCACAAACAGGCATTGTGAAGCACCCCCCCCCATTTATTACCATTAGATCAAACCCACTTTGTCCAATCATACTTCTCCACGAATAGCCACATCTTCATCAAATTAAGCATAAAAATACGTAGGTTTCCATGTTTCTGTGGATCTTCATTTCTGAAGCCTCCCATGTCATATAAAGCCTGTATTAAATTCATTTGTATGTTTTTCTGTTAATTTGTCTTTTGTTATAGGGGCCTAAGCTATGAACCGAGTGATGAGTGAGGAAAAGAGACTTTTTCTCCACACAATACCATTAAATATTCTATTACATAATTCCATTGGAAAGTGTATCTGAGATTTAATTGTAATCGATGCTGTTAGGTTATTTCCCAAAAGACAGTAGTGATTCACAACCCCAACAATGGGTAGAGTGCTAATTTTTTAATCCTTATCCGAATGCATGTTATTATTCTTCATAACTTTTTCCCACTTAGAAGAATGAAAAAGTCATTCCATAATTGCTTTAACTTGTTTTCCCCTTACTCATAGAGAGGTAGATTATCTTTAGACAAGTATATCAATGGTGTACATTTCCTCTTCTGTGAAAATCTTATTATTTTTTTATAAATTTTTTATTAGTTTGTCATTTTTGTATAAATTACAGGTACTTCTTGTCATACATTTATTTTCATGCCAGAGGTTTTACAAATATATCTCTTAGGCTATCATTGCTTTGGGTTTTTTTAACCTCCCAGAAAATAGACTTTTTGTAATTTAATAAGCCTATTTTTCCTTTATGTATTTCTTCCTGTTTTATAAAATCCCTTCTAATTCATGTTGACTTTTTTTAGATTTTCACATTGAAATGTAAAGATATGTCTCAGTTTTATAAATTAAGACCCAGAGACACAGAGAGCTTAATAACTTTGTTGTATAACTTTATATCTTCTTTCAGTTACTAATAAAGTTTTCTATAATTATCATAACTATTAATAATGTATGGCATCTGCTCTACTGAACATCTGTTATCAGGTACCTTTTCTAACCTTGCTATTTAAATAAATGCCCTAAATGTTCTTTAGCAAACCATGCTTTCTAGCCATGTATTGTTGCTACCACTCCCAGGTTGAAGTTGATTTTAATTGGATTAAGCTAGTCATCACATCTCATTTTGTGTGCAGTTAGAGCCAGTAGATCTCAAGGGGATATTTGGGTACAGGGGTAGCTAAAAAGGAGACTTTCAGTTTTCCTCTTGATTTGGTGATGCTAAGATATAATACTTAGAATAACTGATGCTGTCTGACTATGATGTTGGAAGCCAGCTAAAGATGGAACTCATACCTGGAAGAAGCATAGTCCAGACAGAGATACTGTGATACATGAGGTGTGAATCAGCCCCACCTCGAGCTAGCCCTTTCAGTTAAAAGAGCCAAAAGATTCCTTTTACATTAAGCCATTTTCAAATAGTTCCTCTTCCTTCCTCCCTGTACATCATAAAAAGTCATCAGAGACATTCACTAATTATGAACATAAACTATGGAATGAAGGAAGAATCTCATGCTTAAATGTTCTAATGCAATCTCCCATTTGAGTTTCCTTAATCTAAATTATATTATATTTAATTTGTAATATAAAAGCTTATAGTTTACTCTTTAAATAATTTTAAAGAGAGAATGGGTACTATGTAGAATCTACATGTGCTACCTTTGATACTATCCAGAACTTTTTCTATACTTTCAGCTTTATAGTTTAGATCATATAACTTTTCATCCTATATTGTATCATTTCTAAATTATTTTTAACAACACCATGGATCTGGTGAATATACCTTATTTTTATACATAGCCTTTACTTTTTAATAGCCAAGCATGGTAGGAATAAAAAAAAGTTATTTTTAACAGTTGGCCCCAGATTCTTCCTTACACAAAAGCATTCTGTAATTGGAAGGTGGCTGAGTACAAAGTTTTAGGCCATGAAGTGTGAGGCCTAGAGGTCATGGACTGAAAGAAATATCTGAACTGTGTGGTATGAGAAAGTATAGTGATTGGAGATTGGGGCAAGAACCAAGATAGAGGTGGAAAATAGGGGACTTTAAAAACAGTAATTTTTTAAATTCAAGAGATGTTTTCTCCGGTAGGGAAATGTGTGTAGAAAGGGCACTGTGGACATAAGATGGCATGTTGTTCAACATAGCGAAGCAGATTTAACTACAGTAGGTAATAGGTGATTCCTGATAATGGTTGAAACTTACTTTTTTTAGTAGAAGAGAAGGGACTTAGGTTACTTTCTTTGATTCAATCTGCTTACATTTTGGCAGTGAAGAACACTGTTCTGAAATAAATAGAATGTTCATTTTTATTTAAAAACTGTTTAGGCACTAGTGACTAATTATATAAATAGCTATAACCTTACTTTCTGGAAGCAGTACTGTGCATATTATATCATTTAAAAATTTTAAACATGGTATAGAACTATAAGACAAATGTAAAAATGGAGGTGACACATTAACATTTATTGAATGTTATGTCATTTTTTATTTAATGGCAAATTAATAGCCACAGACGTTTCAGCAAACTAGGCCATTGTTTCTATGTGTTTTTTTCTTTTGCTTTAGGTATGAGTGCTGTATATGCAACATAGCTTGTGATTTAAAAGTAAAACCCAATATACTATATTGATATATAAATTAAATTTACTACTCTATTTCAGATTTTTGTGGCCAACAATACATTTTTCCTTAAAAACAGGCTCCTTTCCAAATGGAAAGAAACGCATATCAACTTGCTAGTGCATGAACAGTCTGTATCTAGTTTTGAAAATAATTAGTTACACTGGATCCAAAACTAAACTATTTGATATAATATTTAATATTTTCTTATTTTTTATTTTTTATTTTTTATTTTTTTTTATTTTTATTTTTATTTTTTATTTTTTTTTTGAGACACAGTCTCACTCTCTTGCCTGGGGTGAGTGCCGTGGCGTCAGCCTAGCTCACAGCAACCTCAAACTCCCGGGCTCGAGCAATCTACTGTCTCAGCCTCCCGAGTAGCTGGGACTACAGGCATGTGCCACCATGCCCGGCTAATTTTTCTATATATATTTTTAGCTGTCCAATTAATTTCTTTCTATTTTTGGTAGAGACGGGGTCTCGCTCTTGCTCAGGCTGGTCTCGAACTCCTGAGCTCAGGACGATCCGCCCGCCTCGGCCTCCCAGAGTGCTAGGATTACAGGCGTGAGCCACCGCGCCCGGCCCTTATTTTTTAGATACTAGTCTTCAATTTTCCTTTAAATGTTTATTATAACTGCTTTTGGAAATTTATCAGTTGTGATACTGTTTCGACCTGCTGTAGAAATGACAGAAGGCAGAAAATCATGTTGCATTTTTCCCCTCACGTGTGTGTAATGCTTTATATACTGTTAAATCTTTATGGAAGACTGAACACAAAGGGATTATGTCAGAGGCAAATAACAAAGAATAGAAATTGGCATTTTATTGGTAACCGAGTTTTTTGGTAACAAAATTCCATCTTGTCTGAGGTTTCAGTAACTAAATGTTGAAGCAACTTCCCTACTGCCTTTGCAAGTATAAAAAAAAGAAAAGAAAAGAAAAGGTTTTCCCTAGAAATCATCCCCCAAATTATCTTCATTATGATCTCTTGATTACTTTTTGAAATAATTTAATTAGACAATGAAAGAAAAATTTGTTGGAAAATCTGGATATCTATGGTTTTTTTTTTTAAACAACTTAGGATAGATCGTAGTAACTGTGAAGACATTAAAATTAATTTTAGGTTTCAAAAGTAGCACTAAATTACAAAAAAGATGAATACAGCTTCTTCCACCCACCATTTGGCTAATTAAAGAAAAAATACCTGACATGCAAACCTGTTAAGAAAAATCATAGACTAACCTAATTGTAGAAACGTAAATTTTAATAAAAAATCTTTGAAGCTAGGAATTATGTGACAGCCAAGTTCTGATGCCCTAGATCACTCAGCAGAGTGCCTCTCTCCCTAACATACAGTATTGGCCAAACCTGTTTAAATCATTTTTATCCTGGTAACACTTCATTGGAGTTTTATGTGATCAGCATTTGAAGCCAACTTTTGGGAAATGCAGTTGGGTCACTGACATTGGAACCCTCTAATTCCAATGGGGACATACCATGACTTGAATATAAAATAGGAAAACAATTGTGAGGTTCAGAATGAAATTAAGGTTGGGATTTAGTGTTGCCCAGGAAATTATTATTCTAATACATAGAAAAAAAGGGAGAGATCAAAGAGTCTCAGTGAAAAAACTGCAGAATTTTGTGCTCACTATTTGGTCAAGGTAGTATTTTCTATACAAGAGAAAGTGTCAGAAACTAGATAGCAAAAAAAAAAAAAAAAAAAAAAAAAAGAAAAGAAAAGAATTAATTACACATATGTAAATCTAGATGATATATTTTTGAAAAAAGGAACCTAGCCATTCAATGGTGTATTCATCAGTAATGTTCACTGATGTCTTCACTTTAAGGATTTCTTGGCAGGCAAGAAGTATATATTAATAATAATGAGTCCAAATAGCATATGTGGTGGTGTGTTAGAGGAAGCATGGCTAAAAGGTGCTCTTATCTTTTTTTTTTTTTTTTTTTTTTAGTGTCTTGACTGATTAACAATAGCCTTTAAAGGACCCTTAAGTTAAAATTTCCTGACTTCAATGTGTGAATGATGAAAGATTTTTCACAAGTGTAAAGACTTCCAAGACAACCAAAGGGTCGTATATCTCCTGCTAAATATATTAATTTCATCTGTACAAGCCATTGCAAGTTTTGTTTTATTTTCTTTTTTGTTTTTGAGTTTGATTTCACTTACTCTAAAATATAGCAAAGTTCTTATTCTTGGAGAGGTAAAATAAAAGCTCTGTCAAATCAATAAATTAATTTGTAAACATTTATATTTGCATAAGTTAACCTTAACAAATCACTTGTGGAAGTGGCAGAATTGTCAGAATTGGTTTGAGTTATGACTCTTGTCCATGACAAGGAAGCGTACCAAAATGATTAAAAGGGACTGCTTCTGAAACATTTATTACCCACCCTTTTTTAAAAAAACGAAAGCATTTAATCAAATCATCTCCGTAACATATCATGATGTATATAGTGATAAATGTACTAAAGTATACCAATACATTCAGATTCCTATTTTTAGGGATTATGTAAGAAAGAAATTGTATATTCAGCTCAAATCACTAAGTTATTTGCAATCTTATCTGTAGAATGTTTTTCAGTAGAAAATTGACTATTTGAAATTAAAAAATTACCTTTTAAACAGTTTCTGTGATTAGCCAATGTCTTAGTCCATTTAGTTGGCTATAACAAAATACCATAAACTGGATAGCTTATAAACAACAGAAATTTATTTCTCAGAGTTCTGGAGGGTGGGTCCACAATCAAGGTACTGAGAGATTCTGTGTCTTATGAGGGCCTGCTTGCTTTTTCATAGATAGTACCTTTCCGAATGGTGGAAGGGAACAAGGCAGCTCTCTGCTGCTCTTTTATAAGGGCACTAATCCCATTCATGAGGCTCCACCCTCATGACCTAATCACCTCCGAAATGCTCCACTTTCTAATACCATCACCTTGAGGGTTAGGATTTCAACATATAAATTTTGGGTAGGACACAAACATTCAGACCATAGAATTCTACCCCTAACCACCCCCCACCACATTCATGTCCTTCTCATGTACAAAATGCATTCATTCCGTCCCAATAGCCCCCAAAGTCATGACTCATTACAACATCAACTTTAAAATCCAAGTACAATGTCTCATCTAAATATAACTAAACTAGATATGGATGAGACTCAAGGTACAATTTATTCTGAGACAAATTATTCTCCAGCTATGAACCTATGAAATCAAACATGTCATGTGCTTCCAAATTACAGACACAGAACAGTCATTACCATTCCAAAAGGGAAACATAATGAAGAAGAAAGGGGTAACAGGTCCCAAGTATGTCCCAAACATTAAAGCTTGAGAATAATCTTGTTTGACTTGAGGATTTTCCCTCCAGGACATCTGGGGTGATGGCCCTGCCCCCACAGCTTTGGACAGCCCCACACCTGTCGTGGCTCTGTGCCTGGGCCCCCCACCATCGAGGTTCTCTGAGGTAGCCCCCGCTCTGCAGCAGCTCTGTGCCTGGGGCTTGTGCTTGTGGCTCATCTGGGCTGGAATCTTGCACTGGTGGCTCTACTGGTCTGGAGTCTCAGGGGTACCCTACCCCCATGGTTCCACTGGGCATTGCCCTAGTGGGATCTCTTTGTAGTGACTCTACCTATGAGGTGGTTTTCCTCCTGGGTCCCATGGCTCTCCAGGTTATCCTTTGAAATCGAGATGGGGGCAGCCCATAGCTTGGCTGGGTACACTACATGCTGCACCAGGGTCAGCTGGTGTCCCCCATGGTGCAACTGAGGAACAGGACAATAGAGTGAGGGGAGCAGAGCCTGTGATGTGAGGTGGTACTGAGCAACAGCGGCTCTTCCTTTGAAATTGTTCTGTGCCCAAGACCCTTGCACTCTGGGTTTATGATGAGGAAGCAGCTCCTGATGGTCTTTGAAATGCTATTGGGGTGGGGGGTCATTCTTTCATTGTCTTGACGAATAGCTCCTGGCTTTCGCAGAGATGGCCTATCCAAACTAATCTCCTTATCAGTCACTTGGCCACAGCCTTGGTATTCCCTCCCAAGCACACTTTCTCATTCCTTATAATATAGATAGGCTGAGAATTTTCCAAATTTTTAAGTTCTGTTTCCTTTAGATTAATAATTTTGTCTTTAAATTATTTCTCTCTTCTCACATTTTGCCAAAAGCACTCAAGAGAAGCCAAACCGTATCTTTCAACACCTTAGAAATTTCTTCTGGTCAATATCCCATTTTATCACTTTCAAGTTCTACCTTCTACAAAATACTTAGACAGGAACATAATTCAGCCAAGTACTTTGTCACTTTTTAATAACGTTGGGGGGATACAAACATTCAGACCTTAGCAGCCAGAGTATGATTAAAACTAAAATTTTCTTTTGAATATATGCCTCTTAAAAATCTTTAAAGGGATATAGGGGTAGAAAACTCATACTATTTCAATACCTATATTATAAATATATTTGTTCTACTTAGTGGTTTGTTACTCAATCACAAAATGATCTTTTTCTAAATATAGTCAACATATAAAATGTAACATTCAATATGAGACTTGGTTAAACTAAAATTAACGGTTATCTCATATTTTCTTAAAATTAGAAAATCCTCTCTCATCCTAGAGTATAACATCTGAATACTTTTCTTTCGTAGCTCAAGATGAGTCTTAAAGGTGAAAAGAATGACTATAGGTCATCATAATTTGCAAAGTGTGTTTAAATTTGTAACCTTCACAGGTATAATTCGTTTTGCAAACTACCACAGCATGCAGAAGCAGATTTTTTTTCAACTAGAATTACAAAAATTAAGCCATAATGCTGTTAATTCAAAATAATTTCATATTTCTCTAACTTAAAATATATCTTGACAAATGATATGTACTCTGTTGATCTAACATATAAATCCCAATAGAAATGTACAAAGAGCAAATATTTTTGTTTTGTTAATAGAAAACTTAAGAGTTTTAAAGAAGGAAATAGATTAAAAACAGATAAAGGTAAAAATATATTAGTATAAGAAATCTTTCAGCCATTTGATCAGCGAATATATATAATCGTAACTCTAAAACAAAGCTGACAAAATTATTTATATTGCTGTGTTTATTTGAAAAAAAATTGGTATGTATAATCAGACCTTTCAAAGGCCTCCAGTTGTTTTAGGCATTTTGCTCTCTCACGTTCATTCTCATTTGTTTTTCTTTACCTTCACTGCAGGGTGATGGCAAAACATCTACTCTGGAGCCAAAAATATTGGGCCAATTACAATTTGTCAAATACTTAAACTGTTGGTGCTAGGTCATTTCGTTCATAACGTGATCATATAAATTGTACCATAAAGATCATTTTAAATGGCATGAGTGTTTAGCAAAAGCTGTTTCTGATGTTACTTAATGAGACTATCTTATATTCATTCTGTAAACATCTCTTTAAGGAATGAGTAAAATGTTATGTTCTTTTAATTAATTCAAACTAGTGTTTATCTTTATTTTATGTAAGGATCTTTATAGCTATTCTGTTTATAATACTGCCATTGTAAAACTACTAAGTTATATGTATAGAGAAGTTATCTATAGATATTGGAGAAAGACAGAAACTCACAGAAACTGGAATCATTGATGATGTTAGGAACTATTTTATGTTCCCTAACTTTTAACAAATTCAATAATTTCCTAAAGAAGTTTCAGAATTTTTAAGAGTATGCATTTAGGAAAATTGAGAATTTTGTTGGGTAAGTCATTCACTTAATGAAAACCATTTTGAAATCATTCAAATTTACATGTGTTTGGTCAGTCTGTCACCTCTTTAACAATTTGTAATGATGATGCTGGGTTTTATGTTTTGGGTACAGCTGACCTCAAGGCAGGCAGTGACATGTGTCATAGGACAGGCCAATCACTATTCTCCTAGGAACTTCACAAGTGCTACTAGAAAGTTCCCTGAGTATTTCTCTATAATTACAAGCTCCAAAGACTAGGTCAGTCCAGACCTTCTGGGACTATTTGGTGTCAAGTGAAGAGAGCCTGTCTTTGAGAATGTTCAGTGAAGAGGCAAGCAGAGAGGGAGAGCAGAGATACTGTAATGTCAAGGGATCTCTGGTCCATTAGTATCTATAGCTAGCACCTTCACTGGACTTTCAGATTAGGACAACTAATAAATTACCATTTTGCTTGAGCTAGTTTCTGATATATGCAAAATGGTCCTAATATAGAATGAAATATGTTTCCTAATTAATTATTTAATTAATTCACAATTATTTACTAAGGTGTATTATGATCTAAGTCCTGTGCTAACATCTAGGTATTCAGACATCAAAGCCTTGGTCCCTGACCTCCAGGAGCTCATAGTAGGTGAAGAAACTGACAACTGAATACAATTAAAATTCTAAGTATTAAAGGCTATAACTGCAAATAACAGGGCGGGAGTCCCTAAGTCAGCCTGAGGGTGGAGTTAATCTGAGGTAACATTATGATGGAAATGATTATTGAACTTATTATTTTATAATTTGGGGGTGGGTCGTATGGCAGGAAAAAAGTGGATGATGATGAGAGAAGAAAATAAAAGAGGCTATGTTTCAGAAAGATCTAGAAATACAGAAAATCATATGTATATAGAGAGAAGTGTATGAGACTGAATATGTTGCAACAAAGCTTATTTGTGAAAAAGACCTGCAAGAAATTGAATATTGTTGGAGCAAATTGCAAATGTGAGAGATGAGAAAAAAGTGCTGGGGAGAGGCCAAATCACACTTGATGCTGTATGCTATCCATAGAAAGGAGTGTGAACCTTGTCTTTTAGTTAATTTAGGGACATTGATAGATTTTAAGCAAGGGAATGATGTGATCTTATACATTTAAAAAAAAAAGGATGGGTTAGAAATGATTAATAGTGGAGAGTGGGAGACAAGATATAATTAAAATTCTAGTGAGAAGCAAAGAGTTCCTACACTAAGCCAACTGCTTTGGGGATGGAAAAGCCTAGGCAAATTAAAAAGGATTGTGGAAGTTGAATCTAGTTAAATGAGTGGAGAGGAGGGAGAAGTCTTAATATCCAGCTTCCGTCATTGAGTGTATGGCAGTAAAATTCCTTAAAATGACAAACACAAGAGGAAGACTAGATAGTGGGGCTGGAGGGAGATAATGAGCTTAAAGCACCCATGAAAAATGAAGATTACTAGTAGGAAATTGATATATATCTGAAGCTCAGAGAAAATGTCTGAGCTTTGAAGATGTAAATTTGGGAGTCACCAGGTATTCTTATGTTTATTCCTGTTATTAGATAGGAAAAATTATTCTCCTATGGGGTATAAAATTGTCACCTGGGTAGTATGTAAAAGGGATATTTTTCTTTATTTAATATTAAACATCAAAGGCACTTGAATAATTTTAAAGAGTTTTAGTTAATTTCCTCCTTTTTATCTTTTTAAATAGAGCATTTATGTATTGTCCATTACTTATTATTCAAAAGAACACATCATCATATCCTTATATTAACAGGAAATTGAAGATGGACCATTACAGTGAAGGCTTCTATGACAATAAGTTAGACTATTAGAAAGCTTTAAAATTATTTTTAAACAAAACACTAACCACCTCATATATCTGTGATATTTTTTTGTAAGAGAATCCAAAAGTAAAATATGGTAACATTGTGATAAGACTTCTTATCCATTTTGAGAAACTACAATGGAATAGGAAGATATCAGAAAGTACAATCAGTTCTTATATTAAGGTTCTCACATGTTAGAAAATTGCTGGTGTAGAAAAATTAGTTCAAATTTAAATGATAATCTGATCAACTGTTTTCTTGGAAAAGAAAATCTTATTCATGATGTTTTCTTCATTTATTACATTAGTCAATCATCATTTATTAGGTTTTGTAGAAAAATAAATAAAAAGTATAGTAAACTATTTAATATATTCTATAATACTCTTTTGTGAATAAAAAAAATAATAATATAGAATGCTTACTTGATTGTGTCCATGTATAAGGTTTTGTCAGTTCTGCTGGGCTAATGGAGATTGCCCAAACTTCTTCTAAATAGCAGAAAATTAGGTATACTATGAATGAACAAACATAAGTATCTCTCTGCACTATTACTTTATATAACCAGAAGCATAAACATACCCTCCTATTTGAAATATTTTATCAACAATTTACTTTGCTAAATATGTAAAGATATTTTATTGATAAACAATTGGAAAGTGCTTACTTTTTAAGGCAATTAAAATATTTCTATGTTATAATCAACAATCATAGTTTACTTCCAGTTTCTCCCAATATTGTACCTAGTAAATTGCTCCAGATTTCGTAATCCAAATTGGAACAGATGGGACTGTGGTTCTGATTGTGGCAAATCAAATTTCTTCAGACATCTTCTGTGCCAGGGTAGTCCACATTCCTCATGATCCCTTCCTCAAATGTGTCCACCACAGCTTCACCTTGCTTTCAGAGAATAATTTCCCTTCAGCACTGGGGACTCTGTACTTTTTGAGTTTACAAGTTTTGTTATCTAACCTCAGGAATAATAATATTACCTCCCATTTTTATTCAGATCTGCATAGTTATGAATCTTTTGAAGTGTGTTAATGTTCCTGTCCTAATCCTCAACCAACTTGATTGTCACAAAAGACACATTAACATATAAAACATCAGAGTGTTTGCTATGAAAATCATACTAGAAAATGGCTAGTTTCCTGCAAAAGCTATAATACCTAAATTTCAACTGTTTTTACATATAATTGTACATTTTTGTTCAATATTCTGGCCATCTTTATCTTCTAGGAAACAATGTGATCTTTCACTTAAGCTGTGTTAGATTCTGGAGTACATGTTTTAAAATGAATTTAAGTATCTATATATGTTAAGGAAAGATAATCTAATTTTGACCTATAAAACGACCTGTTTTGAAAATTTTTTAATAGTCATTCACACATCTAGGAGCACATTTGCACACAAATTCTAGTTTCTGTGTCTTTGCCAACATCAATTAGTAGTAGGAATTATGTAATTTTTTAGCAATATGTTCCAGGAGAAGACAATGCCTCCAAGATAACTAAAGGACATGGGGAGCACTGTAGCGGGAGAAGGGCATGCCTTTAACCTGCACTTGGATGAGGCAAAGACATAAAGTGTAACCATAATGTTTGTACCCTCACAATACCCTGAAATAAAAAAAATTAAAAAAAAAAGGCCAAGTGGCTCAAAATTAGGGATGAAATTCCAATATATATTATAAAATTTAACAGTTAATCAATAGTGATAGATTTATGTTGGTTATGTGATTTTAAAATATTACCACTGTTAAAAAGATTATTCAGTGATACTTGTTATAGAACAGTAAGTCAGACTTTATTCAGGATAATCATGATAGGTGTAGGGACAACTGCAATGAGGTTTTGCGGTAGAGGAGAGAGATTGGGCTCAACTCTGAATACAATGAGAAAAATGGGAATTTATAGCAAGGAGCAGGTGAGGGTCAATGGATGGAAAATTACTAAGAGGAAACATTAGGGGTGGGGATGGGGATTCTGGCCAATCTAACAGGATTCTTGCTGAAGACAGGCCCGGGTGATCAGACATCACCTGAGGGATGGTGGAGGATGAGGAACCAAATTAGATATGGAGGGTGATCAGATATCTAGGATGAGAGATTCTGGCTAAACTAACTTAGCAAGATCCTTGATAGAACTGGACAATGTCAAGATGAATATGGAAGTGCAAAAGTCAGAGCCTAGTTGAGCAGAGGGTTCAGGGGAGCCTGAGTAGAGTTTGGTCAAGGAGAAAATCTTGTTACCACATTTAAGATTTCTTGCTCCATATATCTCAATTATGTTTCTAATAAAAAAAGATAATTCAAAGAAAAGGTTTCACTATTACAACATTAGGACTTTAGCATATAAAAATATAAAAAGACCTCTAATTCCGGGAGAACTCTGATAACAATACTGTGCTCTCTCTGAATATTGAAGTGTAACTATATAAAATCTAAAAACGATGACATGTCATGTACGCATGTACATAATAATAAAAATGGGTCTACCTGCTTTACAGTGAGTATCTTTACAAGGTATCTCTGATTGAATCAGTCTAGTGTTTATTAGATCAGTCTTGTTATTTTATTTTATTAGGAAAAATTGAATAAAGGATTCACAATTCTATGTACTAATATTTTTCTGAAGTATTTGCTTAAAATTAAATACTTTATGAAAGCACTATAGTCAGTAAGTCAAACTATTGGTTGAAAAATACAAATACATTTAACAAACTAAATATATATGTTTAATTTGCCCTACCCCCTGATGTTCAATATCTGAAAAGCATCTGGCAATCTTAACAATGAAGATAATAGACTAGATGACTCCTTGATCCCTTTTAGCCATTAATTTTTTGGAGACCTGTGGAAAGTCCCTTTTCACAGGAATATCTTCATTGGAGGATAAGAACCATTATCCGTGTCTGTTCTCCATGAAGGGAGGGAGTTCAGAGTTTCAATGGCTCTAATGAAATTCCTTCCTGTGCAACACAGAACACGCAATTTGAGGTTGTTGATGTGAATGAATCTCTAAATGGATAACCACTTTGTCAGGCTGAATATGCTGTTGTAGCAGTTGTCACTCACACAGACCATTTCAACTTTTTCTTCCCATTTGAAGGCAGCTCTTCTAACAGACAAGCATAATATATTGTTTTTTAATGATTTAAAAAATTACATCAATCTCCACTTTAATAAATATCCTCAAATCCCCACCCTACCAACACCACCACATTTGTCTGAGCTGTCTGTATTCTTGCTTTTACCTGACTGGGAAAAGAGACTCAATCCAATTCTTTTCTTATAGAAAAATAACATATTGACCCATTTCACATTCAAAGATTAGACAATGTCTTCCTGGAAGCTGCCTCAGAAGTAAAAAAAAACTATGATGTAATACATTAGAGTTCTATTTCAACATGTGTCTTGCTATTTTTATGTATACCCCTATCAGATCTACTACTGTATTTCCCTATAAGCCTAGTTCTCTGGAATTTGACCAGATCCTGCATACTAAGATTCTGTATAGACCTTGAGAAAATTCATAGAATTAGAATAACAACTTTGATCATATGGAAAAAAGCCTTCTTTCTTCTCCCTTTTTTTCCTGTCCCATCTGTGTCTCATTTCTGCTCATGAGCTCTTGATATGACTTGGCTTTTAACAATATACTTTTAAAAGATATTTCTGTTTGCAAAAGTTTAGATATTTTTACTTTTAAAATTCAATAATATGATGTTCGTATTGTTTATATTTGGATATATTCTGAAGATTTGTGTCAATCTCGTAAGGCATCTTGTTTGCTAGTTTAATTGCTAATATTATCTCTGAAATTCTTCAGAATGATTCCTATGAGTTAGTGGTTATACTCTAACCAGAGAATCAAAGTAGACTTTTCATACTCCATCAACTCCCCTCACATCTTATTAAACTCCAATTCCTGTAGCTTTGATTCATACAAATTTTTAAATATGTAACATTCTTTTCATCTCTTTTGGCACTGCTGTAAGTCCCTCATATCTGGCACAGATTATTTCAGGAGTCTTTTATCTCCCTGTCTTCAACTCTGCTCCTTCCTCTTCAATCTAACCTTTGCTTTCCACCCAGTAGTAGTTCTCTCAAAGAACTTTCTTCTAAATAAAACCTCATGGAGGTCCCCATCATCTACAGATTTAAGTCCAAATTCCTCAGCATGGTGTATAAGGCCTTCTGTGACCTTGAGTTGGGCTAATATGATAGCTCTTCCTTATACTTTATCTTTCATTACAAGCCGCATGTTTTATTACAAGAAAACTACTTGGTATTTTTCCTTATGACCATGCTATTTCATGCTTTTGTGATTTTTTTTTTTTTTTTTCTCATGCTTTCACCTCTTCCATACCTGGCAAGTCCCTATTCATCTTTTTTTTTTTTTTTTTTTTTTTTGGAGACAGAGTCTCACTGTCTTGCCTGGGGCGAGTGCCGTGGAGTCAGCCTAGCTCACGGCAACCTCAAACTCCTGGGCTCGAGCAATCCTACTGTCTCAGCCTCCCGAGTAGCTGGGATTACAGGCATGCGCCACCATGCCCGGCTAATTTTTTCTATATATATTTTTAGCTGTCCAATTAATTTTCTTTCTATTTTTCGTAGAGACGGGGTCTCGCTCTTGCTCAGGCTGATCTCTGCTGAAAATTTTCTCATTTCCCTTTGGCTTCCACTAAATGATTGCTCCTCTGGGTTCCCAGTAAATGTTATTGCAATTAATTATTTACATTGCTGACTGCTTCAGTTCTTGAAACAGGATCTTGGCAGATGTATATCCAGGATCTGATAGAGGCCAGACACATGGAAGACAATCAACAGATGTTTGTTTAACTGAATCAAACTTTTCCTTTCTATTTAAAACCTTCACCTTGACTATATGATACACTATTTTAAAATCTATTCTCCAATGTTTTAATGTATATTTTTTTGTGTTTGAATAGCATAAGAATTATAATGATTTCAGAATTCACTTACTATTATAATATCCATATCCATGTCTATCTATCTATCTGTCTATATATGTAAATTAGCTCAAGGTTTTAGAATTGTTTTAGAGGGCTTCCTTGACCTTCTACAATCACTGTTTGAAACCGTAGTATTAAATACGTATAATAGATGAGCTTTGTGAAGGAGGAAACATCGTATTCAAATTTTAGAAGATAATCTAGTTATAATTTAACTTTTGAAGTATGCAAATGATAGGCTGCTATTCCATCAAAAACATGAATAACAAACTCTAAAGAATTCACATTCTAACATATAAACTTTTCCTTTTATTTCCAATGTAACTTTCATACAGCTGATTAAAATGCACTGTGATGTTGTGGTGAAAAATTTTAAATCATGTGGTTACTTTCATTAATAATACCATTTTTTTTTTGGTCAAGTTTAATAACAGTTGAGTTTATCCAGCTGGAAAATGTTAGACAAAGACGCATAGACAGGTAACTATTGTCAATTAGCTTCAGAAGAAATGCAGCTTTTCTTTTAACATATATCAAATGTTATATGCACATTTTGCACCTTCTAGGATTACTTAAAATGTTTTATATGGTAACTGTCAAAGGTTTAGATGATTTAAGTTTTTAGGTAGTTATAGAGCTAACAGTTTTAGAATTTTCTTGTTCTATGAGATAAATATCTTCGTACCACCTATAAAGTCATAAAACAGTAGAAGTATGTACTTTTAGACATCAACTAAATTAAATTGCTACTTTAAGTAACATATTGGGGTTTAAATGCCAATTAGGTCAACAATTAAGGATTGTTTTACTTTATGCCTTGGAAATATTAATCATGTAATCTTTATATTTAAATGACAGAAATCACTATTATGCAAATTACATGCCAATTTTTATTAAAATTGAATGTATTTATTCCGCAGGTTATTGCATTCATTATCTGATAACATATTAAAATGTTCTTTGATCACTATTGTGTACTTCATCAGTGTGCTATTTTGCTTCATTAATTAGTAACTGACTGAAAGTTAATGTTCATCCTGTGTAAGTCTCCTCTAGATAGATCATTTTGCTATTTAATGCCAAATCACAACATGATTATAAATTACCAGCAACATTTATTTGTTTTACTTCTTATTATAATGATTCAAAGATCAAATTGATAGCATATCAAACAAATAAAATAATACAGTTTAATTTAATAAGCAAGAGGCCAGACACATTTCTCTATGGGGAATAATAATGAATGGATTGAAAGCAGAAGGCGTTTGTAAGCTTTTGAATAACAGTGCAGAGCTTTCACATTCTTGTTTGAATCTTGAATACATATATACTATCTTTGTCTCTCATGAAATATTATTTATTTTAAAATTTTGGTTTCTTTGGGGCTCTTAAGGGTTAACTTTCATTAAAATATCATTTATTTAGGACTTTAGGTTTGTGTTAGTTATAATCTTCATTCAGATCACTCTGATATTACTTCAAACCATACTCACTTTTGATTGTGAAACCTGAACATATAAGGTTGAAAATCCATAAAATCTGAGACCGCTCTCTGACCTAAATTTCAGATAATATTTTTAGGCCTGACATCTAAGAATATGCTTAAACAAATTTTCAAAAGAAAACAACCAGAGTTGAAATTTTGGATCCTTGTTTGCTTATTTTTGCCATTAAGAAAATTATGGTAAATTGAGATTAAATATTCTAAGTGGTACCCAATAATCCTAGTGAATTGTTTGGTATTAGAATATAAAGAAAAGGAGATTTATGAAAGCCATAGATACAGAGTGAGCTCTCAGATAGGCATCTACCAGTCATAAAGACAATGCTGCAGGCTATCCAAGTTAATGTCATTAGACCATTTAAATTAAATATACTACCCTCAATCTGATTCCATAGTCACCGAGGAAAGTTCTAATTATTTGGACCCCTCTCAGCTTCTTTTCTTGCAAAAAGAGAAGATCTGGTCAGCTGAACAACCACTTATAATTTCTTCCCTCTTTATGAAGAAGCTGTAGGTTATAAAAGCATTTTGCTAAGCCTCATGAAAACATTATAAAACGGTGAGAATGCACATACAGAAGATATTACATTTCAATATACCAAAGACTGGTCTTTTTAATAGGCACGATCTGAAATAAAATTGGTGTGAGAATTTGCCTCAGCAGTAAGTGATGTTGCAACAAAGTTTTCCAAATTGAACTTGGCAATTCAGTAGAGCTTATTCACTGCAGAAGATTTTTGGTGCCTAAAATCTGATTTATTTTGAAAAGAATTTATTCATTCATTCATTCATTCATATTCATTTATTAATTCAACACATATTTACTGCGTACATTTTTGTTCAAAGCACTTTGCTGGTCACTGGAGATACAGTATGAACCATACATTCCAGAACCTTCTCCTCATGGAGTTTATAGTCTACCTATAACATATGTAGAATCTAGTTAATACATATTTTTATGACTTCTTTCCATCATTAATTTACTAAAAGTCCTTGTTCTTTCCAACCATAGTTCTACAAACAACAGAAATTTTTAAGACTTTATTTCACATAGTTATCAGAAGTATACTGAATTACATATGCTTAAAACATACACTCAGTAATTTCTAAATTTTAGAAATATACTAAAAATTAGCATTTTAATTAAAATTTTTATTTTGATCTATTCTGATTGTTTTTCTAAAGTTCATTTACTTCAGTGTCACTTTGGACCAATTAAATATAGTAACTAAAGCTCATGAGTCTATTTCTCTGAAATCTTGACAAATGCAGCTATTTCACTTAATAAACAAAAGAGATTGTTATTACATATCATGCAAATAAGTTTGAAGGAAATCAAAATATTTCACCCCAAAATACACTTCTTTGTTGTACTTTGAGATTTCTGTTAAGAAGGCCTGCAAATAGAAATAGCCCTGAAAAACTATATTTTATGGGAGAAATTTTCATCTGTAGGGAAAATCTGCACTGATACATACTGGCTTTCTCTGAGGCTCTTCCTTATCTGATCTAGGAAAGATTAATTGGGAATCTAATACCTATGAAGGTCTGAAAGAAGCATTTATCATCTATTCTTTCTTAGGGCTTCTACCTTTGAGGTTCCATCTATATCACCAGACCACCTTTGCTAGCTAGGCCTCCTTTTCTCTCCTTCCCAGAAAATACCTTTATTAGAAGGATTTGTTCTGTAAAATTTGGATTCTGTCAAAAGGCTACACTCAAGGATCCAAAAGGCCACATGTGGCCCCAAGGCTACAGGTTCCCCTCCCCTGTGGGTCTTGCTACCGTAACATGATTTACCCCCATAACCTGTTTGTGGCCATGCTCTGAGCTCCCTATTCTTTCTATAATCTCAGGATGGTATATAAGCTTCTGTACCTCCTTGGAGGGTTGGGGTAGTAACCACTCTGTGGTTCTCCCCCATGCATGTTAATGAATTTAAATGATATTTCTCTTATTAATCTGTCCTTTGTTGATTTTTCAGTCAACATTCAGAGGGTAAAGGGAAAGTTTTTCTTGGCCCTGGAAGTTCCATCAAATAGTTTCCAAATATAAGAAGTAATAACAATATTTAACTTATACATTGAGTAGTTTTAAGATGCCTTTTGAGGTAATCAAATTAATATTTATTTTAATAATGTATCAAGCAATATGGTCTTGATTACAAAGGCAAGACTGCCAGATGCCAGCTTCATTGGAGTATAAAACTCAGAATACTAAGCACTGGTGATCACTGGGAAGAATTCCAGATAGTTGAAGATTATTAACCCAATTGAGTTTTGAGGATTAAATGAAGTAGATCTGACCTACTCTAATGTGTCTTATCTGTTTTACATTGTAATTTGTGTTCAATGGAAATTAAAGTCACTTGAGGTCTCAAATGAAATAATAAAGTTAGAATTGCATATATTCTCTCTTTTTGGAGAGAAGAGAGTACTGGCATATTTTGGTAATGAGTCCTGTCGATGAAACATAACTAATTTTAGTATGTTTCTGATGTTATATAAGCTTTGGTAGGAAAACAAACGCTGTAGACAATCTAGTTACTCATTGCCTTTGAATATGAAATATTTGACTTAGAAAGTTGACCTTTAGAAAGTGTTCGCTATATGTCATCTAAATTGAGCAAATGTGTGTAGGAAAGGTTATGGTTCTTCAGTGTTATTCTGTTATTTTATTAAATGCTTATGATCTGTTTATATGTTCTTTCAGAAGAAACATTCACAAGTAAAATATTCTTTCCAGAATTTAAAGACTCTGTAAACAAATACAGTTTTATAACTCAATTAACATGTAATAATCTAAAAAATGCAAATAGCTCAATGATTACAAAGTGAGGAAGAGGAGAGACAATTCTTAAGGAAATATTTCTGGAGGCCTATATGAGAATTGTATGCTTCTCCTTGAGCACTTCCTTAAATATTAACTGTAGATTACTCATGGTTCCGAACTATCCCCAAGCTCACTGAAATAAATTACAGTTGACCCTTGAGCAACATGAGTTTGAACTGCGTGGGTCTGCTTATATGTGGATTGTCTTCTGCCTCTGCCACCCCCGAGACAGCAAGATCAACCTCTCCTCTTCCTCCTCCTCCTAGCCTACTCAACATAAAGATGAGTATGAAGATCTTTATGACTACCCACTTCCACTTCATGAATGGTAAATATATTTTCTCTTCCTTATGATTTTTGGAATAACATTTTATTTTCTCTAGCTTACTTTATTGTAAGAATGCTGTATAATACATATATAAAGTATTTCTTAACTGGCTGTTTATATTATTGGTAAGGCTTCCAGTCCATAGTAGGCTATTGGTAGTTAAGTTTTGGGGGAGTCAAAAGTTTTACTTGGCTGCATTGGGATCAGCCCTCCTAACCTCAACGTTGTTCAAGAGTAAACTACATTGGCTAAAAGTTCATGCTTAAAAATTGTTTTCTCTTTACATTTTTAAAAATTTAATTTGGTCTTATATAATACATTGAGATAACCTTGCCTTTCTAAGGCAACCCCTTTTCCCCAGTTCTCCATTCCAAGAATCCTATGTACACACTTTCACACGTGCATGCATGCATGCACACACACACACACTCTATGCAGTTCAGATTTATAAAATTGTAGTTTATTCTTCCTCTCCGAGGAGGGCTAGAGAATCCTGAGGATTTTTCACATTTTCAGCTATGGATTTTCTGTATTTTCTTTTATTTCTTCCCTTTTTCTAAGTGACTCAAAATCACCAATTTTAGAATTAATTTTGCCTTGCTTTTATAAAGGCTTTGGACTTCTGAATAAGCCCTAAGGAGGCATTTCTCATATATTTGCTTAATAAATATTTATTGAGCCCTTCTATGTTCCAGCCACTGTGGTAGGTACTAAATCTGCCTCACCTAGCTAAGTGGAACTATAGATAAGTTGTTTTTCCAAAGCTACATGTCTTTCAGTTATCAACTTTTTATACTCAATTCTTGCTATAATTTAATTGTTAGTGACAATGTGGGAAATAAGAATGATGATGTACTTGTTGGTAGAAGTGTAAATTGACTAGAGAGCAATTTTGGTAGTATTAATGAAATTAAGCATGCATAATTGGACTCCAACTATTGAATTTTCACTTCAGAGACATTTTTGTACAACTCTAAAGACTATCTCTCTTTTCCTCTGTGTGTGTATGTGTATGTTTGTGTTCATCATGGATTAGAAGCTAGATACAACTTTAAATGTGCAACACTAGGATATATCCATATGGTGAACTATTGTGGAGCAATGAGAACTAGATATTCATAAAGCAGCATGGATAGTTCTCGGTAACATTGTTTTAAGTAAAAAAGTATGGTCAACTCAATTCTGAGCCCCTTAAATCTGAAATGAATGCAGTTCATGGACTGAATATATGTATATGTTGGTGGTCCCAAAAGATTATACCATATTTTTACTACACCTTTTCTGTTTAAATATGTTTAGATAAACAAATACTTATACTGTGTTACAATTGCCTGCACTATTCAGTACAGGAATGGGCTGTGCAGGTTTATAGCCTAGGTGTGCAATAGACTATACCATTTATGTTTGTGTAAGTACACCCACGATGCTCACATGACAAAGTCACCTAACAACGCATTTCTTAGAACCTATGTCTGTTAAGCAACCCATGACTGTAATTTTAAAATAGCAATGGAAAACTAAGCTGCTATTAGATACACATTTCTCACCCAAAAATAGGCAGAAAATAATTTATAATAATTACTTGCATATTATTAATCTATTGTTTTTAAATGTATGTTTCTCTCTAATGGTTTCCTATTTTTTAGTTTTGTATATGGAATTCTTCATTGAATAAAATCTTTAACTTTGATTTTTTTCTCCCACTTGGGTACTTGATTAAGAATTCCTTCTCCTCTGCTTGGTTATCAATAATACAATAATATTCTGCACATCCTCTTAACTTCTTAACTTTATACGTTTAGGTATTTTTATTTTTTATGATTTTTTTTTTTTTTTTTTAGAGACAGAGTTCTCTCTCTGTCACCTAGGCTGGACTGCAGTGGTGCAATCATAATTCACGGCAGCCTCAAACTCCTGGGCTTAAGTGATCCTCAAGTGATCCTCCTGCCTCAGCCTCCTGAGTCGCTGGCACCCACCATGCCCACCTGATTTTTGAAATTTTTTGTAGAGACGGGGTCTCGCTGTGTTGCCCATGCTTGTCTCAAATTCCTAGCCTCAAGCAATCCTCCCACCTCAGCCTCCCAAAGTGCTAGATTACAGGCATGAGTCAGGGCACCCAGCTGTATTTATGTCTTTAATTCACTTAGAGTGCATATTTGCATATGGTTCAAGTTGGGCTATCTTTTTTTGCAATAACAAATAACTGCAAAATCACATAGACTTAAAACAGCAAAAATTTATTTTTGTTCACATATATGAAGAATGTAGGTCAGCCTCGATGAGTTCTGCTATGATCTTTTCATGTTGGGATCCAATTGAACAAGTAGCCCGGTGGTTGTTTAATTAAAATCTGTGTACCTCTAGTCTTTGAACTTCATGAGGTCAGGGACAGAGTCTTTATTCTCGTTTCTGTGAAATACATATTTATATCTTTTGCTCATTTTTTTACTGGATTGTTTGTATTTTTATTACTGATTTGAAAGGAAATTTTAAAAACATGTTTTTTATGCTAATTGTTATATATGCATATTGCATCTCTTCTCTCCATCTGTGGCTTTCTTCTCACTTTGATTGTGCCATATTTTGATGAAATCATTTATTTTTTGATGTAGTTGAATTTTTAAGCATTTCCTTTTAAAATTATAATCTTTGTCCCCTCAAAGGGATTCTTCCTATTCAAAAGCAACAAAGATATTCTCCAATATTCTAAGAGATTTAAAACTTTGCTTTTCACACTTAGGTCTTATATCACACATAACCATTTATTGTTTAGCTGTTTTTTGTTTGTTTTTGGTATGTTCGTGTGTGGAATGAGGTAGAAATCAAGTAAACTATTCGAAAGACTAAATGGACAAAATCTATTCTTAAAATGATTCAGGGTCATCCTATTGTACTTAGAATAAAATCCGAAGTCTTTTCCTTGCCCTATAAATCTCTGAATCCTCTGGCCTACTGTTCACACTCCATTTCACCATTCATTCCCTTGCTCATTCAGTCAGTACGATTGGTTTTAATTTGATTTTTTGAATATTAACAGCTTTCCTTTTTCTTTCTGCATTACCCATCTCTTACCCCATGAGACTCCCTGTTCATTCTTTGTGTCTTAGCTTAAATGTTATATTTTTTGAAAGGTTTTTTCTGCCCAATCTATTTAAATTGCAATTTCCATTCAATCTCTGTAATATAATCCTATTTTTAACATAAATTTAATTTATTCTTTCATCTTTTATTAATTTGATTATGATTGATTTCTCCTCACTGTACTTGAGCCTCATGAGGCAGAGATTATGTCTGTTTTATTTACTATTGTATCTTGAAGTCCATGAAATTCCTGGCATTTATAGGTGTTGAATGAATGAATGAATTATTGTCACCATATGTATTTTATGTTCATCCAATCAATCACCATATTGTCTAGATCCAATATCTTCCATATTCTCACACTAGTACATTTTTATTATAAACATTGCTACTACCATATTATATAGATCTACATCATTTCTTAATTTGTTAGCTGTTTTTATCTCTGTCATCTTTCCCTCCTACAATCCTCTCTTAACACAACGAATCTTCCTAAAATTCTGATCTTACAGCTTTTCTAATAATAGTCCTTCACAACTCCTCAATGGCTTGAAGAAAAAAACCTAAATTTATAATGTGCATACAATGGTCCTTTGATCCCACATTCTCTTCCAGTTATGATCTCATTTTTTTCTACCTATATTCACTGCATAATTTCTCAAGAGATTTTTTGTGTATATTCAGTTCCATTATCTTCCCTTCCTCATCAGCAAATCTCTTTCTCTCTTTATCTCTTTCACTCCGTGTGTGTGTGTGTGTGTGTGTGTGTGTGTGTGTATAGTTTTTATTGATTGATTGATGGATAGAAGATTTCAAACATATATGAAACCATAAAGAAAAATATAATGAACTTCATGTACCCATTGAGAATTATTAAAACATGGCCAATCTCACCTCATATATGTCCATCCAACTACCCCAACATACTGGATAATTTTGAAGCAAATATTAGACATATTATTTAATCTACACGCATTCTGGAATGCATTTTTAAGAGACGAGGACATTTTTTGAGACATAATTTACATATACATAGTAAAGTACATAAATCTTAAGTATGCAGCTTGATGCATTTTTGCATGTGAACATTAATACAATCACACAAATACAAATTATATCGGAATATAGAACATTTACACCATGCAGAAGTTTTCTTCATGTCTCTTCCCAGATGGTATTCTCCAGAGGTAACTGCAATTCTGACTTCAATGAACATAGGTTAATTTTTCCTTTATTACCCTTAAATGAATGCAATCTAATAGTATTTCTGTGTTATCTAGTGTCTTCCACTTAACTTTACATTTCTGAAATTCATCCATGTTGTTGTGGGTTTTAGTAATTTATTCTTTTATTGGTGTTAAGTAGCATTCCATTATGTAAATATACCACCATTATGTTGAAAGACATTTGTGTTCTTTCTAGTTTTTAGTTTTTATGAAAAAGGCTGCTCTGAACATTCATGTGTCTTTTGGTGAACATATGCGTGACAAAGGAGACACAAATGTTCAGGTACAATAGATATTACAAAACTGTTTTCCAAAGTGGTTGAACTAATTCATACTCACTCCCACAATCAGTGTTTCAGAGTTCAGGTTGCTTCACATATTTGCCAATATTTGGTATTATTAGTCCCCTTGATTATAGTGATTATGCTGATATATATTGCTATCTTGTGTTTTTATTTATACTTTTCTGATAACAAATTGTTTGAGACATTTCATATGCTTCTTTGACATTATTTCCAGATTTTTGCTAATTATAATATATTATCATATAATGTGGCCATGAACATTCTTGTACATGTCTCCTTACTTAGTCAAGTTACTGAATATCTACCTGATCCTAGTCATTGATTTGCAGCTGCACTTATTACAGATCATGTTTCCTACTCTTACCTTCAACCTGGATTTCATTACCTATATCTAATCCTAAGCCTCTGATCTTTAACTTACTGATTCCAGCTGATTTCACTGTCTCTCATTCTGTGTTTACCAATGTACCCTTCCCTAATTCTGGCATCATCCATACCTTCAGTGAAATACAAACAAAGTTCATCTGCCCTATAGACCTACCATCTCACCATCTTGGGATCATAGACAATGGTGAATAATTAATCCACAGAATGTTATGGGAATCATCTGATAAAAATAGAAGGAGCAAGAAGATATTGATAGAGAAGGGTAAATATTCTCAGAGAAGAAAAGAGCAGAGGCATGTAACAGAGTAGGAATCAGCTGGAGAGTTTACAGTACATGTATTGGACTCATAGAAAAGAAGGTATATTTGGTTAGATGAAGGAAGAGACAAGTTGGTAAAATGCTTTGTGGATTGGTCAAAGAGCTTCCTTTTGATTTAATAGAGACTAGGTAGCAACCAGCCACAAGAGTTCTCAAATTAAATTTCTTCCATGACCATATTTTACATGACAGTTTTTTTCTATTTTTAAAAGAGCATAATCAATTGTTAAAATTTAAATACAACTATTAATATACATACATATTCTAGTAAAATATTTGTTTACTTGAGTTAAGCATATCAATAGTTTTTTTGGAATTAAATATTTTCTATTAAACTTTTCTAAAAAGAAACAGGAAAAGAAAAAGTCTTGCACCGTATTTTCTCAGTGCCTAAGTAATAAATTAGTGTGTGAGTTAACTTTCTAGATTAATATTTGTAGATGCTCTGCACCTGCCGCTGTAAAATTTTAGAAGATTAAGACCATTCACTCACAGCATCTGTGTTAATAAAAGCATCTCCAAATTTTCTCATTCAATGTTTAATCATTTACCTTTTATAAAAGAGGGTGATAATAGATATTATTGTCATTTTATAGCTGGTAAAGAAATTACTTAAACTGAGCCATTAAAGGCAGTGTTTAGATGTACACATGAATCTGCTGATTTGAAGCTAATTTCTCTGTCCAATATGAATTGTCTGCTCTATTTATGGCAAAGTCTACACTCACAGGCACTTAAAAACACATCTAAGATACAACTGGGGTCCTGACTGAGAAGCTATCTTTTTTTTTTTTTGTCCCACAGACTGTAGGGAATACTTATATATTTCTCTGGAGAAAGCTGATAATTTATCAGGTGCAACTGCTTCCGATTTTAGGAAGTCATTTAAGTAATTTCCCCTTCCAATAAGGCTGATAAGAACCTTTCTTAGTTGTTTAATTTTGTACCTTCCGGACCGCAATCCATTTTTAATACTTTAGAAAGTACTAAATTTAGTATGGTCCTTTCTAGGGTGAAGTATGATTTTTTTTTTTCCAATAAGAAGTTATCTCTATTAGCCGGGCACAGTGGCACACGCTTGTAGTCCCAGCTACTCGGAAGGCTGACACAGTAGGATCACTTGAGCCCAGGAGTGTGAGGTTGCAGTGAGCCATGATCACACCACTGCGCTCTATCCCAGGCAACAGAGTGAGACCTTGTCTTAAAAAAAAAGTCAAAAGAAACAAAAAAAAAGTTATCTCTACTAAAAATTTTTGAGACCACAGGTTCATAATTATGCCCATCAACTCTTCCTGGTTTTGTTTTCTCTAAGCGTGTTGTGTGTGTTAGAAGGGAGCAGGGAGGTGGAGTTCACAGTCACAATATATATTTTACTTTCAAAGAGTAAACAAAATCTACAAGAAAAATAAAAACAGGCAACTTTTTAAAAGAATGGCCCTTTTAAAAAATTACATATAAGTCATTTTGCAGAAGTGATAATAAATCTGGTTATTCATCTCGGAGGCTTGACTTCACAGCAAAAATCAAGTAAGAGCCTGAACAGTATCCAGTGAATTTGTCCATTCTGAAAATTAAAGCTAGAAAAATACCAGATCCTTGGAAGCCTCCCAGAAGTCTTTTTGCAGCTATCAGTTTGATTCTCTATGTTTGTTCTAAATTACTCAGTGATTTATGGTGACCATTTCTAACTGTTTCACTTACTTTTGGCCAAATTCACTTTACTTTAGAGAAATGGTAACCTCTTTTATTCTACATTTATAAATTTTGTATATGCCAGTTCCTCTGTGCCTCTGTTGCCATCTTAGTTTTCCAGGCTTTTGTTTTCTTCCCCTGTTTTCCTCTGTGTGGCCTTTTAAATTTATTCTGAATGGTACATTTTCTGGATGCCAAGTTAGTTTTCCTCCATACGATAGTGACTAGCCAATCTCCCTCTCGCACTCATGAACAACAACAACCTATTGAATTCTATATCTCACTAACCATTTTTCCAAGTCCTACTTCAATCAAATTCAAGTTATATTGCCTCTTCTTTCTATTGTTTAGGGACCTGTCCTTTCAGGACATTTTTCTGCCTATCATTTCCTTTTGATTCCAAACTGCCACTTAACATGATTCTCATCATTAAAAGTGTAGATCAATCCTTGTTTTCCCTCAGATTTTCTGGACTCAACAAATTGAGCATTGATCTTTAATTCAGCTTTTAATGATGGTAGTGGCGGTGGTGTTCTGGTGATGTGTGTGCAGCTGTATTTTTATAAATAGCTTTTTCAGGTTCCAATTCTCTAAACAAAACTTCCTCTGCCTATTCATAGCCCATCCAATGAAACCACCAAAGGCACAGAGAAAGCAGGCTTCAATTAGTGCTTAGGCCACGTCATGGCTGGCCGAGGCTCCTGGCTAGAACTCCCATTAGATCTCTCTGTTATTCTCTCAGTGTTGTAATTATGGCCATTTTAATTTAAATATCCCTGTCATTTTATTGCAAAGGTTGTTTACTAGTTTATCTTTGTCTTTCCTTTTTCATATTTTAATAATAATATTCTTGAATATTTTACTATTAAGTATATTTTTGGTTGAAATAATCACAAGCATTGATTAAGATGATTGTGAATCAGTAAGCATATATTAATAGCATGTCCTTTTTTCTATATGACTTTATATTTAGGATCTGGACTAATATTAGCTATATGGAAAGGGAATCCATATTGAAGAATGAAAAACATTTAAATATCTTGATAAGCTATATTAGATACAGTATAGAAGATCTCAATCCATGCTTATGGCTTGCTTTGTTTTAAATGAAATATTTAATAATACTTTGACTTGTGTCTTCTATTTTGTTTACTTTGCAGATAGCTACACCATTAACTGCTCCATTTTTAGGAGATTTGCTATGTGCACTAGTAATAGAATTCCCAGGAGAAATGGCTGGCATTTTTTCACTGGGAAACACATTTTGTTACTTACACATGTGTTAACTAAAAAAAAATTAATGAGGTTTAGACTTTGGAAAAAGGAAAGCTTTATTTCTCATAAAGGGTAGCAGCTTGTTGGGTGGCCATTACAGCAGGCTGGAAAGTGGAGCCCCGGCCAGAAGCCAGGCACAGGTGCTTCAGAATGACAAACAAAAGAAACAAGATTTATACTAAGTGAGGTGGTCAAATGTATATATTCAGCAAGCTATAGGAGGAGTCACGAATATTTATGAAAAAGGGAAATCATGTGTGTTTGTTTGTAATTGTGCTTTATCTCTCCCATCTTGTCATGGCTGGGAATTCAGTTTTAATGTATTTCTGGGGCCCCTATGGCAGAGAGGGGTCCGTTCAGTTAGCAGAGGGCTTAGGGTTTTATTTTTAGTTCACACATGTCATTTATTATGTTAGGTAATGATAGTAAGTATGTAAAATAAGTATGTATGTATGTAAATTAGGAAACACTAGGTATCATTTTAGAGATGCAAAGAGATTTTTTGTTTCATATTGTTGTATAATTGAAACTAAAATTTTTCCTAAATGCAACTCCATAGCTTTCACTGTTGATGCATCAATTTAAAGCATTTGTGAAGATTTATGTGTTAGTTAGGTATATGTGGAATGTGTGTGAAGAATAATGAAGACTTCAATGTGTTTTTCACTAATACGTAAATATTTTTCCTTTATTCTTTTCATTTTGAAAAATGAAATCATTCTCATGACCTCCATTTGCTGTGTGTAGATATTCAAATTTAGAAACCTCTGTACCTCATGCTTGATGGGTATAAGGCTGTCATGGAAGTTGCCATGTGAAGTTAAATGCAGATTTTTTTTCTCTAGTAACTGATTGCTTATGTAAAATCAGTTTTTACTGCTGCCGGTATTTAATGTATAAGCCCACCACTTACTTTTTTTTTTCACATGAAAAAGTTACTGGTTTATCGTGGTATGAAAATTTTTCTTTTTCACTATGTTGCCACTAAATAGAAGGTAAAATTTTATGGTTTTCCCTGAACTCTGAATTCCATGCTTCCTTTGTAATAGATAAAATATAGACAAGTAAGGCAATGGAATCTGGAATAGTCATAAAGCATTCATCTCTATGTTTATCTGAACGAGTCAGAATTTTCTTTTTAGTATTCTATTTTTACATCATATGCCCATTTTATATCATCCTCGTTTGTGCCATTGCTGACATCTAAACAAATAGTAGCTTTCTACCTTGCAATTAAACTAGTCTCCATTTTTTATGGATAATGTGCACCTATTTGATTTACTTTGACAAATAATAATTTAAATGGATGAAGAGTCAGATTGTTCTAGTAATAAATATTTAAGTAGGAGTAGGTTAGTCACTTTTAAAAGCTGTTGTAATACATGCAAGTCATTTTGGTTAATATTCTAAAACTGACTTATGAAAATCGTAAAATGACATGTTAACTATAATTCAAGACATAACAGAGTAAATGCCAATGAATCCACCCCTATTTATACCTTAACTTGTCTCTCAATATCCAAATCCTGAAACAAAAAATATGTTTTTCAAATTGAATTGTAGACATTTATCAGTTTATCTCCTAGAAGATTATATGACACTGTCCCATCATGGTTCATATTTAACGATATGATAAATTCATAAACTTAAAGGCAATTTATTAGATTAATTAAATAGGGCTTAATTAGTAATTACATAAACCTATGGTATAACATATTTTTACCAATTTAAGGAAAATGCTTTTTGCTGTATTTTTATTATTTTTATGCCTGACAACCTTGTAGAAGTTAAACTAGAAGGAAAATATCTGCATTCTAGGTTTTCAGAATCTATTCTAAATTACGAATGCTTGTACTTGAACAAATTATATTACGGTAATTTTTCCTTTAAAGGGAGAATATCAATGGTGGAAGAATAAGTCAGTCTATTTATCATCGTCTTTGAAAAAGTAAAATAACAATAAAGCCTATTCAGGAGACGCATTAATCTCCTGCATGACTCCAGAAGCAAGCAGAATGTTGAAAAGCATCTTCAAAAGTTATTTGGAATAGAGAACAGAACAGAATATTCTGTTCTCTAAGAATGTAACTCTAACATCCATTTACACATTTAAGACTTAAAGGCAATAACAGATGCTGATGCTTCAGGAAGTGTCAAAGTAGGAAATTTTGATGACGTTTATAGCCCTGGAGCCTTGGGAGGAAAGGCTGAAAACCGTAAGTAAGGTAGTAGTTAATTACAATAACAAAAAAATAACCATCTTCCTTTTGGTTATTGAGTTATGTTAGAACACTGACTAGTAACTGAGAGAGCTGGGATTTGAACACAGATTTGTCTGAATCAAGTCTTCACACCTTTGATCACAATACGTTGATATAGTGGTTAAGAAGGTATTTTGTTGAAGCAGATGGCAGGATTCAAATACCTACTCTAACTTGCCAGCTGTATGATCTTAGACAAGTTAACTTAAGGCCTTTGTCTTAGTTTTTCACTTCTAAATGGAGATGATAATAATAATATAAATCCTCATAAGGTAGTTATGTGGATTAAATGAACTGATACATTTGAAGCACTCAGAATGGTCACTGGAACATAACAGTAAGTGCTCAAGTAATTTAGCAGGTAGACTAATATAGTCAGCTAGGGGTATGTTTACCATCAATCTTAGAGTATTTTTTCTAGGAGTATATACAACTACATATTCTGTGGTTTGTTTTAAAATTAATTTATTGCCACTGAATATACATTCAAGGAGGAGGGTATTGGTACTTTTTTGGTACTTTTTGCCACTTGAGAAACTAACGAGTACAAGTTTCAGATTCAGAATCAAGTTTCTATGACTAGTTCTCAAAACTTGCCAAATTTGTTCCACTTTTGGCCTTGGCATTTGCATTTTCCCTGGATCGTTCAGGAGTTGGCTCCATGGCACCTCCTTGGAGCAGCCTTCCTGATAATTTGATCTAATTTTCTACCACCACTACAGCAACCCACATGTCAAATCACTGTCTTTCACCCTGTTATGTATTGTTTTCTTCTGATGATGTCCTCATTCATTTATTAGTTTGTTCATTACTTGGTTATTGTCTAATTTCACTGCTGGAATGTAAGCTCCTTGAGGGCGGAGATTTTGTCCGGGGTAGGCAATTTATTGCAAATCTTACCTTAAATTCAGCTGACCCTTGAGATTATATTAGTTCTCTTAATTAGTATTCTGGGCACTAGTCAGAAAAAAGTACTCTCTGCTCCTTACTCCTTAACTAAAAGTTGGTTGTGGGGAAAAAATACGTGTTGGAGGTCTCTGAATCATTTGTAATTCTATTCATTCTTCTAGATCTTCTCAGTTTTATTCTCACTTGTTAACCAGCCATCGACAAGCTCGTATCTGGCATTCATCATTTTGGTACTCTTAAAATTGTAGAATTACTTTTATGGAACTGTGTTTTCACAGTATGTCCTAGCCCACAATGATGAATGCTAAAAGAAACATTGCTTACAAAACTTAGTTATTGTGGTATAATTGATGATTTAACATATGCTGTCAATATCAGTTAGTCTAGGAAAACAGAAATACCTTTAAGTAGTTGAAGTGGAGGGAATTTGCTACATGGCAGTGGTTATGGATGACGAGAACACCGAAAAGTCAAATGAGACAATGAGGCAAATGAGAAAATAGTGCCAGATTAGTTACCACCCCTAGGCTGAAGGGAAAAAGTAAGAAGGCAGGGTTTCTGAAAAAAGGGGTCAGGGATCCCCAGAGAGAAGAAGCCGTGTCTGTGCTTTGAGAGCCAGAGCCAGACCCAGGCCCATGAAGGTGACACAGCAGCTTCTAGAGGTGTCACATTAGATAAAGGGATGAGGGGAGAATGCCCTGGCTGCTCCCCTCCAGTCACCCTTTCAGTTAGCACTTCCCATTGGCTGAACCCAGCTAGAAGTCAACTGACAGGGAACCCTGAAGGAAAGTAGCTTTCTTACCAGCCCCCTGCAACGTTGAGCAGACAGGAGAGGCATGAGGAGAAGATCTGTAGACAAACTGACCCAGGACTGGCATACCATTCCACTAGGAAGCATAAGTACAATTTGTATTCAGTACTCAGGATGGGAAATAAAAGTGACTCTCCATAGCAAATGATTTGTTTATATATAACCAGCTCTAAATTGTGCCACCAATCATGATTCTGTCCTTGTATTGGATTCTAAAGAACGTAAAGTCAATTTTGTGGCTCTCTTTTGACATCATGCACAGGAGTCTTATAGAATATATTTTGAGTTCTACTCTTCCATATTAAGCCTAAATGCTGTTGGTCACTTGGCTAGGTGCTGCAGCTGCAGCTGTGGTCCTTGGTTGCAACTGCTCTGAAGAAGTGGCTACTGTGATTCTTGGTGCTATCAGCCTGACCAATCTGTCTATTGCCCTCATAGATGAGACTGTTAAAGGGACATGTCATCAATTGTCACATACTAGCTAAGCCTGTGTTAGAAGTCTTGGTTTCTGACCCCCAAACCTATGCTCTTTCAATTATGCTGATATTTTAATACCCATTTCTACTTTTCTCCATTACTTAGCTTTATCAGTTGACTTCCTCTGAGAGAATTGTTGCCTTAGCCCTGTCATAGCAGCTGGAACACTGTAGGACATTCACCTGGCTTTTTCTGTTTCTCTTTCTCTTAGGTACTTTGACGGTAGGTTCAGTGCTATTTATATCTTTATTTTTCAGCACCTGCTATAGTGTTTGATACATATAACATACTCAACAGACACAGTTCAAATGAATAAATAAGGGAATGAATGAGTAAATAAAATGAGTGCCTTGGTTAGGTCATTCCTACCCTTATTGGTGAGGTAGACAATATATTTAATACTTTGAACATTCGTTTTAATTTAAAATGGATATTAACAAAATTCAAAATGACCCAGATCATTTGGAGAAAGGTAAAATCACACAAAAATATAACTTAATTAAATCTAGTTATGGATGTAAACTTTTCAAAGCAATCAAGTCAAGAAATAGAAGATGGATATTACAAGTAAAACACAAGTTGTACAGATCTGTGTTGTGATGATATGCAAAATAGATGGGTCCTTTGTGCAACGTGCTATGATCAGGCATTAGGCACTTACACTACCTTGTCCAGTTTTCTAAATCTGGCACATACCTCTTCTTTGGTTGAAATTGTGCAGTGCTTTGAATAATGGTTATGTAGATGGGCAATAGACTCTTCATAGCTTTAAGTATAAAGATAATAAAGAGACTAAACATGCTCAACATAAAAATTGCAAAAGACCAGCTGTATTTTTAGTGCACAGAAGGGTCATAAATAGATAGAATTTGCTTTGTGCTTTACTAGACTCCTGGGAGGAATTAGGAGCCCCATTTAAGTCTTGGTGCTATTTGTGAAACTGGAAACATGTGCATCATGGAAATTGCTCAGGATTTTCCTGACTTCTTAAGAAAAGGCCGAAAACCTAGTTGTTGAAAACACTTGATCTCACAATTGAACTGTAACTATATATTTACACATTTTTGAAAACTTGGCTGTGACAACACTGAAAGATGAAATTTCAAGCTTGTATTAAAAGAGCACAGCTTTTGTTCACTGGCTTTTTAAACAATGCAGAACATTAGAATGTGGGTGAGACAGTGCTAAAGTTTATGTCTTATTTTCTCTTTGAATAGAATAAAAAATGCTATAGGTTTTTTTTCAGCATATTATGGGGGTACAGATGTTTAGGTTACGTATGTTGCCCTTACCCCCCTCCCCCACGAGTCCGAGTTTCAAGCATGTCCATCTCTCAGACGGTGCGCATTGCACTCTTTGAGTATGCATATACCTGTCCCCTCCTCCCCCTCCCCCCTGCCCGACATCCAGTAGATGTTATTCTTATATGTGCACCTATGTGTTGATCAGTTAATACCAATTTGATGGTGAGTACATGTGGTGCTTGTTTTTCCATTCTTGGGATACTTCACTTAGTAGAATGCATTCCAGCTCTATCCAGGAGTATACAAGGGGTGCTATATCACCATTGTTTCTTAAAGCTGAATAGTGACATATCTGGATTGAAGGAAAGACAAATACTACTTTGAATGTTGGTGATTGAAGAACTAGAGGAGCAAATAATATCAGTGATGCTGTGAAACTCTCGTGCTATTAATATCTTGTATGATAACTGCACCAGAAACCTTGACTTCAATGTAAAGATGATATATGCCATTTTTGATGTTTAAGTTATTTAAAGTATGGGAAATGTAATGCTGGAATATCCCACTAGCATACTGTTTTTGTTTGTGTATAAGATCTTAGGACTGTTTGATCACTTAATTCATTCATTTATTTGTCAACTTATCCATTCCTTCTTATTCTTTCAACAGTCAGTTACTGAGTTCCCTTGATTTTTAGACACTAGAAATACAGCGACATGATGCTTCGAAAGTTCATAGTATGGAAAAGGAGGGAGACAAACAACTAAAATAATACACACTGAAATTTCTAACACAGTGACTAAAATTGCTTTGACAGCAAAAAGGACGAAGTGATAAATTTTGTGACAGGGATACAGGAAGGCAAAAAGGGAAGTTTATTAGAGATGATTCTAGTTGAGTAGAGGCTTAAACGGCATCATCCCTCCAGTTATTTAACGGGGAAAGCCCTGTTAATCAAGAAGAAAGTATTTATTATTCTGTAGTTTAGAATAATAATCAGCATTTGTTTTAGAGTTCAGATCCTTAGCAATTCTTAGCTTTGAGAACACTAAGTCATGTAGGCTGATTTTAATTTAATGCCGCTTTTGCTCCGTTGCAACCTTTTCCCTAATCATGGGAGGAAATCTCTCTACCATGCGTGACCTTTTGTCACTTGCAATTCCTTCAGTAATGTGGATCTCTCTTCTATTATATCATAAGTCATAATACTGTGCTGACATTGTACTAAATTACATGCTCCTGTATTATCTTTTCCCCCATTGCATTGCACAGTGAGTGCCTGCTACATGGCAGTTTGCTGAATAAAAAAGTCTGTCTGTAACTTCATAGGAAATGAAGAGGGTAGGAGTTGGAATGCAGAAATCAGTGTAACTTTTGTGTGTCCCTGTCTATAGTACTTTGTTCTAAAATGAAAAAATTGAGCCCAGTAATAGTATCTATTAATATTAATAGTACGTTATACAGTCTTATACTTGTCAAAGCACATAGATTAACACAGTAGTGATTCTAGAGCAAGATTGTCTAAATTTAAGTTTGTAAACATTTGTCAAGTTCAACTGTTAAACTGAAATGAACAAACTATACTTAGAAAATATGGAGCCTATATTGGCAAAGATCTATGCAGTTTTTAATGCCTCTCATATTTTTGCCTTAAAGAAAAAAAATTAGTTCAATTATAGCAATTATAGAACTGAATTATTTTGAAAGTAAGTAGACTAACCCATTTGACCTTTACGACATTGTATTGGAAAAGGAGGACTATATAAATAAATAGATGTGTATATTTAAATACCTAGGTAATTGTTCTAGGTTTCTAGAATGGAGATCAGTTGTGATTTTTGGTACATGTATATTCTGTAGAAGAACATTATATATGATTCTATTAATTCTAGTAGTTTATGGGAATATAACCAGATTTTCTAGGTATAAAATCATATTAACACAAAAACATTTTTATATTGATTAATTTTCTTATTGCACTTGCTCAGAACTTCAATGATAAATAATAATATTGATAGTTATAATTATAAACTTCCTGATTTTAATTGACATGATTCTAAAATTTGTTATTTAAGATGTTTTGTGATAGATATTTGTCATATTTAAGTTATTTTTGCCTATTCCTATTTTTATAAAATTTATATGAGGAATGAATCTATTAACATAAGTATTGATTTTTTTTTAGTAGTTAATTTTTTGTTAGATTTTTTCTTGCTTTATCTGTTCTTCTGGAAAATTGTGAGATTTTTAAAATATTTGTTTAAATTCTTGGAGTTCAGAAATTTGACAAGAATATACCTAATGTTATGAATTTTCTCATTATTTATACCTCCATTGATGAACCTTTCAACCTAGAAACTATATTGTTTTTAAGTGAAGTTTTCTTCATTGTTTAGTTATTGTCTTTTCTACAACTATTTTATTTGATTTTTCTAAAAATCCAGTTATTCACAGTTTAGTTTTTCTGAGTTTAACTCTCGAGCCTCATATTTTTTTTCTTTATAATGTCCATCTCTTAGAATCATTGCTTTATGCTTTCAGATGTTCCTTCCATTTAATATGCCAGATTGCTAATATGATTCTTTACCATGGCCATCCTTCAATTCATTTTCAGAAACTTCTCACTTCTGATTTTTTTTTTTTTTTTTTTTTTTTTTTTTTTTTTTTTTTTTTTTTTTTTTTTTTTTTTTTTTTTTTTTTTTTTTTTTTTTTTTTTTTTTTTTTTTTTTTTTTTTTTTTTTTTTTTTTTTTTTTTTT